>VXBW01002142.1:746225-805600 GCA_013400375.1 Thinocorus orbignyianus
GGGGGGGAGGAAGAGAAGGATACAAGTACCACCAGCCTTATGTTCAGTACTTAAAATTCCATAGAAAGTAATGCAGTATTGAAATATTTAAAATATATGCTGATTTTTGCATAATTTAACACACTTAATTTTCACAGAATTTTCTTAAGTATTAATTAAGTAAACCCATTAACAAGGATTTATTTCCCTTTAAATATCACATAGCATATTTGGCACTAAAGGAAACGTAACATGCTTAACATTAATTAAACCTAATGAACATTTTAAGTCATTCAAAAGTAACTGAAAAAATTGAAAGTCAAATTGAGCAGAAGTTTTAAGCAAGCTAGATATGCCTTGCTTCTCTAAGCACTGTTTTTTGCTGTACTATTTTCATCAGCATGGGCTTCATTACAGGTATCTCCTAAGAAAAGATTATTTTTTTAGTTGAAGAAGTTAAAAAATAAATTTTTTTAAAAAAATTGAACAAATAAAGCAGTTATTTTTCTCCTTATATACATTAGCACTAGGAAAGCATCTCGCATACAATAATTCTACTGGGTTTACACCACTTGAATAATTAGATTACCTTGGACATTTTCATAGCCATGTAAACTTAAGGTAGTACAAGATAGTTCCCTCATCCCCAGCTACATCTAAAAAGCCTAAAGCAGAAAAAGCTAACTAAGAAAGACTATTCAACAACAAGGTACTACTTGCTCTCCCCTTGCCCTTCTATAGTCAAACTATGTAATACGACCAGCTTGTTTTGGATTTGTAAAAGAATTTAATAATACACAGATAATACTCAAAATTCCTACCAGCACTGACCCTTTAATTATCATGAACTACTGTTCAAAAACCCGAAGTGACACTCCATGAAATAATCACACCCTTACCACTAATTGTTCTCAATTAAACAAGGAAATAAAACCAGGTGCTCAACAAAACAAAACACACCCAAGAGTTAATATTTAGTTGTCCCAGGAGAAGGCAATAAACATGAGGAGTTCTGTTGTACAAACAGAAACTACTGACAAGTCTAGACTCACGTCTGGCAGAAAAGATTCAGGATGAGTGACCTATTCCAAATGACATTTGTTTAAGAATTAATCTCTCTGGATTTCCATTTATGACTGGGTTTTTCAAGTGTGGACCACACACCCCCTTACAATCAGCTCACAGAGTACTAACCTTGTTGTGTTAGTTACAAACACTGAATACAAAGTGCTCTGTAGACAATACACAAACCAAGTGTTCATCATCTCAGTCCTATGGCTTGCAAAACAAGCAATATATTATAATATATATAAATTATAACAAAAATATAAAGTTGTACAAGAAAAAAAGAAGAAATACATGTTTTTGTTACCAAATGTCACCCCTCCAAAGGGAACATTTTCCCTAGAGCAGCAATTCACACACACCTGATCAGACACAACAAGTGAGCGAAACATCTTGTGATCCAGAGTTCAAAGGCCAAGGTGTTACACGAGCCCAACTCAAAACACGTAACAGGTTACTTAGCTACTACAGTATTCAAAAGGAGAAAGCAGTTTGGGGGATTCAGTTTTTCAGCTTACAGTATTTTCCAGAAAGGGACAGATAAAGGATAGGCTAAGTCAGAGTTCACAAGGAGACCTGTGCCTGTACAGGGCAAATGACCAATTCTCATCATTATCCTTCCTCACCTCTTTCGGATTGCACTCTTCTAGCAGCTGTGAAACTACTAACCTCATTTAGAATACAAAAGACCAAACATTCTGAAGCTTTATTACAAACCATGGCTGCTCTTGCCTGCTTAAGCCTGACAGACTATAACACCATCACTTATAAATCACTATTTCATAAATATTTAATGTCTAGGTTAGGTTAACTCTTTTCCATTTGGAAAAGCCCACAGAAGATTCTCATCCCAAAGGTTCTTATATTGTCAAACACAAGTCACTGAAGACTAACCTTTACATCAGTTTACAAAAAACCCATGGAGAAATATTTAAACCAGATGCTTATGCGTCTGCACCAAAGTCACAACCCAGCATCAACACCGATCTTACCAACGACCTAAGACAGGCAGAAATTATGAGAATTTCTCCACAGTTTGACCACACTTAAGATCACATTAATCATCAGAGAGCTATCAAAGGCCATGCCCTTCCCTCTTCTTTTTGTGGCGCTCTCTCCCTCCAATGGCATAGTCCATTTGAGCAGCAACTGTGACAGGATCATATTTAAAAAATAATTAAATCAACAAAAAGCTACGTGGTACATTTCAGAATCAGTATACTATTGCTGAGCAACTTCCCAACCCTTTTCAGGGTACTCCTTTCACAAGTGCCTCTTCAAAGATGAAACACACTGTTTGGGTTGATGCCACACAACCAGAGGGAGAGATGAAAAAACGATTTCATAGCAGTGAACAGAGGAGCTCAAAAAAGCAAGATGGAACTAAAAAAATTATCTCAAAGCTAAAGCATCTTTATTATTTCACACAGACCTTTGAGTTTAGCTCTGTGATTATTCATGACAGTACTCTGACAATGGCACTGGCTTATATCTTCATTCAAAATCAATTGTTTTCAACCTACAAGTCTTACAGCCAGTACCTAGAGCCAGTGACAGCCACACGCAGGTTTCCATAACAAAGATGTTGATATTTTAGGAAAAAAAGAGGAGTCGCAGAGAGGAAATTTCTTTACTTCCTGACCACAACTTGTTAAGCAACGAGAGTCCAGAAGTCCAAGTATTTTGTCACCACATCAAAGAAGCCTATGTACCAGCAGAGGAGATTTCAGACTGAGAAGGGCCTGTCAGGTTGTCCCCTCATATTTCAGATTACCATGTCTGTGACAGCTGACAACACTAATGCATTTCTGCTGTGTTGCTGCAAAACATTCTAAAAACCCCTATCCTACATCTCTGGCTTTTTTTTCTTTAAAGTTAATCCCTTGTCACACAAATTTATGTAGATGATTATTTGATCTTATCTGGTGTATATGTACACACACACACAGACATACAGACACGCGTGTGTGGATTTTTTGAAGAAAAAGAGAAAATGATACTCTGGTAGTTGTCTCTTTGAAGACCAGAAAGAACAGATCTAAACACAAACACTACGTAACCTTCTCCTTCCTTTTTTTCTTTTTAATTTAGATTGTAGTTCTATTTTGTTGGTAACAACATGTTTGTTTATCGGTCCTAGAGGAAAAAAGCTGATGCAACGGGCTGCAAGGGATTGTTTTCTGTTCACCTTACATTATGCAACGCACATGAAGCTCAAGCGTGTACCTTCAGTGATACCTTCAGCTGGGAACTCATTTGATCCCCCTGAAAGTGCACTGCTTGAACTCCATATAGGCTTTTTTCCTTTAAGAAAAAATGGCAATGCTAAACAAAACTTTATATAAGATTAAAATACATTAAACAAGACATGGCAAAGAACATATGCAAACATAGTGAAATACTTCAGAGACATAATTAAGAAAAAAATTCTATCACTGGTACTTTTGTACTTCTGTAGCTGAAAAAGTAAGCACACATGGCTCTTGAAAATTCCTACTCCACACCTGTTCATTAATTCAGCTACTGAATGGCATTAAAAGTTGTCATGATGAATTTTTAGAAATACATAAAAGTTCACTGAATGCTACTGGAGGTGCTAAAGCCTTTTACTCTGAGTTTAAGTGTCCAGTTCATATTAACCTCCTCCTTTCTTTTCTTAAATAAGCAGTGATTAATTTCAATAAAGAATTAACAGTAAAATCTGTCAGTTATGAGCACGATGAGGATACAAATTAAAGGGAAACATGAAGGAATACATTGAATTTCAGTGTGGAGAAAGCAAAGATTTACATGAACTTTAACCTACTTGAACCGAAGCTTCAATCTCCAATTTCTATCACGTCTTTACCCACAGTGAACAAATGCCTTTATATTATCACAGGAAATAAATGAGTAATTTAATCTTATTTCCATCTGGCAAGTGGTTTACCAGTTGCATTTACTAGTATTTGGCAGCCAAGGTAAATATACAAAAGAAATTAATTGCTTTATTATTCCTTTTACCTGAAAGAAGATTAAGGCCTGAAAACTATGCATACAGGAGTATGCTTGAACAGCTGAAGCTAATAATTACACTGGAAACTTCACTCAAAAAACCCCACCCCATGTGATATGACTTGAAATAAAAATAAGATAAGGAGCTAGGAATGCCATTGAAAGATGGCATTACAAGATATTTTGTAGCACAGAATTTCAGTAAATTCTACCGTATCGTAGCAAAACTCCCTTATGCCCAGCTAAATTGATCACATTGGGAAGCTACTGACAGTTTTCTACTTATGCTTTACTTCTAGAGGCACCCAAGAATGGAAATAAAAAAATTGGAGAGGGAGGGAAAGCCAAATATAACAGTCTCACATTTGCACTTGTTCTCTTCCCTCACCAATAACTCAACATTAAGGCTTTATGTTTGTCTAACTGTATTCTCTCCACACTCGAATGGAACACTTCAGTAGTCCACACAATTGAGGTCTCGTTAACATACCTGTGAACTTCTACTTTGCTGAAACACATGTTTGGTGGGAGAAATATGATCAACCTCCTCTCCCAGACAGCAGAATAAACTCTGGCAAGTTTTACATGCTCAAGGAAACAGAGAGCCAAACTATCCAAAGAACCCATTGATCATCAAGAAGTGCAAATAGGTCCAGAAGCATCCTGAGCGAGCAAAGCCCTGTCAGTGGTAACAAGTCAGGAAATAGCAGTGCAAACAAAATGGACCAGTGACTAATGAGATATTCTCTAGCCGACCCTATAACCAATACAACTAGAGAATATACAGTGGATCCCAGAGCAGAGCCTCTGGAGATGCCGCACCTGGACTACACATCACACAGCTGAAGCCACAACTGCTCTCCTTCTGTGCTTGTGAGACCCCACCTGGAGTACTGTGTCCAGTTCTGGAGTCCTCAACATAGAAAGGACATTGAACTGTTGGAATGGGTCCAGCGCAGGGCCACCAAGATGATCAGAGGGCTGGAGCACCTCTCCTATGAGCACAGGCTGAGAGAGCTGGGGCTATTCAGCCTGGAGAAGAGAAGGCGCTGGGGAGACCTTATTGCAGCCTTCCAGGATCTGAAGGGAGCCTACAGGAGAGCTGGGGAGGGACTCCTGGTCAGGAAGTGTAGTGACAGGACGAGGGGTAATGGTTTTAAATTGGAAGAGGGGAGATTTAGATTAGATATTAGGAAGAAGTTCTTTACTGTGAGGGTGGTGAGGCACTGGAACAGGTTGCCCAGAGAAGCTGTGGATGCCCCGTCCCTGGAAGTGTTTAAGGATGGGGCTTTGAGCAACCTGCTCTAGTGAGAGGTGTCCCTGCTCAGGGCAGGGGGGTTAGAACTTGAGGATCTTTAAGGCCCCTTCCAACTCTGACCATTCTATGATTCTATGATCCTGGACTACATCATCCCCATGCAGAACATGGATGTCCTACAACTTGTGAATTGCATAAACTGAGATTAAAGTGCTTTGGTACCCCAAAACATTTATAACCTCCACACTGTCATTTGGTCTTAAACTTGGACAAATAGCAAGCTATTTCCACAAATATCTCAAGATAAATGCAAGAGCATAATTGACAAGACTCACGCCCTCTTGTCAATTAAGTCAGCAGCTGTGTGATCTCATGATTATTCTCCTTGCCACCTGGCATTTTGCAGTTCACCTAAAATCATTCAGTTATCAATTCCTCAAGTAAAATTAATTAAGCACTCCTGCTGTCACTCTGTCCTTTCTGCAATCACAAGATCTAAATACCTGGTACAGCATTTGGGAAAAAAAAAAAAGAACTATTTTATTACAAAAAGTAAGTAATTGATCTGAAGGTGGTGGATCTTAGTTTGAGCTCTCAAGAAAAAAAAAAAAAACTGAGAAGGGGAAAAAAAAGCCATGGAACCTCTTGCAATCTTGTATGTTTTTTGCCTAATTAATGTAATCAAGCTGAAGGAAGTGACATCAACCCAACAGATTATACTCTTTGGAAGAAAAAGAAATAATCATTACTTAGTTTTACAAATTAATTTTGTCAAAAAAATAGCAGGGAATCTATATTCCTATTATTTGTTCTTATAATACAATTTATTGTTATTATATTTGACCACCACATTTAGTGACTATGTGAAATATTTCTTGTTCTATCAAAATTGCCCTAAAACGGTTGTAACTCATCTGATTTTCAATTGCAACTTGAAAATCTGCATCAGTGACTTGTGAAGTTGCACAGTTAAAGGTGTGCCTATAGAGTTGCTTTCAGCTTTCTACAAACACCTTGAAATCAAGCAGATGTCCGGGCCACAAACACTTCATTTAATAAACAAAAAACATAAAATAATTTGTCCCCTTCTATCTACCCCATTAAACACCATCACAAAAGATGTCGGTTTTGCTGAAAGACAGAAAGCAAATATTAACAATTCAGCACATACAAATGGTCACAGAAATACATGTGGGTGCTCCTTCTGAACACTAGAAATCAAACAGCAGGCAGACAATGATTAAAACTGAAAATATCCTCACTGGGCCTACTTAACTGTGTTGTACAACGCGCTGCAAGAAACTGGAATAAAAGCTGGCAGCCTTCTCCATGAACTCTTCTCTCCCATTCTTTACATGAATATTTATGGAGAAGAAAGCCTTCAGATTGTCCACCCCATTCCTCCCTTTTCCACTGCTTCAACCTCTGCAACACTTAACAGGAACATGCTGGCCTTTGCTCTGAAGAGATGCTTCTCCTTGGTGGGTTTTGCTGGGCCCTTCACATTACCTGTTTCTGCTGCCTATACATCAGTGCTTGACTGGTGACTAAAAAGATCAGCCAATGCATTTTAGAACTAATATATAGTATATTTTCATGTGGGTCAGAGAAGACATGTACCTAGGAAAACACAACGCTGCCTGTAATAGCATTTCTAATTTAGACAGTCGCATGTCCCAGTTATACTTTTTTTCTCTCCTCTGATACCAGGTCACCATCATCACCTCCAAACTGCAAGATAAGACAGAATCTGGAAATAATTACAGCTAGCTGGCATGCTTGTTACCAATACAACTTTCAAAAGCAAAAGAAACCCACTAAGACTCACACAGAGCAAAAAAGTCTAAGCAAAACAAAACGTCAAAAAATTGCTATCATATTTTATCAAGATTATAAAAGTCATTTTCTGTGTACTGTGAGAAGTCTAGTGAACAGGAGTCTTTTAAATGAGTAGCTTGGCTACTGTTCCCTTGATTAGGATTGTACAAGGCACACCTCTACCAATAAAGACACTTAGGGAAATCATGTTTTGCAAAGGAATTTTAGAAATACTGAAGTTAAAAAAAACACCCAAGACCAAAAAATCCCTTTATGCAGTCAAGTTAAACAGGTATCGGTGTTTAACAGAACAGACTAAAATTTTAGTAAAAACAAAGTGCTAAATTGATTGCTTTTCCTCTTTCACTGTCGCATTTGACATACAGGGCTCCTGACCAAATATTTAAACACTGAGTAAATTACAGATTTCCATATCATATTCCAGTATCCTTTCCTTTTTTAAAGTATTTCTGTACCATCAAGGTTTTAAACAAACATGCACAAAAAATTCTTCCAATTGTGTACCTATCTAAACCCCCAAACCCTTGAATTGTTTACCATCTCCCAGATTACTATAGTTTTTTTAACTGTAATGGTGTACATCCCAGTTATACACCCTGATCTATACAGTGAAATATATAACACTACATTCCTATTCACTTGATACTTAGGTAAACAGAACTCTATTCTACTACTACATTATAGTTTAAAAAATAAATAAATTGGTAATTAGCTGGTATTTATTGATTAATTAAGCCAGCAGAACTCAACTGGATGCTTTCATAAGTGTCAGGTCCATAACTTCAGAGGGAAAAAGCATCATATTCAAAGTGATTGGGAAATTATCTATTTTAATAGATTCCCCTGATTTCTATAGCCAGTAAGCAGTGCCCCATGAAACTGAATGGTAATCACAACTTTGATAGTCAATAAATACAAATAGCAGCTTTCATCCTTATTTATAAAATGGTAAGAAATTAGTCTTCCATAACCAAATGTTTCAAATGGTGGTCTTGTGGTGGATGGTATTAAATAAATCTAATTAGCTGCATGTAATCTCTAAAAAGCATACCCTGCAACCTAATCATATGCCAGCACAAATATTTTTGCTACATGTCAGTGACAAGAACTCAGGGTATTGCAACCTTTGTTAGAATTACTTATGGGTTTAACCAGACACGTTAAAGGACAGTGACATGCTTGGAACAGGAACTGCCACACCACACAATGTCACAGGGAAGACACATCGTTCTAACTAATCATCATTTTCTAACTACAGTTATCCCGACAGAGTTTCAATATATCATGACAGAGAAATGTTTCTGACATACTGATGGAACTCTCTGATAAGCAAACACTAATTGAGACATTCAATTATTCCATACTATGACAACCAAAATCATGAGGTTCCTGCACTGGTAACTGGGGTAGATCAACTTGTTAGATAATGGTCACCACTCAGTGATGTATTATCTTTTGTGTATCACGTAAAATTTCAGTCCTCCCCTCTGCGGTCTTTGAAAACACAGAGAAAGTAAATACAAATTAGCTATTAACACCACTTATAGTGACAGAAAAAGGAGGCAATAAAGCAGGAAGACCAGCAGGCAGCAGGATTAAAGCACTGGAAAACTACATACTTGTTGAATACACAAAGATGTTACGAATGCTAAAAGATCATGAGTTCACTCAAGACAAAACACAATGAAGACTTCCCAATGTATAAAGCTGTGACCTCTGGCTTAGAAAAAAATGTCAACTGTTGGCAGGTGGGAAGTATCACTATTTAGTTTATTCTGCCTACGTACAGAGACAGACATTTAATGTGAATTAATTTACATACGTTAATTCTTTTTGCCTAAGCATCAACTCTTAGTCACCTGCTGAAGACAAAATACCAGGGTCCATTGTCCAGAAGGCAGCCCTGCACAGCTGGATATGTTACTATTGCCTTCTAACTGATCTACCTTGAAAAACCTGTCTTGGGGTCCACGAGTCTCAAAGAGTGTTGAGAACACCCAGGTGCTTACTGAATACATGTGCAATGATTATCTGCCTTCAAGAGGTAAAAGATAAATTGCTTCCACATCACAGGATTAGTCCTAGGGGACCTACCAGAGTACTAAATTAAGCCACTTGCATTGCAGCAGACTAAAAATAGTCCTGAAAACACAGCTCCCAGTATGTCACCTTTACCAAAACAGTCAAGCCTCACTATTCACCTCAGCACATTCTAAACATATAGTATGCATACAGAATCCACAGCATATCCTAAATTTAGATAGAATCTATGCTTTGCTTGCCTTTATATTAACAACATAAGCAAAATTTGGCTAAAAGGAGCCATTTAAGAAGGCAGCACCTGAGTGCTAATGATCTCAATGTCCTAAATGCAAGAACAAAGAAATAGCAAAAGGAAAACCTCAAACCTTATTCCACATGCGCTACCTTCCAGAACACACAGCTTGCAGGTATTTCCACATTGACTTATAGCTTACCATACGGACCATTTGCTTTTAGAAAAGTCTTTCAGCCATACGTATTTTATTCACTTGGCTCTTCACATTGCGAAACTTGCACAATAGTGTTCTAAAAGAATTATATTCCCACCTTACAGAACAGAAAAAACTTCAGTTCCCACAAGACACACAACACTTACAGAACATTGAAAAAAACCCATAATTTCAATTTTATGTTCTTTAGAGATCATTAACAAGTAATTCAATAGCTGAACAAAATTATCAGCTTTGTATTCGTGTTAATGCCTATGTACCTAGTATCTTCAATTTGTCAATGAATTCTGAAACTTAACAGCAGGATTGTTAACTTTTAATCCTTTAGATAGCTTTTTAATGCACCTTTCTCCCAAGAACCTTTATTCATTTAGATAACAGATCTATCCTTACTCCATGCGTATAAGGTAGAAATTCTTGCAATGGCAGCCATTCTGCTCAAAGCAACTCCTAAGAGACACAACCACTGAAAAAAACTATCAATCAAATAAAAGTTGTGATCTCAAAAGGAGACGAGGACTATTTTTCAGGGATGTCAGCAAAAAAGGAAGAAAAATCAGTTTTGCAAATAAAACAGGCATGGGGATGGTAGCATTTCTTGTAACGACAACAACACTGCAGGTCAGCACGACACAAAACCAGAACAAGGCCACAAATCAGATGACATTTTGTCAATTTACACTTCTACAGAAAATCCCCACATTGTATTTCACATAGAGAAATTTGAGAGAAAGTACATTTAGAAGTAATGTGGTATGCACTGGCTATGGTTATGCTGAAAGATGGAAGGAACATCTCTTTATTACAGACTTAAAATAATTATTTTACAAGTAAGGCCATACATTTTGCTTTTAACTACATCTTTGTTGGGTGGGCTCTTATTTCTTTAAACAAATACACAGCTATTCCTGGAACTCTGATGGAAGCCTTCAGGATAAAAAGTATAAGGTGCACATTCTACTCAAAAGTCAGCACAAACTTCCCAGGAAGTAGCTAACTTGTTTTCCACCCTTACCTCCAGATTTTTATTATTCCTTTTTACCCCTCCCACCTTCACTTGGGTCCCAAATTCCAAGCCAGTTGTGTGGCTTTACTTCAGCCAAAGGACCCACACTACAACACTTGTCTTCCTCGCAGTAACTAGATACAGGGCTTCCTTCACCAATATTGAGAAAGTTTCCAGAAAACGTAGCTACAGTTATACACAACATGTCAGAAGACAAAAAACACTGTTTTAAAACCATCCTACATAGAATTTTAGAACACAGACCTAGAAGGGACAAGTGAACTGGCCTCCAACTCATCATCATTGTATTTTGTGTACGTAAATGGATACACATTTTAATATGTGAAAAAAAACAAGCCACACTTCAGGAAAATTTCCACAAGAGAATCTTAAAAATTCATTTAAAAAAAAAAAAAGCTACTGTAAAAATCCATGGAATGGGCTATTTAACAATGTTCTGAGTAACCATCTTCAAATTAAATAGATTTTTCTAGTTATGTATCTTAAATTCCTTGCAAAAAATGAAGTTGCAAAAAAATACTTGAGGAAAAGTATCTTCTGAGGGTTATTCTTTTCTGTTTTGATGTCAGAGGAAGCATTCTTTTCAGTCTAATCTTTTTACCTATTCATACCGAATGTGTTTTATTCCAGGAATTTTATTTGTTTAAAAACAAACAAAACCCACTTCTTTCAGTTCAACACAGATTCTTTTTTTTCAGTTCAACTTCTGAATTTCTTTTTCATCGAACTCATAGAAAAAGAAAACACCTCTGTAAGAGCATTATAGATCAAGACTACTTCATGAATGTATTCATATTTCATGCTAATTATTCTTTGTACACAATTCCTTTTCCTGGTCTGCCTAGTACATGTGTCTCTGTCCTCAAATGCTCGTTAGATGTGGGAGAGTTTATTTGAGCACTGCATCACTGCGACTGAAATAGACATTTCAAAATACAAAACTGGCTTTCTTCCTTGCTGTATTTTATAAAGCTGCTACAAACAAAAGCTGTATTTCCCTTCAAAAAGCATGGTGTGTAGTAGGTACAGAATGTGCCAGCTACTAACAAAGTCATCACCCAGTAGGCTGGAATTCCAGGCCTGGGTAATATACATATGTGTGTGTCAAGTAGGGATCCTTACTCTCTTCTCACAGGGACCTCTGAGACACCAAATACCTTTGAGAGTTTACCTCCTCTTGAATTTCCTGTACAGTCAGAATTGACTCTTCTACCTTTCCCTTTCAAGATTTTCATTTTTAATATTCCGAGAGCTGAGGTCTAACAAATTAATACGTGAACTCTAAGTAACCACTTAAAATTTCCAACGTTCTAACTAAGACAGGTCAGTTGCAGCATTGTTAAAAAACATACAGAGACCTTTTAAGACAATGCACAGCCTTTCTCACTCCAGTTTTTCCCTTCCAAGCCTTTAACACAAAAAGTTCACCACAACCCAAATACCAACAACTTTCTGAATATCAGTTATTTGCATTTCCAAAAACAGATTTTTAACAATGAAATAATACAGAAGAGGTTCTTTAATTAGTTGTTGAATTACTAAACAGTTCTCAAAGTTTACTGAAGGTATACCAACAAACACCTAAAATTACTCAAGAAGAAAATATCATAGTTTATTTAAGCAGCAAGACTATAATAGTAAAACCATCGTACTTGGGGAAAAAGAAAATAGCCTTTCTTAAACTGCACTGCCAAGCAGCACATTTTTATTAACATTCTTCACAAATATTTTCACATCCACAGATTTCCTAACTAAACGATGGTCTTAGAGCAAGCATATACATATATGGGACATCCTCCAGAATCTCAGTTTCATGCTCAGCACTAAATCATGCAGATAATCTGTGTGTATCTGTTCAAGTCACACAGTCATGAATTAACCAGAAGCCTTTCTTTTGTATCTCTGCTCCTAAAGTTTCCAGTGGGAAAGACCAACCTGTCCCAGTAACATTTCAAAGGGGTTAAGCCGTGCTAATTAAACTGTAACTGAGGGAATCACCTCCTTATTAGAGCATTTGACCTGGATTCAGAATAGATATAATGTTGCTTTTGAAAATGAACTCACTTTCTATAGGACTCCTACAGAAGACATTACAATATACCTTAAAGCAATGACGAATAAAACTAACAACCTTCAAATATCCCAGACCTCACACTATTTCCCATCTGTCTCTTAATCTGAATATGATTTAATTCACAAACAGGCTATTTCTATTTGCTTTTCTAAAGCTGAAATTATTACAATTCTTTATATAACACCAACCAAGATAATATCCAAACTACTCAAGCTGAACCCTTCTGATACACCACCACTCTGAAAAAATACTATTGCATATATAAAAAAAGCACATTGCAGGAATAACAATTAAGAGACTTAGGAAAAGTGCATCTATCTGACCTGCACCTCATTAATATTTTCCCTTATAAATATACCACAAAGCTTTTAAAACCAGAGTCCTAAAAGAGACAGAATTAAAATGTACTACAGACCAAGATCTCCAGTAAAATTCCTGCATCTGTTCAACTCTATGGCATGATTATTCCAAAAGCATTACTTATGTAAGATTTTACAGGAAAACAAGACAACACACAAAACAAAAATAACACAACTAAGATTGATCCTAACTTCTGAGAAAATCTATATAGATTTCTTTATCCGGGATATTCTTCATCCACTGTCACAGGATGAAAACAACTCTACAGTACCAAGCTGAGGGAAAAAAAAAAACCAAACAATATTCAAACTTCCTCTATTTCAAAAGAAAGTCTTCACAACGTATCAGTGTTCCCTCACATTAGTCCACCACAGACAAAACTTGTGGTCAAAATATTAGCATCAAAGCAATTTATGAAAAGAGAGCTGTCCTTTGTTCCCAGTAATATTTATAACATTGCCTTTCATCATACAGAATTAGTGTTAAATATGATCAACGCAGAACTGTCAGGCACTCCTAAAGTAAAATACTTCTTTTGTTGCAGTGGTTTTTAAAGTCAAATTAGTGGGTGAATATTCTGCTTCTGATCTACTTCTAGCAAATAAGTAGTATAATTGCTCGCAGGTCACACCAACAGTGCATCTATTTTACTTAGTACGGTTTTTCAATATATCATTTGTGACTCATTGTTACAAATTACCTTGCACATAGAAAAGGGACCATTTAACTTACTGAAAGGTGAGTGGATAAGTGTGCTGAAATGCTTTTTGAAACAAAACATGAACAACTAAAATTTCAAAACATTGCCTCCTAATTGGAAGCCTTCTTTGTTTTGGCCCCTTCAGAAGGCTACTCTCATTTCAGTCCTTCCGTACTATGGCAAATGAAATGGGTACTGATGCTCTTGAAATAAAAGCTACTAACTCTTTCCACCAGAAACAGGTGCTACTGAACAGTTACAATTTGCACAGTGTCTTCCTCACACCAAGAAAATTAGATAGGAACATCCATACAAGTAATTCAAGGGAGGCCTAATCTGTGATTCTCCTGAACAATAGTCCAGTTGCTGCAAAACTCCTTGCACCATTCCTAAGATGAGTTTGGAAACCCCACTACCCTGTGTATTGACTGAGTTTATTTATAAAGTCTAACTATCAAGGAGTCAACTTCCGCAGTTAAGCCTTAGTACCTGATGCAAAACTGAATACAAAGAACACAAGTGCCTCTCCCTTCTTGTCTTGATGAAAAATTGCAAACTAATTTTCTTCTCTGTGGTACTGTCACAGGCCATGATGGCCACGGCCTGAGCAGGAGCCAGGACGGGGAGAAAAGCAGGAAAAACAGGGAGAGCATACTGCCACAGGTACTTGAATTAATTCTGTTTTTGAAAAAGAATAACAATTTGAAATACAATGAAAGATGAAAACAAACCAGCCTACTTCTCTTCTATGTGAAATTGAGATATGATGACAGATTACCTAAGCATGCAATCTAATTAAGTGGAATTCCTGTAAGATGCAGAAACATTTGGCTCTCCTACGCTGCAAAGCAGCATCTTCCTTTGCTTTGGATTCATATATTTCTGAAAAGAGAGTGAGGAGGCAAAGGAAACAAATACACACACACACTGAATTAAGCAGAAGACCAAGGGAGCCACCTGCAGTTAGCAACCCAGAAACAAATACATCATCAGTTTGTGGGTTTTTCTTTCATTTCATTTTGCCAAAGCAATGCATATGGTTGAGCTAGTACAACATGTGTGCTTACTGCTAGGGATTCCTGTATTCAACTAACAGTTCTGCCTCACACCTACAAATACAGCTGTGTAACAGGAACTTTGGACAAAACTGGCTCCATTTAAGGCTTGTAAAAGTTTAACTTCATTGATGAATTTGATCTGAGCATCTTAAAATATCAAATTCCAATCAATTTTTTAAAAGTACTAATCCATTTTCCTTTTATTTCTAAGTACCAAAGGTAAATGAAAGTAAACAGTTTTTCCTTCAAGGATAATGGTGCACCAGCCTCATTTTTGGCTGCTGCTTATCTCTTTACTAAGAAACAGCTGAAAAGCAATATAAACAAAATTTTTTGCCCTGCTAAAAATTTTTCATTACATCAGGCAAAAGGGAAGAGCTGATGAGGAATGATGCGTATTTCACATTGTCATTTATCAGTCAAGAATAACACTGAATATCAGCTTTGTGATATTGACAGAGGAACACCACCCAGAGGTGGAACCAACCTTGAAATATCACATCACTTTGATACCAGAATAAAAACTTTAAAATTGCATTTAACATATGCAAATTAATTATTTCAATGAGAATTTCTGAAGGTAAAACACTCACTCTGATCAAAGAAAAACCATTATCTGTTTCAGCAGACTAACTGGTCACAGAAGAGGTTAAAAATGAAATTCACGATAGACAGACAGGTGGGCATAGGGAATCAACAGTATCTACTGTCTTACACTGAAACTAGCCTATATTACTTTCTTCCTCTCATCAATATCTGGCAGATGTATAAACAGAAAGTTTAAAAAAAAAAAAAGAATAGCAATAGAACACACTACCCTCTAAGAAGAGGTAGTTACACATAAGAGAAAAATTACACACTATTGTCTTCAGATCAAAAATCAGATGTAGAACACAAAAGACATAGCTTTAAAATGCCCTTTCTGCTTCAGTATATTTAGCCAATTTTGTAGTCAGTTCTACACTTCCTTGCATAAAGGTACCTTGCACAACTGAAATGAAAAGCTTCAGCAAGGTTCAAAAGGCACAAACTATTGTGAATGTGCAATGGCTCAACAAGTACCAGCTAAAGGACCTCAAAGGAAATTCACTGCAGACTGCACATGAATATCCACATGGGAACATAACGTGAACATCTTCTGCATGATGTGAACAAATAAGACTACACCATATACATGCACATGGATATTACAGAATTAACACATTAATAGTTTCAACAAAATATGTTCACACCAAAAGGCTTGGGGTTTTTAATTAAAGCCTGATATAAGTATATTAAGAACATTGCATCTTTCCGTTTTAAATGATTTAATTTGTTACACACACACAAAGAAATCAAATATAGACAGTTACATCTTTCATACTGGTGTACCATACAACCTCTGTGGGAAGAGGAATAATTTCACATACTGAAGTAGCTAAGTATAAAAAAAAGTATACATTTTTGTTCTGAAAAAGGTGTTCTGGTGGATACAATAAGCAATGGAAAATAAAAGCTTAGGTGGGTGGGAATAGCAGCCCACCTACTTTCTGGCCTTTAATTCCCTACCCCAAGAAAGCTGACATTTAGACCTCAAATGACATGTATCCAAAGAAAGAGGGAAGCAATCAAAAGACTACCACAGCTCAAGTTTTAATAATTCACCTTAATTAGAATGTAGTCATCAATCACTTTAAGGTAGGGAAGAATAAGGTAAAGAAATTTTACCACAGCTGAAGGAAGTCTTGATAAGTTATCCCAATCAACAAATGCAACAGAAGACTCTAGTCAATGATCTACTAAGAAAACAAATTGGTGGTATCTTTTAAATCGTATTTTACCAACAAGCTAGAACAACCCCAAGGAGACTTATAAGTAGGGAAGTCTCCACTCTAAGCCCATACAATTTGTGGTGAAGTCCTCGGGATGCTGATGACCTGTTGTAAAATCGTTTAAGCTTCATTCTTCATGGGGACACAGAATGGGTGAGCAGGATGGATGGTAAGCTTATGTTTGAGTGCTAGTACCGACACAACTGGAATAACAGTAAGCGTTTGTTGTATTTTGATTAGACTTAACACTTCATTCAAGTACAATTAAGTCTTGAGGTCTCCATATAAGATCTGAATACTTTTTATTCACACAAACATTGAGTGCAACACCTGCACACACCACGTAAGTGCAGTCACAGCCAGGCTTCCATCTTCATCTATTTTCAGAGCCAGTCCCCCTCACCAGTTCTGACAAATTTTAAATTAACATTTGCCCTATGTTTACTTGGATAAGCATTGTTATCTGCTTATACTTCTGCATAAGTAATTTCCTGAACTGTTCATAATCTAAACTTCACAGCCTAAAAACCAAACTGTATCACCTTCAAATAAGCATTACTCAATGTCGACAAAAGAGGATGATGATATCGCCACTGTAGTTAGACTTATTTAAACATCACCTTTTTCTTAACCTCATCACGTCATCCTCAGAAACAGTGTTGTCTCTCTGGATTGTTCTTCAGCTTTTTTGGTATGTTTGTTACATTCTCTCTCAAATTTTTTACAACAACCTTTCCGTACTTCTTGCAGTTGCTTATTTCAACCCTCTTCCCCCTCAACCAACCAACAAAAGTTTTTAGGTACTAAAATCCTGGCACTGATCCAAAACATGAACAAGTTAAAACATAACTTGTTGCAACTAGCAGTATGAAACCAGTTAATCTTATCAACATTTTACTAATTTTCCATTATGACTAACATTTTAAAACTGAGCTACAGGTAAGCCCTAAAAGTTGTTCACGGAGTGAGATATCACAGCTAAGCCTGGACAACCATCTAAGTTGTCATACTGTAATTACTGAAACAAGACCACATTAAAATAAGCTATTTAATATATTCTATTTTATACGTATATTATAAAATTATATGAAAATAAAACCTGAGTATTTTGTTCATGTTTTGTTTAATTACAGTTTATATGCAAGTTTGTATTTTCTCTTGTCCTTTCTCACTCCAACTCCTGTAATGTGAAAACACAACTCAGCTATTAAAACTTTACTTCAATTTTAACAACATCAAAATGATTGTTGAATTGTATTTTTGAAGTCTAATCATAAAGAAGCAACAGAAGCCTGATCGAGAAGTTTTCCCTTGAGGTAAGTTGGATGGATAATGAATTCTGCACTGGAACAATCCCAATAGTTGCAAGACTATTATGTACTAATTACTACCTTTACAGATCTACTGTACACATAATTAATTTCTTCAGAGCACCACTATCATTCTTGACTGGCAAAATACACAACCTAAATTACAAGAGCCAGAAATTAACATGATCCTTTAGGGAGAAGGCATTAACTTGCTTTGTAGTATTTAGCAATTAGACTATCAATCAAAGAGTGAAAACTGATTTTGATAGCAGCAGGCCAGATGCAGGGAGCATTGTCACATTTTTACAAAGTTATCTGAAGCTGCGAGCATATGATGTATCACTACTTATCTACAGAGCCCTAACACTCTAATCCGTTACTTTTACCTGCTGCAAGACACTTCATCATACAATTATGTACATACTTAATATCCACAAAATTAAACACCAACATTAAGGAATTTTTGAGATCATATTCCACAAAGTACTGCAGACATCACACTGCTGCTGATAGAGTTCTCTTCCCTTATGCTGGTAGCCAAAAATATAATTTGATGTCAGTCAAGGGACAAAACCAAAATTTAGAAAAAGAATGTTCTAGCTGCACCGCATAATATGACCTGCTTAAATTATTTGAAAGATATGCTACTAAGTAGGTTCTTGCCAAGAACACTAACTTCTTAAACATATCATTCTAGTTGGGAATTTTTTTAAGGTATTCTACAGATACATAAGCACACACACATATCCAAATGCTGCCAATGCACAGTACTTCAAGACATCAACAAGAAGGCATTCTCTGCTGACAACACATCTCATTATTTCACTGTGTATTAACAGCAGTTCATGACTTAAAATCACATAATAGATTCACAAGGACAAGATGCATTTATCTGACCACTTGGATCTCCTCTCCTCAGTTCTTAAGAAACACTGCAGGGTTCACACTAAACAATCCAGCTGAGGAGGATTCTTGGTTTTATTTCTTGGTTTCATTTATTTATTTTTAAAAAAGAACTTGCCTGAAGAGACTGTTGCTTGCCAGGAAGATTTAACTGTTTTAAAAGTAAGAAGATAATGCTGAGCTAACAATACCTCAATAGTATTCCTTCCTTTTGCTATTTAAATATCAAAACACAAATCAATCCATGATAAGATTATTTTGCAAACAAAATCCTACTGAGCCTGAAGTTTTCAAGTCGTGACAAAAACTGTGAAAGGATGATACATGTTTTCACCAA
The DNA here is from genome assembly GCA_013400375.1 of Thinocorus orbignyianus. Taxonomy (NCBI): domain Eukaryota; kingdom Metazoa; phylum Chordata; class Aves; order Ciconiiformes; family Thinocoridae; genus Thinocorus; species Thinocorus orbignyianus. The sequence continues at coordinate 765,433 of VXBW01002142.1, forward strand.
CAAAATCACTGCTTTCACTTTTAAGCAAAGCATGATTCACAAAATGAAATCCTGGATGATCTCAGATTCTTTTTTAGAATTAAGCAGGCCAAAAGAAAACAAGTAACTGATCAGAAACTCATATCATCTTTACTCTTTCCCTCTGTGCAGCTACACAAGGAAATATGCATCTACGTGTTCCATTGCCACCACAACACAGTAACTGTCCCACATCTTAATATCACTCCACTCATTAACGACCACCACAGCTGCACATTGACTGAAACACTACTTACTTGCCAACATGGTCTGTGAGACTATATACCTTGTTTCCATCTCCACACCTGGAAGCACAATTCCAAGCTCAAAATACCCATCTATGACCTCTAGTGACAATTTGAAGCCCTGAAGTGCATTCAGAGGTCCTTAAAAGATACTCAGATCATCTGTATTTTGCTCGAAGTAAAAAGGAAAAAAACCCATCCAGGCTGTACTGAGACAGCGATAGTTACATCTCAGCTAACTTAGCTGAAACCTCAAGATATCACAATCCTGTAAAGTTTGAAAGGAAATATTTTTTAATGTTTTCATTCCTTCCTGTACAACAGATGTTTTCATAACTGTGCTCAATAACTGAATTCTCTGACCAAATACTGCAGCTTGACTGTTAGCATTGATCTGAACCTAACCAATACATAGAATCGTCTAGGATGGAAGGGACCTTTAAGATCAATCCAACCATCAAAAGCCTGCAGCACCTGGAATTCCCAGGTAGTCTCCAATCCAAGTACCAGCAGGGCTCGACCCTGTGCTCAGCTTCTGCGATCAGACAAGACTGGGGCTTCGTGGAGGATATGGCCAGAATACTGATGCACCACATCTTTGTGGTCCACCACTACTCATTATCTAATGTTACAGTAGCAAGTAACAATGTAACATGATGGATACTTTTAAAAAGAAAATTTGGATTGAAGTACATTTGAAGCAAAATTATTTTACCAGACAGAGAACATTCCTTTTTGTTCCTGGTGCTCTGTGACAGAACATTTTTAGGTTTTAAAAGCAGTTAACTGATAAATGGAATAATTCCTTAACTAATGAAAATGGTGAACCTGTGTTTCAAAAGTGTCCTATTATTAACGTCCCCCTTCAAGCCCACTTTTTGGTCTCCAAAAATACCACTTCCTTGCATCTTTGGCTGCCTTCCTTGAAAACAGGTGGTACTCAGTTAGTAAGGCAGCACATAGTTTAGTGACAACCAAAATTAAGATATTCTTTGAGTATGTTAAAACAAAACTATGTTAAATGAGGAAAAACCCAAAAGTTTCATTCTCATTGTGCCAGAGAGTTATTCAGGAGTTTAATCAAATTTGAATGCTGCAACCTATGTGAAATTACAAATTCTTAAGCGTGTATACCATCATTTGTTTTAATTCAGTTACTATTCCCACCGGCTTTCCAAAATACCATGAAATACAAGATAGTAAACACTACGTCATCAAAATTGCTTTTGGCAATTGTCAGTTTTCTTCCACTCATCCGTTTATTTGTTTTACATGCTGACTGTGCTCTCCAGAGAATATAAAAGGCACTTCTATTTGTCTTTCTATCGTTTTCCTTTGACATATTAGGAGACCACACAAAAAAAATGGGGCTAGAACAAAACAGAAATTTTATCCTAGATTATGCTTGAAATAAATAATTTGGGGATTAATGAGCTGCCTGGGACAGTTAAGGTAAAAGGTGAGGAAGAACAGTAAGTATCATTTCATGCCTCCCTTTGCGGATTAGAGATGCAGAAAGAAGTTGCTTGTCGAATTCAATTACTTGAGCCTGTGCTACAACTAAATGCTCTGGGAGTCATCTTAAGTCCTAGCAGGTTTTCAAGTTTTAAGAAAAATGTGAACTCAGACAGACAACACTGACTTTCTCTACTCATCAGCCAAACCAGATTTTAATGTTCTGGGTAGCATTTTCAACAGCAGTAGCATTTTGCTATGTGGTAGCATTTGGAACAGTCTTTCCATCCTCTATTACAACACGTTATTTTCTACAAACTACATTAGCTGAGGACAACATAAGGAAGAACAGGAAAAATACGTGCAAGGCTATCATCACTGTAAGCTATTTGCAGAATTTCTGTTGTTCACAGTTTTCAAACTGTGCAACTACGTCACCAAGAATTTCCTCTCATATGAACCTGACAGCGATGTCAAAATTTGAAGAGGGTTTTTTACAGCATTTTCAGGATTTGAGAAACATTTCTGCAGATTTCTGATGAAAGACGGGTCTCATTCCATTGTAAGTGTTATCTGCTGCTAGAGGTTCTTTCCCTAAAAGGTTTTCCCGTGTTGCTGTCACACTAAAACCAGGGTGAACTCCACATCATTTTAGCCTCATTGCAATGCTACGAGCCACGAATCTATCAGACTTTGGTACAGGAAGAAGTACGCAATTACTGCAGGTGATGCTTTTGTACTACCGCATGTAATATCTGAACACTTAGGACAGAAAGTGGGAAGTACTGTAAAAGCAGAATACTAATGGCTCAGATTCAGTGACTACAGAAAAGAACAAGAGCTCCGAGTGAAAGAGCTGTATATTTATCTTATGAAAAACACAGCTATGACTAGCTCTTTGAAGGGGTTTCAAAAAAGCACAGAAAAAGATACGTTCAGGCATAACTCAAGGAATCTACTCAAAAAAGTGTTCACGAAAGTTAAGGCCCTCTGAGAGACCTTTCTTAACCTGAGTTAACTTTTCAAACACTGCATTAGTATAAGTTGCAGTTTTTATTCCTGAAATTCAGACAACAGTCAGGATACCAAATACTTCTACGTTCAATACAACTTAATTTTGAAGTTACAAAATCCACAAGTAATTCACAGAAGTGAGAGCATTCTACTGGTTCAAATTAAAACGCAATTTTAACCCTGTGGTTAAAATACGAAGCGTCACTTGAACTGTTAATTCTCAAAGCCCAAAAGTTAAAGAAAAATAAACCAGCAGCACCAACCACTTACAGTCAGTACACATATCCACTTCATAATCTTAAATGTGTGTCTGTTTATTCAGATTTCGCCTATGAACACTTGATACCTATGAACACTTGATACATCTGACTGCGTCCACCTTCAAGTACAGCACATCCCTAAAGGAGATCATATTCTAACTACTTGATAAATGGACAAAAGATTTGTAGCTAGATCAGGAATTCATTCTCTTCCAGTATGTACCACTTCTTGGACTTGCCCATTAGCTCCTGAGTAAGTTATTATTGAACAGTACTTCAGCAGTACTTGCCTCTATTCAGTGCCTGAAACAAATTACCGGTAAATGGTCACATATGAAATACTCATCAATTGACCATTAACCATGGATAATGACAAAAAGCCTTGAAGAGGCTGTGTGCAGCTCCAGAAGTACTCCAAGTCTATCTGAAAGCCATGAAGAGCTGAGGATGGTATTAAAGTATCAAAATCATAACCAATATTCAGCTAGTAACTGCATGGCCAACTCAAGATATAAATATTACCATCATTTTTCCAATTGAAGGAATTAAGTGTGTGAGAAATTAACTATTTTTTTCCATGTACAGCAGAAGAGCTATTCACAGAACATTCTGAGCAGCCCCACTTACACCCGACAGCAAACTCCCGCATAGATTTTATGCTTACCACATTGTTCTCTCTAATAGTCAAACAACCCCATTTCACACTGTGTTCCAACAAAAATCAGAGGATTATCTGACACTTTCTCAAGGTATTAAGCAAAATGTTTAAAGAATGTGCACTTGAAAATTAAGTTACATCATTCATTAATGACAGCAACAATGCAGTTTAGCTGTATATAACTTGGAGGGGGCGGGAGGAAATGCTTCTTAGATTACCTCATGCATGTAAATATTGATTAAAGGAATACATTTAAAGAATTTTTTCTTAAATGGCAGCTGCATACAGTATTTAAAATATATACAGTACTTAAAAAAAAAGTGAAAGCAGTGACTAAGCACACAAAGACAAGAACTGGGAAGCAAACGATGGTTTCAATCCAGATATTACGGGATCACAACAGCAGGCACAGTATAGCGTTGTGATTTTGTGATCCAACTCTGTAATTGCTGCATGCTAAGTCTGACTTGCTGAGGATTTTTATTTAGTGGAGCAATATAAGCAGGTACTTTTTTAAAGTTTTTTTTGGTTTTTTAATTATTTTTTTACACATCAAACCCTACATATGTGGAATATCTAAGAGAACCAGACAACTTGCAGTTCCTGCCGCTAAGAATATTAATGCAGATGAGCAGGATCTTAGCATTAGATATTTAATTTAAATAGAATTTTATTTGAAGAAAACTCAAACCCTTCTGCAACATACCCTGCAGTTTTAAGAGGTATTATTACAAACTCTTCCTCCCCTCATGCTGTAGAGTGAGGGAGGAGCAATTCCTGTTATATACTGCTATGCTTAGTAAAAACATACGTTTTAAATCATCTTCCTGCTATAAAAGCATTACATGAATTCCACTGTAATGCATAAAGCATAAAGAGACTATCATTGCAGTTTTAAACTTAATAAAAGCATAATAAAAAAGTAAAAGAGAAACGTACCTTTCATTTGTGTTCCAAAAGTAACTGCCAATTTTGCAAACAGTTCTGGGTTTTCAAACTTATCTTCGTCAACTTTTACCCAAAAGCTGTTTTCTGCTATTTCTTGAGGCTCAATCTGAAACAAAAACAGCATCTCCCAGGTTAATAACTAGTATTTTCAATAACCAAGTTAAAGCCAAGACTACTAGACTTTTGTCATAATTGGACTGGATTAAGCTTAGGTATGTTCCAGGTATTACGTTGTCTTAAAGATGCTTCCTGAACAAAACACAACCAGATGAACTGCCCTCTGTCTACACAATGAGTTTGTTACATTTCTCCCATTTGAGTTCTCCAAACAGGCTTGATAACATATTAGCAACTGGGTTTGAAAATAGTTTAGCTTTCTCCTGACTACTTTGTAGACAGTTCCTAAATTTTTCAGAACTGGTATGCATCCCTGCTACTTTAGATCCATAGGAGGAATAGTTTTTCTTGCACTGCCAGAGTACAGAATATCTTATTTGCAAATGTCCATGTGGACCTTTCAGTGACTCACTATTAAGTCCGTAAGAAGAATTATCTTTCTAAATATCAGAAATAATTTTACACTTTTTTTTTTTTTAATACTTTCCACTTTTTCAAAGGTAAACACAGGCTTCATTACAGCACCTTATTTGATACTGGCTATATTATAAGAATGTATTCTGCAATATAGAAACTGAAAGCCAATTTTATTCTCCAGGTATAATATAGAACAGCTATTTTGTTTTCAAATTACGTTCCCCTTCAAGTTTTTAAAGTCTTATCACTTCGTATTTACAAGTTTGTTTAAATGTCAATTCATTTTCAAGGGTATTTTAACTTAAATGTGATAGGCAGGAAATTTACCAATCCTGCTCTTGTCAGTCTCACTAGGATTTCACTGCAACACATTGGTTTTCCACCTTTTGCCACAGGATCAATCCATTAATGTACAGGTGCTTTACCACCAGCTGCAGGTAAGACACTTTTATAAACTACTTTAAACCAGCACTAACAGTAAAGACAGTTACAACAAAAGGCACTAAAATTCATACTGTTAAATTTATTCCCAAAATGATTTCTCCTTAAAAGTGGTGATCAGATAGTCTTTTCCTCTTTTTTGGTACTCTGGAGATCTTTGGCCCTGTTCCCAGAGCATTTAAATAAAGTCTCCATTTGCAGTTCCTTTCCACTGTCACACACCGTGTTCAGATGCACACTTCATAAATTATTTCTACAAACCCAAGAACATAATGGATTACAATGAAAGTGGCTGCAACAACCAATCTGTATTACAAACTAAAATGCTTATTTTCCTGTATGTTTACAGAACAGTACGCTGAGTATGTTTCATAGTTGCAAAACTAGTGCAACTGACTCTAGAATCAGCTACTACTTAAAAAGAACAACTAAGTTAAGTGTAAGTTACAATTCTTCCCTGCTTAATTGAAGTGCCTAAATAAATGAAAAAGATAAAATAATTGCAGGAGAGAAACTACCCTAATTAGCCAATGAAGTGGTGAGTCAAAGATGAGCAGCAACTTCACTGACACTTGTATGCCAATGGCATACAAAATTTATTCTCCTCCTGATAAAATATAAATTTGTGATGAAACCCGTATTCCACAAGGAAAAAAGTCCAGATGGAAATATCCAAACAGACAGAAGGGGTTAATATAAAAATTTGGAAGTCAAGCACCAAAAAAAGAAGCTAACTGAAGTAATAGTCACAAAATATTCTCTTAAAAGCCCATGGTGGAAATCCATTTCTACAACATCAGAGTTCCACTTCAGAAGGAAAAAAAAACAATTTTTTTAAAAAAAATCCAGAAAATTTTATGGTAGAAGCCTTGAAGAGAGTAATCTTCTAAACATAAGGAAGACAGGGTTTTAAAGGTTCTATAGTTCAAATGATTCATAACCATACATGAACTCAAACAACTTTTATATGGCTAGATATATTTCAAAGGGGGCAAAACAAAACCCAACACCCAAATCTCTGGATTCCAAGACGGGGTAGTGCCATATTCCTCAAAGTACATGAGCATCCTTTCCAGTATGATAAATCCTACGTTCTTGTTACTTTTTAATAATACAACTAAGCTACTTAAAGCAGTCCATTTTTAAGTCTAAAAATATAATATATTACTGTGGCTGTCAGGAGGTTATAGATATTTGTACAGATCTTTTAAGAAAACAGCAGGACTACATCATACCTTTTAAATTCAGATGCATTAAAGTTAACATTTATTCTCAAAAACTCCAGTTTTTTGGAAATGCACTGATAATTATATGCAAATAAACAAAGAAAACCCCTCAATAATTTCATTTTGCTGCACTCTCTATACTTACTTATAATATCCTCATCTACAATTCTCTGTAACGGGCCTGAAGTTCCCAGCACTATCGTACTGCAGCACTAACAGTGCAGATTGATGAGTGTTAACCAAAACCAAAGATTTCCAGCCTTTCTCCCCCTAGATACTTTCAATTCCTCTTCCCACAATAAGGAAGGAAAGTTACCATAGAGTCTTCCATGTAGTTTATTTTATAAGAATTACAGACAGCAAAAGTAAAGAGAATTTCAAATTTAACACTTACTGAAATGATACCTTAAAGCCATGGTGGACTATGTTGAATATCCTTCTACTTAAATATTTTGAAAGCCTGTTTTTAAAGTACTAGTGATAGATATGATTTCAGGAGGTTTTTTTGGCACACATCCAAATATTTTGAAATCCTGTGGCAAAATACTAAAGATCAGTTATAAACATTAATTCCTCTGATAAAAGAAACTATAAATTGACATGCTGTGCATTTCCACGCAGGTTTTCTCAATGTTCTAGCTTCCTCCTTCCCAAATTTATGGGACTAATCATTCATAATATTGCTCTTGTTTGTTACTCCAAAGAAAGAGTCATTTCACTACTCAACACTTCAGAAATTAGAGAACCACAAAACTGCAATTACTTTTTTTCTTTAGAAAGACAATCAAGATCACCTATACAAAAATATCAGAGGATGGTCTAGTTCCTGTTCCAACAGTAAACGTCTATCCTTACTACTTATTGAAAGATTTGGCTTGAAGTGGTGATGGTGTATATCCAGAAATGTCACAAAGCTACTTATCTTCCATCACTTGAAAATCCTCGTTGAAAAAACCGGAATGACTTGCAAACATAGTCCAGTGCTCTTCCCACAAGACTATCCATTTTTACATATACTCTCAAATGTCTTGGGTCTCACAGGGAAATCAGTTAACTTAGAACTCAATGGACACATGATCCTGTGTCCAAGCAATATTTTGCAGTCTGCAAAGGACTGTTACTGCTTTGCAATGATGCAACTCATCTCAGAGGCTTTATACTGAAATGATATCACATCCTCAGCCTGGAGAAACATCTGGCACCCCATGTCATCCAGGTCCATCCAGGACAAAATGACAACAATCAACTTCATAGGAAGATGTATATCTACATCCATATGAACTTCCCAATGGTTTTACAAGCTCCAAAACATCCTGAAAAAAAATCTGCATTATTTCAAGTATGTGATTTAAATTACAAACAGCTGTTCTATGTTAAACTGCAACTTCCGTTCAGCAATGACCATCTGTAGGCACTTAACAGCTTACATCAACAATTTAATTTCCTAAGTTCTTGGTACCAACACACTATTGAGATAGAATATGGTTTTCAAGGAAAGTATCTGACAGCTGGTCGTACAAAGATTTAGTACCTTGACAAATAAGCCTCAGACATCCAGTCAAGCTACACTCAAGTCCAGGCTAGAGCTCAAACTAGACAGCATGCAGTATACAAAGGTCCTCCTTTGATTTGCCTTGATGATTTTGTGATCTGTGTACTTTTCCCTACAGCAAACCTCAACACATCTATCACACTTTATACCACTATAATACTGTCGACCAGAAACTGCCTTTCAGATGCAATGGTTCAGTTTGATGATAGATCACAGAATCATCATGGCTGGAAAGGACCTCTGAGATCACCAAGTCCAACCATAGATGCAATTAACTAGGACCGCAACTCTATTTCCTTTATAAGGAAGGAACAGCGGCTCAACTGATCAAAAAGGGACTTCAAAGCAACACTTAAAAGGCACACCTGGGTACTTGCATAACTTCTTTTCTCACAAAGTGACCAATTATACTACGAGGCAAGTAATACCTATAAGAGCAGTTACTAGTTAAGTTTGCAAATCACAGAATGTGCTTGCAGTTTAGTGCTTAAGTAAAGGTTTATATTTTAAGATGCTTTAAAAATGAAATTGAATTAAATATAACCATGTTAAGACTGTGCAGAAGCACACATTCACTGGAAGTTGATGGTGACCAAACACACCACTTGAGCAGTCCCATAGCTCCTCCCAGTGGCCATAAACCTGCCCTAGCACATTACTAAATTTGAAGCAACAAATAAACATCTTCAATTAATTACTTACAAACACCATTATAGCACAGATACCATCATTCTATGAACTTACAACTACATTAGACAAACTCTGAAAGTTTCTACATGAAAGAGCATGCTGTTATCTATGTTTGAAAATTGCTTTAAGACTAACGGTGTGGGTGTATACATGCAACTTAATGCAATGCCACAGCCCACGTTCACTGCACCGAATAGAATGGTGCCCTCTCTTTTCATCTGGGTCATCACAGATTTTCACTCTGCTTTGATACACACCAGCAATACAAGCAATTTGTGGCAGAACTATGGAATTCAGTGAGTGTTCAGCCACTGATTGTACTCCTCATACCTCAGGAGACACACATGATCTCTCACACCCACCCCTCATGACAGCGCGCAATGAAAAAGACAACATAGTACTAAAAATTTCTTCATTGTTTACAATAAAAATGGATGTTTAATAACACCATTGCCTTTAGAACCTTCTCATAAATTTTGCAACTATCTTATCAGGATAAATACCTGCCTTTCTTGGGAAGAACACTGTTAAAGTGTGTTTTGTAGTACAACTATCATTGACAGGCAGGTAAAAGCAATCAAAGTAAAATTTCCATTCAAAATTCCAGGACATAGCATAAGAACAAAAGAAATATAGTCACAAAATAATTGGCTTCATTTCTTAATTATATAGGTAATTTAGAGCAAACTACTATATTTATTCAGAGGACCGTTCTTAAAATAATTCTTAACTTCATGTCAAGACATCTTCCCTTAAACAGAAGTCTCTATTTTTACTACCCCACTCCTCTCCTTATAAGCTAGCCAAGTTTTTAAGTTACATCCAAAGCTTTCAAAATGAAACTAGATAACCCAATGAAATGCCACCATAGTAGTTTCACTCATACTTAGTTTTAGAAATAAATTCATAGAAGGAATAAGCAGAGCAACCATGCACTGTTCAGTGGAAAAATAACAGTTTCTGGAAGCCTGACTCACTTTCAACCTGTCCTCAAAAAAGAAAAAAGAAAGTCATAAGACAATTTATAGCTCCTATTATCAGAGGAGACAAAACTAAAACCAGAGTTCTGCTTTGCATTGTCTTCCAAAATTCCACATACACACTCATACCAGGTTTTACTGCATTTTGTACCTAAAGACTCACATAAAACTTCTTAACAGATCTCCTTTCTAAACACTCTTTCTCATTGCTCAGACACGGCTACTTCAGTCCAGCGAACAGTTGTAGTTAGACATTGACTCCGAATCCTTCTGTCAACTGCCAGATTGAAGTCCCTAAATGGCCATCTTCCCAATAGTTTTCCAACCAATTATCTACTTTAAGATTCACTGCCCCTGTTGTAAAACCCAGCAATCCTTTTTATAACTCAACTTTTGCTGAAAGAAGTAGTAACATGGTGTATAAAGTAAACACCTTGTTTTATAACTTAAACCTGCTTTAAACAAGACACCTTGGAAGAATTAAATACTTGGCACTTAACTGATAGCAAAAGGTGTCTTTGAAAAGCAATACCAACTGAATCACAAACACTGCATCAAAAATGTTTTGGATAAACAATGGAATAAATTCCTCAAACTTCATGAGTATCATTAACAGTTTAACATAAACCCTAGTACATTACCCCCTTCTTCCCCAAAAGCCACTTTTTATCCATGAGAATAAAAAACACCATCGTACCTTTGACCAATTGATTCTCTTCATTGCAACTTCCAACTTATACTTTTTCTTCTCCTTCATCCCATGTGGTAACGCTGGTATCACCGCAAAGGGAGCAAAAGGAACACCTCCAAGAGCTGGTGGCATCGGAGGCCCACCAAAAGGTGGTGGTGGAGGTATTGCTGCTCCACCAGGCAGCGGAGGTGGTGGAGGCACTGNTCCACCAGGCAGCGGGGGCGGTGGCGGGATTCCAGCTCCACCAGGCAGCGGGGGCGGTGGCGGGATTCCAGCTCCACCAGGCAGCGGGGGCGGTGGCGGGATTCCAGCTCCACCAGGCAGCGGGGGCGGTGGCGGGATTCCAGCTCCACCAGGCAGCGGGGGCGGTGGCGGGATTCCAGCTCCACCAGGCAGCGGGGGCGGTGGCGGGATTCCAGCTCCACCAGGCAGCGGGGGCGGTGGCGGGATTCCAGCTCCACCAGGCAGCGGGGGCGGTGGCGGGATTCCAGCTCCACCAGGCAGCGGGGGCGGTGGCGGGATTCCAGCTCCACCAGGCAGCGGGGGCGGTGGCGGGATTCCAGCTCCACCAGGCAGCGGGGGCGGTGGCGGGATTCCAGCTCCACCAGGCAGCGGGGGCGGTGGCGGGATTCCAGCTCCACCAGGCAGCGGGGGCGGTGGAGGAGGAGAGATTGTGGCTCCACCAGGCAGGGGAGGCGGTGGGGGAGGAGGAGGAGGCATTGCTCCACCAGGTAGAGAAGACGGTGGCACGTTTTCACTTGGTAAGGTTGGATGTAATGGTGCTCCTTCTGTCTGTTGACCTGTCACAACTGGAGGCTGGAATATAAAAGAGGAATCCTTTTAATCAGGGAGGAGAGAACATTTAATATGAAGTTGAACCAACTAGGATGCCTTGTAGTCAACTGTACCTCAAGAAAATGAGTAATGCAACCGTTATCCTATTTAAATGAGAAGCAATAACAATAGATTACACTACGTTCCATAAAACTGCCAAGTAAACTGAATAACCTAGCATTTATATAAATACCAATTGTTTCCATTTTAAAGAAAATTTAATAGTAGCCATAACATTTAAGTGAACGGAACAGCATTTTACTTCTTACCAATGCACAAAGCATTTATCCCACTTAAGATATCCTGGCAAGTTGGGGCATCAGAGATGGTTACAACCACGCTGCATTTTAACAACACTAATCTGCTCGTGGAAAATTTGCCACAGAAATCACTATTGCAGTGCAACAAGTTATGGAATCACAGTTGTTCGTTACTACCATTGGGTGCGTGGGGTGGGGGTGGTAGCAATGAAAAACCAAATCATGCTTTCTTTTAGAACTGTCTGCAGTTGTTTCTTTGGTGACAGGAAAAAGAGCAATTGCAGTGTCATTTCTAGTAAGTTTTGAAAGGAACAATGAGGACAAACAGCAGCATTTTAAATCATCAGAGAGGCTTCTGCAGTGATATCTTGATCCTAGCCTAGTACAAATTCCTCACATTCCACTATACAAGCTCATACTCTATTTCCTCTACTAATTTCTTATTACAAAATTTTTACGCAATATAGGCTGTTCATTTAATGTAATTTGCATAGTATTTCCCTACACGATTATTTATTGTTTCTAGTTTATAGGAAACAAGAGCTTGACAAAAAAAAAAAAAAAAAAAAAAAAAAAAAAAAAAAAAAAAGAAAACCACATCAAGCTGATCTAAATTTAAGTACCACAATATATTTTATGGGGTGCATAACACTAGACAAAAAAGTCATAGATAATGGAAAAGTTAATGTGCACCACTTAACTGTACCATGACTGTGAATGAGCTGTAATGTCTGTGTATTCTGAACTGTGTTAGAATCTATATAAACAGGATTAGTAATTAGACTAAAAATACTTTTTTTGCTTTGTACAATGCATGTGTTTCCTTTGCCCATGAGGTACTGAACAAATTGTAGTGCAACAAATGGTTGTCTTAAGACAGCACAGGATACAACTATGGCTTGGACAACTGCAGAGCACACAACTACAATGACCAGCCCAACTGTTAAATGCAATGTAACATGCTTATATTAAGAAGGCCAGTGCTCCAATAAGGCTATAGCACAGACAGCTTGCCAGCAGAAGAGCATCCCGAAAGCAGGATGATGGCAACGAGGTTATAGAACATCAGATGTTATTTTTCCTTTTATTATCCAAGTACAAAGTGAGATTGTAGGCATTAAGATATCCACAATAAGAAGGCAACAGGTAGACCTTGCCTAGCATTGAAGGAGTGAGAAAAGCCAGGCTGAGGCATAAGCATCAAACTGTAGCATCTGTTGGTTCCTAATGGGTGTAAAAGACCTTTCTAAAACCTAATTCATTGTCATTAAACAAAAGGAACCCAAGAGATGTTGTGAGGGCTCAATAGGCAGCATTTCTTGTTCTCTCTGCTTCACAAGTGACCCTGGACAGATCACTTGGAGATACAGTTTTGGTGCTTATAAGCAAAATTTATGAGGAAATGAGTGCAAGTAAAATCAGCTTCACTGAAACTAAATATTATCTTCCCCTTCCATAAGGCCTTGCATTCTTTGATATATTTACCTATGAGACTATATAAAGCTAGTGTAATATTAATTTGCAAAGTGGCTACAGTCTAATATCTAGAATTAAAAAAAAAATATTGATGTTATCAGTTGCATGCATGTGCTGGAAGGTATGTGCATGGTGCGCACAGCTATCATGATTTCCACATTTGCAATTCAGTTATAAAGCCTTCCAAAACAAAGACTTTCTGAAAAACATACAGAAGTACCCAAGTTAAAGCACAAACAAATACTTTGAGAAAAAGAAGTCAGGCTGGATTCAAAGTTCTCATAGCATGATGAAATTTTTCCCTCAATAGAGAGAATGTCTGTGACAGGTGTTGAATATACTATACCTCTGTTAACTATCTTCAGTAGTTTATGCTGGCTTAAAAACAAATCAATATAGCTACAACATACATTTCAAACTCCACAGAGACAATTTCTTTTCAATTCTTCTAAAAATAAAAATAAAAATCAACTCATCTGTGGAACTTACTGTGTTTTAGTTTTATTACCTGGGTTTGTAGCCGTTTGATTTCTGTTTCAAGTTCTTTGATTTTCTCTTCTTTTTTCTGAAGCTCTGCTTGTGCTTCTTGTCGAGCTGTGAACTCTTCATCAAACTGTAACGATTAACCAATACAGAACTGTTTATCCATTTACATCCACACTACATATTATATTTTCAGGAATTCTTTTACCAGTATAACAACTAGAGCAACAGATGCACTTTTAACTTAAAAAAACCCCAACAAACAAAAAACCCACATGCATTTTTCCAGTACGTCTTCTTCTAGTACCACATAATTTCACATTTCCTCCACTCAGACCCCGCTACTTAGTAAAGTTGTATATTCAACAGGTTTCCCCCCACCACAGAACATTGCAGACTTCTCAAACTAGACTGGAGTACTCATATGATCCAGCAAGCTTAAATCTGAAAAGATATGTGCGCAGCTTCAGCAGTATCATCCATAAAGTAACATAAGAAGGGAGGTATCCAAATAAGTTGGTAATCCCTTTAGTCTTGATGTCCCCATTTAAAACAGAAGTCCTGTTTATGACATGATTATGAGAAATTTGATGTGTATTTCCATCCTGCAGCTGTTTGCTAGGCTTTAGAGACTATTAGCATCTTTAAAATCTTCTGTTATTCATTCTTCCAAAGGAAAACAAAAACAAAAACCAAACTTCTGAATAGGATAAATGTGTTGACGACTGCCACTAAAAAAGTACATGATGATAAATAACTCTGCCAGGGAAGTATCACAACAATTTGCTTTCTATAACGTTCAGACACCTTATTACCTATTAAAAACACATTCACATTTACCACTGGAGAGAGAAGAGTTAATGATTTCATGCAACTCTTCATTTGAAATTTGTAATCATCACGTTCAAGATAATGTACTGCCTTTCGGACTGCAAAAAGGCTCCTTAGACAACTCCAGCAAAAAATAACTATTTTGAATGCTTTTAATACACAACATGGTATATGAACTTCAGAGCTAGTGCAGCTAATACAGCACATTCAGCACTTCATATCCTTAGACAGGATGCGATGAGCTGAAATTAACACATTATCCATCAATATAGTTGAGGAAACAGGAATTTAACTAACCTGAGAAAAGACATTGTATGAAAAACTTTTCAGCATAAAATCATATCGGGATAAAGCAGAAGGATAAGGATCAACTTCTGTAGAAACACACCCAAAAATTTTCTTACAAGAAATGTACTGAGCTGCAATTCTTCCAACAGAAATCACTTTAAATGTCTAACCTCTCCTGTACCTAGTAATAAATGAAAACTGTACAAGACAAAAATAGGAAGTAGTTATCAAGTTCCCAGTAAAAGAGAATGGGATCAGAAGAACTAAAAAAAAAAAAAAAAACCTGTTAGCAAAACAGGTTCCAAAGTGCCTTGTAATGTGATGCTTTTTTGAACCCTGAACAACGCCGCTTTTCCATAAGTTTCTTTGAGTTCTAAATGAAAGCTGGGTGAAGAGTTATGAACATAGTTCCATCAATTATCTACAGCAGAGGATACAACTGAAGATATATGCAGCTAATATTACTTACCAGCTTTTGACTTCAGAGTAAGGTGAATCTCAGTCACACACACACACGCAGAAAAATGCTGAACGCCCAGAGCTATGAGATGTGAAAGGACATCCCTCCTGCCTGTGAGATACACTATTTCCCCCTTTCCATCAAGTTCGTACTGTGAAACAAGCCTACTGTGTTCCTGTCAGATTTCTGTTCTATACCTTAAAAAGAGTGATGACTAGGACTTACCTTCCTTGAAAATTCTGCTGCTTTCTTTTCACTCTCTTCTACTTTAGCTTTGTCCACACACGAATCTGGAATTTAAATAAAATACCACACAAACCAGGTAAAATGTATCACAGCTCTTAGGTGCCTTCCAATCATAATTAACCTATGTCCCCAACACAAAGCAACAGACAAAACCTACAATGAATTACTAAGTTGAGCTGACCAAACATTTGACGAATCATGTTGATATGCAAAATCTGTTAATTTAAAGAAGTGGTGAGGAGACATGACCAAGAAAGCTGAAGATGAATCATCATAGTTGTAAATTATTTTGTAGACAAGGAGAATTTGAACAGACTGTGAATCCTAACTCAAAGGTACAAAGAATTTCTACTGAATTCTCATGCCGTGTAAAACTCTAAACATTGTAAGTGAGGTAAACACAAGTAACTATATATTAGAGGTGGGAACTGGCATGGAGAGACAAACCAGTCATCCCTAAAACTGTCAGGTCAGTGGAAATTGAGAATTAGAAAATTAAGAAATGTATCGTAGATATGCAGAATATATCTTTTAGAAAGCAGTTTCCACCCCACCAAAGTCAACATGTACAGTATTCTTTCTTCGATGCTTTTGTCATACCATAAAAAAAAGCAACCAACCACATTTTCCCAAATGAAGGGGCACTCCGAGAACGATTACTTCCTCCTATGAAATATTTACTCTAGAGATGCCCTTCTATTTCAAGAATACAATCTATCCTACTAATCTTAAAAAAAAATAAAACAACACTTCTAAATGCTGGTAACTGCCATTTCCGTGATATAATATTTATTCATCTGCTTCTTTCCAATGTGACGTGAGCAGAATCTCTCAATGCTTTAACTCATCAGTTTACCTTAAACTAACCTCAAATACTTAGGAATATTATAGAAAATATTCTTAGAATGAAACATAAAACAATTACAAATCCACTTATTATTAACACTAATGTCATTTTGATATTGGAAACAGATTTGAAATTCATAGATTTTACTAACAGGCAATTTTTGGTTATTAAGACTTCTGTTTACGGATAAGTCAAGACTAATTTGGAGAAATTAACTTCATCAGCTTGGTCTGGCCTTCTCCACAAGAATGCCTATAGCTTACACGCATGTTTCCAGAAAACTGAAAAAATTCACACAGTCAATTTAAGTGTAGATAGAAGCATACAAAGAAAAAAAGTGCATTTCAGTAAAATAAGGTACAATTGCTTATAGTATACTAACCAACAAGATGAGTAAAATCCACATCCATTCTTCCTCTACATTTAAAATCCGGGTCCATGCCACTGCAGTGCAATACTATCTGTGATACACATTCTTCTATTATCTTGTAATACTGAGGTCTAGCAAAGAAAACATTTTACAAGATAATAAGAACATGAACAATAATTTGTTTAACATGAAGGGGGATAAAAGGAGCAACTTTAACTCCCAGTAGACTTAATACATAATTCAATATATGAATTATACAATCGCCAGTAAAAGAACCAAGTTAAGAGTCTTATTTGTACTCCAGATAATGAAGCACTTTTGTGAGTTTCTCAGAAGGCTGAGGTGCAGGACTCCACAAAATATTGTGCACTTCTCGTTTATCCTTTACCAGACAATAACAAATAAAACTAATGGTCTTCAGTATATTCAATATATGCTGCAAAGAATTATTTAGCACATTCTCAACACAGTGAATTCCATGACTGTCAACAGTAGCAGTATTGAATGACCTGGAAAATTATTTAATTATTTAATTTATTACTTGATATATATTTCTACACAACAACATCAGGAATCTCTAAGATTAAAGGGATCTGTCATCAAAATCTGTGGGTTTTACCAGTCAAGTTATTACGTGTCAACTTCATACACCATTGAGGCCTCAAAGTAAAAAGCCTTCAAACCTTAACTGATGATATTCCAAATTTAAAGTATATATATATAAAAAAAGTCTTCATTTTTTATATATATAATATATATGTTCATTTATGTTTAATTATAAATTATTAAGGTTAATTATAAATTAATTATTATAAATTAACAATTGTAAATATTGAATTAAAAACATATTTATGTCTTAATTTTAACATTGTGCATATAAATTGCTTTCAGCATCCCTATACAACAAAATATTTAGGTCTTAAGATTTTGCATGTTGCATTTTTGACACTGCTAAAACACTGAGGTGCACATAAGAGAAGTTTACACCGAAAAGGCAAGATACAAGGCACCTTGGAAGTATTTTTCTTTATTAGCTATGCAACTAACTTTCAAGTTCTTTGACATCATGAAGCCATCAAACTTGCAAAAAGGAAAAAGCGCTCAATGAGTTAAGACATTCTCGAATGAAAGCATTAGAATAAGGTTCAAGTCTTTGAAATAAGCATTATTAGATTTAAAAATCTCAATTAACATTGAGCAGAAACTCAACTAACACAGTAGTTACAGAACAACTATTCATACGTGATTATGAGCTACTCAGTTTACCAGAGTCATTTCTCTTTTTCCCCCCTACCCCCTCCAAAAATCAGTCCTGACAGTTGACACTTACCGGACATAGTAATCATTCCTGATGAGTAGGAAATGTTGGAGAATCGACAAGAAATAATTTTCAGAAGAAGTATCTTTCAACATATTGTACAGCAGATGAAACACTTCATTCACATCAGTTCAAACATTATTAAGGAAATAAAAGATCTAAGTACTAATTTTCTAAATAAGTTTTTTAACAAAAAAAAAAACAAAAACAAACAAAAAAACCAAAACAACCCACAAGTGGAAAGAAATATGTGTGAGAAAGTCCCTAAGAAGACACATAGTGACAAATACGCTGCATGTAAAACATTCTAACTCATGTTTAATAAAGTTATTAAATGATGTAACAAATCATAACACTATTTCTATAAAGGATATTCCATTTCAGCTCTGATATCATTGAGACGATGTGACAGTTCAATTAAGTCTTCTTCTTTGTTCTCATCAAACACTTTCAGTTGAATATCAAGCTCTTCATTTTCCTTATCTTTCAAGCCCTATTTTTCAAGGCATAGTATATCTTTATTTTCCCCTTTCTTAAAGCAAGAATTCCCCCCTTCAAAGACTATATAATGACAAAATATAAGACATTAACCTTTTGAACAGGACTAAGGCTGGGTTTTTTTATTATAGTTGCAGAGCTAAGAAAAATTAAGGCCAAATATCAACCTTTGCAGGTATGGACTGCAGAACAAACATGAAGCATTCTAATTTACTTGAGTTCTCTTAAAGGCAGTTTACACTCAATGTCAGAGCATAAGGATATTTCAAAACATTAATGAAAGTGAGCATAAGAAGCCTAAAGAAGCATAAACAAGATATGCTTATAACTTCTGTTATTAAGTTAATTAGATCATTGCATAAACACATCCACAGTACACTGAGTAATACTTAGAAATAAAAAAAATTGAATAGAAATTAGTACTTGGAACAGGGAAATTATTTTTTTTTAATATAAGAAATACAAGTAATTTCTCTAATGCACATAAGAGCCAAGTTTAGCTTCCAAATCATAAAAAAAAAATAAATAAAATGAAATTAGCTCAAAAGTCATTAGTGTGAATGCACTCCAGCCTTTAAATGAAAATTGGTCTGGAGTTGTCACAACAGGATATGCACAAACCAAACAGCAGCCCTTACTGTTCACACAAAAAAAGCAGAAACTCATACCAATTCTAAGGCTTGAAAAATCAGAAAAGGCTACTTCTAATCTGGACAGATTAAGACAGAAATATGGATCCTTCTGATTGTTTTTTTCCATCAAGAAACTCTCATTTATAAATATGTTGAAAATGAACCCTAAGCACAGATATGGGCATGAAGTTTTCTTAACACACTTTATCATTAAAAAAGTTGACTTCTAATGCAAAAAACATCCTCTACTTTGGAGATTCATTCCCTGCAGAATTAATGATCCAAGTTCAATGTATATTGTAATTAATACCTTACAAACAGCAAGATGGTATTGACTATTTTAGTTAAGAGCTTAAATAAAATATTAATTAACCTTACTAGAGACAGAATTTCAACAATAGTTTTTCAACACTTTTAGAAAACATAGTTATCGCTAAATATTAATTGCTCTTAAACTTACTGCTCTAAAGTCTTCTATCACGCTTTATTAAAAGTTAGTTTATTTGCCCTCTTACCCACCCCAAATTCTTAAAATTTTTAAATATTTATTGATTGTGTAAACTAACTTTCAGTAGACTAAAAAAAAACCTTAAAAGTTCTTCAGGCTTTCAGATGTTCTACAGCAAATAAAGACAGCAGATCACAGTCATGTGTCTACATGATATAAAACCTAAATCTATACCCTAAGAAAAATTAACATATGCAGATCAGTCAGTAACAGTTTCAGAGCTGAAGGTGCTAGAAACTGAAGATTTTTATTCCTGGCAAGTACTTATCATCCAAAACTTGGGATCCTAAAATCACAGTAGTATAAATTCCGTTTCAGACAACTATAAGCACACAGTCTTTAATTTCTCTCACCTATTGTGAGCAACTGCTAAGCAGCCTTGCTGATAGTCTCAGTTTCTTGGTTAAGAGATATACATCTACCCCAAGTCACAAATATTCATACTCAAGTACCCACAAAGACACACTTCTGTGCCACTGCATGAAGATATGCAGTCTCAAAGAAAGTGAAGGAGTCAATTCAATTGTCCCTTAAAAACTCCAAATGTATTTTCAGAAGGCAGATTAATGACAAGATAGATTTCACAAAAAACAGGAACAGTATATACAAAGAAAGTTAATCCAAGATTGGTTACACAGCCAGATTCACGTTCCTGCATGTGTTTTAAGCTCCTTATGCTAAATTTGACTATGCTAATTTAATTTCTAATACACTGACTTGTTTTCAACTACCATTCTGGTTTACATAGGTAATAAGAGCATAAATTTGCAACTATTCAGAATGAAAGCAGATTTGTATTGATAGTCCTTTCCAGGTCTGACCTTCCCCACTCTGAATCTTTCACATCTGCTATTCTCAGTAAAGCAATCTGGTTATCTTCAACATTCACAAACAGTTGACTGTGATCAGTTTCTACATACATACGACTTACCGGCAATATTTTCTTGAGGCCGCAACGTAGAAACTCATTTCTCAAGTGTATCCTGAAATCAAGATCTTCTGGAGATGTAACAAGGGCATTGATGAGCTGCATACACGCTACCTGTCCCCAGAAATACAAGCGAAAAATTTTAGTCTATCTCAAATGCAAATAAATACTGTCTTTGACTATTTCGGTTTAATTATAAGACCATAAAATCAAATGTCAAGAGATGAATATTATTTATTATGCATCACACATGCAACATTTGACTTTGGTTAATTTAAGTAACATCAAATACTGCTCTGTTTTCATCTTGTGAATGTTTCTGCTATGTCAAATTTGTATCACAGAGGGTCATACTTCATTCCCACACTGCAGTTCCACACTGCAACTCCTCCTTTCTCCACAGTATTCACCAATTCGAAAACAACCTATTTTTACAGTAATTGAAAATTTTAGAAAAAAACAAACCCAAAACCACCCCAAAACCATCCATACAGAAAATAATTCACATCATCAGGTGTCTGTTCTACTCCCGCACAGCACTTTGGCAAAATACCTGATGTCTTAGGATACTGGCTAATGCTTTAATTGAACAGCTGTGCACGTTAATTGATTTACTTTGAAACAGGTAGACAACAGCATAATGCCAAAAGTGCTGATGCACATTAAAAGACTGAAATGGGACTCCAGGGAAATACCAAGCTTAGTAAGAGACTTTAACTGCAAATAGAAATAGCACTAGAATAGGAAAAAAAGAAAATAAAAAACAGTAGCTGCAGAGAATAAAAGTCAGATAAAAGCACCCTTCCTGGTTTAATTACATTCACTATTTAGTTTTAATGAAACACCTTATGGAGTCTTAAATTTCTATTAAAACACTCTTCCAAAGGCACTCCCTTTATACTGCTGTATCTTCAAATAATGTAGTATCATCATGCTCACCTGAATGATTCATGTTATTTTACTACTATGACATGACTTAACAAGCCAAAGTACATGTCCAATCTGAAATTAATAGAGAGAAGAGGTGCCATCTGCTGTGATTGCTTTTGCCAGAAGAGACTCTGGCTTAATGGCTTGTGCTAATACATTACAAGTAAAGAACGATTTTGTCAGAAACAAGTTAATGAGTCTTGCTATTAATTGTACCTTTACTGATGTAGAAGCCAGGTTTTGGGGCAGGGGGGGAAGGGAGAGCATAGGAATGTTGTGTGGTTATTTTTGTTTGTTTGTTTTAAATCAACACGGTCATTAAGTAGGAGAGAACTTCACTATGAATTCTTTTGTGACAGCATTATTAAGATTAGAATGTCATAGACAGAAACTCATTGAACATCATTAACTCATCAGCTATGAAACAAGAAGTACTGGTGGTAAACATATTGCTAAGATCATTATTATATGTCGGTTATAGTTAAGAAAGGTATACCTGAACTGCCTTTCAGCCATGATACCTTAGTAATATGAAATTTGTATAAATTTGTATAAATACTGTATCACAAGAAGGAAATAAGCCAAAGTCATCCTTTAGTAGGATATTCAGCCACTTGGTCTCTTTGCAAACACTTGCAATTACCAAAAAAAGGCAATTAAAAAAGTTTGCGTTCTAATAGCAACCAAAAGCCTTGGGCTATCAGGTGCATAAAAAGAAGAAAAATACAGCAATGAACACGTGACATAGGATGTGAGTCAGTAAAGCTCACTGGCACAGAACCCTTTTTATTTTATAAAAATAATTTTTAAAACTCACTGGATTATCCCTAGAGATACCCCAGTGGCTGATGAAGGGCAGATGTCAAAACACACACCAAGGAGTGCACAGTTCTCATTGACAAAAGTAGCAGTGACATCCTGCTGTACCCAACTGATCTCCAAAGGGGCCCTGTCAAAAATGGACACACACCCTCCACATCTGTCATAGTTATTCTATATCAAAATATTTAATAGGCTGCATATACTGCTGCCAAGAGTCCCAGCAGCAGCAATACAGCTGCATGCATATCTTACAGATTTCTTCACAAAGGAAGAAATAGGCATGCTTTAAAAACAGGAAACAGTGGTCCATTTTATAACAGAAGGACTGAAAAGGCCAAGTTAGCATAAAAAGTAAATTACTCCACCGCCCACAGGGCAACTGCACTCTAGTTCTTGAAGTAATTATTTTCAATACATGACTCTGTATGAAATGCAAGCACTCCCTGCACAAAGATAGTTACATTAAGCTACGTGTCTATCTCCAGCTGACTAGAAAGCCAGCATACCGAAGATGAAAGCCAAAAAAAAAAAAAAAAAAAAAAAAAAAAAAAAAAAAAAAAAAAAAAAAAAAAAAAAAAAAAAAAACAAAAAACACAAACCAACAAAAAGATCCACACACTTGACACTGACCAGTTTTGACTGTGGCTTTTTTCTGTTTAATATTAGAGAACAGCTGTGTTAAAAGGATGGACACATTAGATGACACTGACCTTTAAACATCTATAACTAGTTGTTTTACTCAATTTATTTCTCATATAACTAAATGACAGAGGATTTATCACTGTCCTTGTGTCATGATCTTTTGCCAAAAAAAAAGGTTAACCATTCAACTTACCAGAGATAGGCTAGAATTTTACCTAACTCGTCATTATCAGGGAGAAGGAAAACAAATTACCAAAATCCTTCATAACCAAATAAAAGTTTTGACTGCAGTTCCTAGAAAATTGCAGTACAAAAATACTCCTCAAAACACTTAAGAATTTTAAGAAAATCTATGTTTATCTATTTCTTCATTCGGTGATACTACTAAGTGGTGAACAATACTGGAAGTATCTTCCTCCCACTGGTATTTTAAATGGTAAGATGCTTTAAGCATGTGCTCAGTGAAGGCATTCCACCTGTGGTCCTAAATTAAACCCAAATACTCATTTCAAGAGCAGAACACAAACTTATTCTGTTTTTCACAAATACATTACTTCGATGGAATCAGTTCAAAGCTGTAAGTACAGAAGTTTTTGATTACTTTGCGTAGAGCAAGACTGGGGGGAAAGGCGGTGGTTAGAAAACCAATGCAACTTAGGCATACTTTGTCATGCTTCTTCCTTAAACCCAAGAGACATATGGGGAGCAGTGCCTCCAGCTCCTTGAATGCCAACTTCCTCAGGGCTCCCGCAACAGTAACTAAAACATTTCAGAGAATGGACTGGAGCTGGACTGGTATTGGTCCACTAAATCACACAAAAATCCCAGTCAAGAAGATTAAGCAGTGACCAAGATAAAAAAATGCTTTCACAGATTTATTATATGAGCATTACATTACGCATCCCAGAAAAGGAATATGACTAGTTGCTCTATTCTTAGTAAGTTAAAAACTTCTTAATCTCATTTTTAGGACAAGAAAGTGAGTTTCTTGGTTTCACACCATTAACAATTAGAAAACCTAGTATCAGCAGGTCATTTCTATTTATTTTTCCTCTTTTACTGAGCACTGGAGTAACAGCACCACATCATTTTGCTGGTAAATAATTTAAAGATCATAAAATAATACAGTCTTCTAATATTTTAGATTATTTCTGAAGTATGAGAAAGCACATAAAGTAAACCCACCTGCAGTTGTAAGAATTCGTGGTTTTCCAGTCCTTCAACAATATGAGAAAAACGTTCCCTATTGTGCCTTTCAGCAGCAGTTGTTATAGCACCTAAAATCTTGTCCAGACTAGGAGAAAGATAAACTGTCAAAAATATATCACAGCCAGCTTGGTTATTTCAAAGATTCTTAGCCCACTATTTACACAACTCTAGACTTCAGTGTACCGACAGAGAATTTGAATGCATTTATCTACAGAAAGTTGAAAACAAGCCAAGAACCAAGTATTTAAATATTTACATGATTAATACTGAATGAAATATTAAAAAAAAAAGGGGGTGAATAAATCTGGGAAGTATTGTGAGATTCAGCTAAGAAACCATCAATGAGAAAAAAAATTAGATCACTACCTGTGCAAGACTGTTCACTAGGTACTACTTGACATATTTAACACCTGGGAATTCTAATAAGTTGTCTTCACAGGAATCAAAATTATTTTATTTATTTATTGCATTCAATACATGGAGCTTGCAATCTTTAGTAAGCTAGAACACTCAATAATTCAAAGCAAGCGTATACGAATGTTTTGTTTTAAAAAGTTCATTGACATGGAATACATAACTCCCCAACTTGAAGTATTCAAAACTTTAGCTAGAAATGAAAGCTTTTAGCCCCAGTCGGATTTGTTGTGTTTAGGTAGAAAAATGATATTTTGATAAAATTAATAAATATATCTATTTCTACATTATTATCTTCTAAACTAATGGGGGGGAAAAAAGCCTTAACGGTGTCAAATCCGTCATTTTCAAACATAGTGAGTTAGTTGTCTTTCCTCTGGTTAGACATCCCAACCCCAACTCTCCCCAAAACACCAGGCTCAGCAGTGCCCCATACTAACACACACTGCTCTAAATGGTATTTCAGTCTGACAGCATTCCTTGTGGCAATTAAAGGTCACAATTCCTGATCATACTCATCAGGCATATACATGAAATAACTTACATATTCCTTTTTCAGCAGCCATTTATGAACAGTTATTGGCTCATTAAGTCTTCTCTATAGTAAGCAATCACAGTCCTTTCATACCTTCCACCTAAGTCATGGTTTGTAGATCTTGGCTTATTTGCTTTTGTCTGATGTAGTATTTAATTACTGCATCAGAACACTTGAAAGTCTCTTTTAATTTAAACTACATTAAGAAAATAAAAACTTAACAGGTTACATTTGTTTCATTGACATGTTTCCTCACCTCTTTCTAAACTTATATGTATTTAAAAAAAAAAAAACACAAAAAAAACCCCAAACCCCCCAATTTGTTTCCATATTTTACTCACATATTTTCCTCTCCAACAATGCAGACAGCAGACAGTATTTTCACTGTTTCAGTCATCATGTGTGGTTGCTTTGGGTCAATTGCTCTTGATAACAGCAGGAGACTTCTTTCATCTCCTAGAATCCTTTGCAATCCATACTTAAAGGAAAAAATAAAAAAAAAAAGAAGCCGACAATGAAAAGACTGTATTTGTCGTGAATATTCATCTTCTTTGGGCTCCAGATCCTTAAGAATTGTCGCACGCCTCCCCATATGAAGTTTGGCAAGACTCTACTAAAATCTTCTAGCTATTACTGCTTGGGGAAAAAGTCAGTCTTCCCAGTTGCACATTTGAGGCTTTCTCTAAGAAAGAGAGGAAGTCCATACCTAAGGAAGATGCTGTGACTTGTAAAATCAGGTATCCACCAAGAGAAAAAACAGATTTTATTTTCTACGTATATCGGAAACACCTCAAACAGTAAGAAAAAGTCTTTTTTTTTTTTCCTTGTAACTGGAACAGCTCTTCGCAAGTCAAAATAGTATTTTCCATGCACGGACAGATAGAGATTTAAATTCTTTTTTGAAACCAACTAACTTGTTTATTTAGTGTATATTCTATTTCACTTTTTTGTACAGATAAATCAAAAAACCCTTACATGCTTGCATACATTTAAAAGTAGCATTATTTTTCTTTTTCATTAATTGCCAGACAGTTGGTAAACCACATTTCAAATTGTTTGAAGTTATACTCTAAGTGCAGGAATAGCAGGGACAGAAGCTTACTTTCTCCACCTCATCAGACAGGCTACTCTGTTATATTTCACTAAACTGAGCAACAGGTGCTGAAAGTAACTTCAGTTCACAATTGTATTTGTTACGCGGGGGGGGGGAAGAAATCATTATAACAACATTTTAAGTTTTGCTATGAATAAAGCAAAACTACAAGTTTAACACATCAACTTCTAGAAACAGTGCTCTCACTTTATTAACCTAAGTTATCCATAATAGAAACAAGTTTGATACAACGAACTAGATGAAAGTTTCATCCTTTACCTACTACTTATCAACTAAGAAACTGTAGCTAAAAAGATATTATTTCTTACTCAATTTAAAATGATCTGAAAAACACATAATATTAAGAAAAACAATTCAATTGTGCTGCAATCTGAATTTAGAAAAAATACTTTCCTTCTAATTTCACAAGCAATTCATTCCTGAATTCATTTACCTTAAACCCATACTATCATCCTCTGTTTGCCAAATATTTTACTTCCAAAAAATCAGTACTATTAAACAAAACTAACACAAAATGCATATTCAGAAAGGTCTATGAAATGAACTCTCAACAAAACACACTAAATTTAACACCTGCATTTCCAAAGAAACTGACACTGGATATAGAAGCTTTTCTTCAGCATGCTACACAGCCCTTGAAGTCAACAAAAAACATTATGCTAGAAGTATTTGAATTTAAAATATTTCTTACTTTATTGTTCATAAACGCTTTGAGGCACTGGATAAGTTTATGTTGATTCTTCTTATCAATACTTTCTTGCCTTGAAATGGAGGAAGAAAACAGTGTAAGTACAAACAATTTTCACAGGCTCCCCCAACCCTCCCTTCAAATGATCCAAGTCCTTACTGTTTCTTGTCCAGAAGTTTCTCCAATACATCCAACAGAAGTCCAAGACCTTCATGTCCAAAATTGTTAACCCAGCTGGAAAATGGAAGAAAAATGCTTTTAATTATGTCTTCATTATATGTAAAACTTACAAAGTCACATCTCCAACACTGCTTGCAGCAATGTCTATGAAGAGACATACAAGTCTCACTTCCCAGAAAGACTTGATCAACCATTAAGACACATGCTTAGTTTCAACAACTTTAAGTTGTTGAGAATCACTATGGAAGGTGAAAAGATATTGCAGACAGCTACAAACATTTCACTTATCTTTTTCTACTGTACTGAGAACTACTTTCTCTTACCAACAAGCATTAGCATAATGACTCTGGTTTCAGAAGAAAACCCACAACTCTTTATTGTTCAGTAAAAACAGCATGATGAAAATTACAACAGGTATTATTACTTACCTGACTGGATTGCTAGTTAGAGACACTCTCAAAGACTCTAGACAATTAAGAAGCTTTTCCTCTGAAATTCCAGATCGCAATTCATGAATATATTCTTGCGAGGATAGCGTGCACTCATGCTTGCTGTTTTTCAGTCCACCCTATCACAGAAGACAGAACGCTGCTTAATGTGATATTGACCATAGTGCTGTTTAGATGATAACATGTAAGGTCAGTATTTCCACATGAATTTTAAAACCACTGTTTTCCCTGTATAGCTACTGAAGACATCTGACTTGACTTTGATGTGTCCTAAGTGTTTAATAGTTTAGGTTTTGCATCACAAGGGTTAATATTTTTCTGGAATCCACTTCACATAAGATGCATGCACTACATCTTGGATATACAAATTTAATTCTGTAATATAGTTGTATTGACACGTTTAATTGTTACATACTCTCATTTAACATCTACTTCACATTCTGTATTAGAAACAATCACAAACCAAGATACACAAACACCTCCATTCTCGTTACTAACCTTGTCTCATCATTCCCTACCATACCTGTCTTCTGTTTCAAAAAAAGCTGTGCATTATCACTATGGACATATCCTGACTCTAATTCTCTCTTCTCCAATAGAAAGGAAGAAGATAAGCCACTGCAAAGGAGGTGGTATCCACCAACTGTTAAATCGTTGTTTTCTAAAATCAAGGAACTAAATTACTCAATTGTACCATAATTCCATGTTGGGACGCTAATAGAGATCTTGGGAGGATCTTGTTTGATACAGAAGAATCATACGTCAGATTTGGCAAAGAGCTCATCTCTCTGCTGAAGTGCCACTACAGAAGAATAACTACCTACAAAGTATTTCAGTACTAAAACACCTGAAAATCAGTTTTTAAAGCCGTGAGCAATATAGAAGACATTTGGGCAACTAATCTTTCATACAGCTCTGACAAGTTGCAGAAAAGTAGGCTTATCTCAGAAGCGTGATGATGATTAGCATGCAGTTCCCAAAGCTCCTTAGCTCTAAATGGTCTCTTGACGAGAACCCGATAAAGATGTCATGGGCATAAAGGCAATATGAGAAGTGTCTGACCTAAAATAGGATTTATATTTATTTGGTTTTAATTGTATCAGGACCTTCTCTGACTACTGTAATCTTCTCATTGTCTTTCTTCCAAAAAGCTACACTTCTTATGATGTTTCTGGTCAGTTCTATTCAAATTCTTACCATTCATTTTTCTAAAACGACACTAAGTACGGCTGCTAAGAAAATGACTTGTCTACAGCCACGTTAATGATTTTGACCTACATACATTCCAGTATTAATTCACATAACAGAACTATGCAAATGTTCACAACATGCTTTCAGATTGTTTGCCCTCACCTCAACAAAAATCTGACACCGATTGTGAATGCATAAAGACAGAGCACCTTTAGCTGAACAACACATGCCACTTATACATTGAAGGACCAAGACAGACAAAGATAAGGAAATAGAATATGAAGGAACTAAAACCTGTCACTATGATCCTCCTAAACAAAGAGATGCTCTTCCACCAAAGAAATAGGAAATAAATAGGTGGAGATGAACTGTATAAGAGTAGGAACTGACTTGAAATCAGATAAGTATATTAGCACTACATAACAAAAATCATCGTAGTCGAGGAAAAAAAAGAAAGACCTTAAGGTGAAGAACTAGAAACAGGAACAGCTTTATGCCATTCTTTGCCTTGGATGGAAACTGAAAGAGATTGTATGTGTAACTGAAGCACACACTATCTACACAATACTAGGTACAGTGTTTGTTCTTTCAGACAACAGCCACTCCCAAACCCCTAAAAGTAAGAGAACAGAAATACATATAAGCCACAAAATCTGTAAAGAGATAAGATAATGGCAACTTCAGTCAAAGGCTATTACAGGTTAGACTAGGTCCTGAAAAGCTATCTAGAATGCAAGATGTATTTGCTTTTCCAAAAAGATAATTTCCTGTGACTATTTAAAGGTGTGCTCTTGCTGCCTCCTCTTTTTATGAGTCAAGGAGGGCTATTCATGAGGTCCCTTTCCAGTGTCTAGTCCCTTGTTTTCAGAAGGTCCCTCAGTGACAATAGGTTAAAAGTTAGAGGATATGGCAGCATGATCTCCTCAGCCTCCTTACAGGGCCTTTCAGGACAGGCATACTTCTTCATTGGTTCTATGACTAAGCACCTTTAACTACATAGCAATAAGGAATCGTCTCCTCTGCACTTCTTCCCCCCTCTTCAAATAAAGATGGTTCATAAAAACCCATTCTCAAAACCTTTCACCCAAATACTCTCATTTACACTAAAGTATTCTCAGCTTAACAGGATTACCTCTGTGTTATTTTCTGCAACCACCTCTTCAGTGTCAACCCACTCTTACTCCTAGCTACGTAAACTGGAGTGCTACAGCTAGGTGCTATTTCTTTTATTTTCCTATTCAATGTGAGTTTGACTGGAATACTCTTTAAGTAATGCTGTGCCTTTATATGAATCAAGTTTTAATATACACACTACTTCTTTACTGGGAAGCACAAGGTTCCGGTGAACTATATGCTTTATGTGAGAGCATATAATAAGGACAAAGGCAAAAGCAAAGTACAAAGAAACTTAGAGGACTGGGTCCCACACCAGAACTTCCAGAGATTAAGTCAATGCATAAGATCAAAATTCTTAGAAATTACTTTATGACCAGTCATCTTCACAGTAAGGCACAGAATTAACCATTCAGTAACTCAAATGTGGATCACACATTTAAAAATCCATCTCTGAGGAAGTTAGAAGTGATGAAGTTTTAGTGAAAAACTAAGCTTAAGGGAACTCCTGGAAGTCTCACAAAAAGCAAACATATAAAAGAAAACCTAGTTTGCTTTCCCATGAAGAGAGTCAATTTAATCAATTCCAATCTGTGTGTAGGGCACATTTCAGGATTTAAGGGACAAGAGTGATAGAGAGACAAGACAGACAAATTACAGTGTAGGACATGGTAGGAAAAAACTTAAGCCTAGTATTTTCTCTCCACCAACTTTTTAACAAAAATATTTAGAAAATCAGGCAACAATTAAATATTTGATAGATTTCTATTTCAGTTTATCTTACTCTACTTTGACTCCAGGTGATTTCAAAGTTGTTAGCTAGACAAAGAAATTCCTCACTCAGAACTCAGCCAATGTCCAGCAAATACACATCGTACAGATGTGCTACCAGAGGCCTGTAAGCAAGCTTGAGAACCAATATTTAGCAAAACAGAAAATAAGCAGGTATTCTATTTACGTGGTGGTAAAGAACTGCAGAGCATACTCACACCAAATGGATTGGGTGTAACAGTTCAATACAAGATCACAAAACCCTGCACAAACTACTACTCTTCGAGGCATCAGACAATTCAGACCTCTTTAGTTCTCAAGATGAAGCCAAGCTCAGCTGAAGACATTACCAGTGTATTGCTTCCATGAGATGGTACTTCTATGAGAATGTTGGTAGCCAGTACACTGAATAGAAATCTCACAAAATTGAGTTGCTCCTACTCAATTCACTATACTTTTTCCATAATTAAGAAAATAAATCATTCTTTAGACAGAAGCAAGTACTGGTACTAGAATACCTATTAAAGAAGTGGAAGCAATAAATTTCCCCCTGCCAATGACTAACTGAAGAGATTCTGCATACTCTCTATTAATATAATGCTATCTCGAGCAAAAAACCCACTGTATTTTAATTAGAGCACAATAACAAGGTCACATAATACAGGTTTGAGGGAGGTGGAGGTGGTGTGTTTTTTTCAAAGCAGCGAAATCATTTTCAATTAGGTTTTTTAAACCATATATGCACGTGACTTAGAAAAGCAGTATCCTTGTTCAGACAATGAGGAAACAATCTATCAGCTCCTGAACAAGAAACTGGAACTTTATACAGTTCATATCCACTTCATCCTGTAAATATTAGCAAATGTACTAATTCAACCGCTTAAAAACAGAACTAACAAGCTAATCTTGCATTAGATATCTATATTAATGTCTCACAGAAAGATGTGCAGCTGCCATTTCAATATAATTATCATTGTCTGTAGAAGCAAGGAAACGTTACCTTTCAGGTAGGCAGCTAACAACAAAAGTGAATACCAGTGTTTGAGATCCCAAGTAACACTCAACTAACTTAAAGCTCTGAACTCCCAATTAACAGGCAAACCTCTTCTCTACAATCATCACTACAGTCCAACAGTCCAAAATTCTTGTCCTTCCTAACCACTGTAAATCTTTGGGAACTTAACTACATATTCCAGCAGATACCATCAATTCCCAAGGGATTAATCCTACTGAGAAGCAGCATACCAAGATGTGTGTATTCTTTGAGCAATAGTATGCAGAAGCCATATTCTAAGAGTATTTTATAATTTCCTTATTTTACTATTTTGCAAGTTATCTGTGCAAAAACATGCTTTTAATGCCTAACTATCCTTGTTCACCAACAGACTGAGTTAAAAGGCATGGGGAAGAAAACAGGTACTACAGAGTCTCTCTGCTACCCATTCTTTATAAAATAATCTCTTCACAAAACAGCTGTTCGGGTTAGTTAATCTCCTAAGGAAATTATGGGCAGCAGGAATTATTTGAAACTGGTTTTGATGCACTGAACTGAAGAGTTAATAATTTTTCCTGTAGCTTCATAGTGCTTAGCTATTTTCTCAGTTGGCATACAAACCAGTACTGTGTACAAAACTAAAAAGCACTGGTGAACACAGACAGACAAGTCTTTCAAAGACCACCGAACAAAGCAAAGCCAAAAGCAATTTCTCCATCCCTATGCACTGTTTCTTCAAAGATTTAAGTGTATCTGAGGCAATAATTAGACAGTTTTAAGTCATAAATTGTTCTTTATTCTTTCTCCTACAGTATCTGAAAAATCTGCTCAGACTGCAATCAAAAATAAAGTTCCTCCATAATTAAAAAGCACACCTTCATTTTCAGCCAACAAATGTGTACATATTTAAATGCACACATAATTATTCCTAAACAAATCCTTTTTTCCAGGAAATAAAAACTTGCTGAACGCAGTCCAACAAAGTAAGCCCCAAATACTTACTTTAAAAAAATAATTAAAAAAAAAAAGGTCACTAAATTCAACCATGGCTTAACATAAAAGGTAGCTGAGGATTTTGTAAGAAAAAAACTCATGTGGCGAGCGTTCTCATCTTTTGCTTATTAATTGACTTTCTGAATTCTCTATGTTAATCTTATTCTCACACTGATATCTTGCAGGTGACAATTCCACAAGCTATGAACGCTAACAATTAAGACATTAAAAAAACCCCAATCTAAACAGAATGAAGTAAGCCAAATACCGCAAATTTAAAGTTTTGAGTGCTTTCAATAAAAAGCAAGACAAGTCTAAATTATATTTGCTACTCACAATGAACAGATTAGCACCCAGTACATCTAAAGTGTTTGGAAATAGATTGCTGGAAACCTCAAACCAGATCCCTCAAAACTGCAATCAATGATCTTACACTGGTAAGACAAACATGATTGAGATACTCGATAATTACTTCAATAAAATAAGGATTCAGTTATGCCAACTGAACTTTTAAACCCAAAATAGAAGTCCAGAATATTCCAGCCTAATCTCAAAAATGGAAGTGCATACATAAGAAAAAAACCAAAACTATCATGTTCATACTCACCGGAACTTTACTTCCGACTATCTGCATGCAGTGGTCAGCCAAGAGAGGTTATTGTGTAAAAAAGATAATAATAATAATATATAAATAAACACAGCAAAGTACTTAGTAGGATGTAGCATCAC
Organism: Thinocorus orbignyianus; assembly: GCA_013400375.1. Classification (NCBI taxonomy): domain Eukaryota; kingdom Metazoa; phylum Chordata; class Aves; order Ciconiiformes; family Thinocoridae; genus Thinocorus; species Thinocorus orbignyianus. The sequence continues at coordinate 798,898 of VXBW01002142.1, forward strand.
ACACATTTTTCAGTGTTTAATCATTAGTAGTAGTTACATTTTTTTATTACTTTATCAAACTGTTGAGAAGCTGTAATTCTTAAAGAGGAAAACAGTAGTTCTACTGTAGAAGAAATAATTTGAAATTCTTATGTTCTGCTGCTGAATCATCAGTATTTTACACATTTGCAAACAAATAACTAAATACCTAGATTGACACCTATATCACTGAAGATTAAGAGATACTCCATTTTGTATAATTATCAGGTCATATATTTTATGTATGACACTGAGAAAACTACAGAAGAAACTCAGAGCATACTGACCTCCTGGTATGTGTAACAACTTCATTTATTATGGAGCTTTTGATCTATTCAGATGATGTCATCACTGAATTTAATTAAGTCTTCATAATCAAAAACATAGCCTACAGTTATAAATCTAACTTGCATTTCAGAAAATCTCATGTGGCATGTTTCTTCAACTGCTCAGTATGGATGCTTTTAATTACATGGGTAATTAAACAGTGATTTACAGAATGACTTTTTTTTTTGTTTTGTTTTACCATGGAACAGCATCTTTGCTAATTCATGAAGAGTTGACTTTACATGGAAGAAACTCTGCAGAAAGGCAACACATCTCTCTGCCCTGTTCTATCTCTTTGCACAAATGACAGTGTTCCTGTGAACACCAGAACTATGAACTTCTTCCTAAATATTGCAGGCCTTCCCCTGTCATCTCTTTGTGGCAATCTCATAGCCAGCATATTGGCTAACCACTTTTATCTGGTTGAGAGCTTGAGCCAGTAGGATTTTGTTCTCATAGCTGAATTTGATTATATCTGTTCAGCCTCTATGTGCTTCATTTTCTACTCTTATCTCTTCCATTATTATTTTAGGAAGTTTTTCAGAAGACAGAAGTCCCTGTGAGTCTCTTACAATCACCTCTTCCCTTCCCGATGAGGCTTCCTCTAGAAGCACAAGACAGACCGTCATCACCAGACAATTTATTTTCCTTATTTACTGCCTTATTCTCCCACCAACGCTCAACTCATTCAATATGCCAAGTCACCATGTTCAGTTATGAAACAGAATTCTGAGCCTTCACCATTTCCCAGGTATAATTTCCATAGTCAACAACCTTTCTCTTTGAGTGAAAGGATCAGAAGCACAGATAATCACCACACATGAAAACATACAGATTATCAGCTTCTATCCTTCCTCCATCAACAAAGGAACAGGGAAAGCTATTTTTCATCCACTGAAAACCAAGCTTGCTTTCTCTCTCGGAACTCTGAAGACAGTACAGTGTTTCAAGAAAAGCATGGTCAACATGCTGCAGATGGCACATAAGGCAAAGAAAATGAAGCACCAAATTTAAAAATAATTTGGTTGAGACAACATCAGCAAATGCGAGTGATATTTTCAAATGAGCGGAGAGAGCTCAAAAGCCAAAGTAAAACAAACATGAAATGAACTGGAAGAAAAGTCACATCAGCTGTTAAGTGTGCTTCGTGAGCTCTAAGCAGAAGAAAAGGCCTGAGTATTTTCAGTACAAACAAGGATGGCAGATGAACAATTATCTGTGATCAAAGAGAAAGGTAGAAAATTTTAAGAAAGATCATTTTGAATGCGATCAGCATTTTCATGGAAGACAAGCCTGAAGAAAAAGTTTGACAAGTCCTGTAAAAATTGTTTAGGGCTTGTATTCAACTAGTAGTTTAACTAAACAGAAGACGAAATTTAAGTGAATTAAGATCCCAATCAACATTTTCCAACTGAGCTTTACTTTTTATATTTTTTAAATCAGCTAAGGTGCTAGCTACTTTAAATCTAAATTAGAGCAACACACTACAGAAAGGTCATTCATATTTCTGAACAACCTTAAATTATTATATCTAAGATTTACGGCAGAAAATAAGTACATGGTCTCTGAAGCACACAAACTTCAATACAAGACATTTTTCCATTAGAAAAAACATTTTGCATATGCATAACACATCCATACTGGCACTGACTTCAATTCAAAGTGCCCATCCATGTACGAGGACATTTGGGGATTTGTTTGTAGGTTTTTCTTTTCCCCCTAAATTGTTAGTACATTTCGGCAAACACGTCCCCAATTCGGATAAGTTTCCCATGCTGCAGTGGGTATGGTAGCAGTCACGCAGTCTGTTAAAATTTTCAGGAGTTAGACATGCAATGGTAGTTATGCTTTTCTTACTCAGCTATAACATTATGGTACTTGCGGCAGCTATAGTTCGATACCAGTATGTATGAGAGAGAGATCAACATCATCCAAATATGTTTTTGGGAAGAATAGCAAGTAATTCCATTGTGAAAGTTTCTACTGCTTCAATAAAATATTTTTACTTACTAAGAAAAAAAAAAATATCTAAGATTTAACACTGAATATCAACCAAAGACAAACCTTACAACACAATCAATAGTTTCTGAAGATAGTCTAGGCAAAGTATATTAACAGGAAGTTTCATAACATTCACTGCACAAGCTTGAATAATTCTCAAATAACTTGTATGTTTAGCTAGACCACGTTTTAAGCACTGGATTCCTTCCAAGATAGACTAAAGGACTGTGGATTTTGTTTAAGATGAACTCATGCAGGAATATCACTCATCTCAGAAATATCAATCACCATCTTAACTTTATAATGCACTTAAGTCTGTAATGCTCAATGCAAACCAGCTGCATTTAATAATTTCATGTCACTGCAGTTTCAGGTTTTTTAAATTCAACTCTGTGAGCTGATTTTAAAGGTTAAAAGAAAAACAAGTCAACCGTACTGCTTACAGTCCATGTTTATAGATTCATTAGGCAGATACCAACATAGTCTTATTCGCCAGTTTATTTCACTACAGAACACATTATTATTTAATGTTATCTGCATTTAGTGCTCAGACTCAGCTCCATAGAACAGCTAGGAGTGATGCTGTTACATATTTGAACAATTATTCCACACATGGGCTTCATTTCCAGTAGCCTTTTATTGCACACAGTAACTGAAGTGTGAAAAAAAGGATAAAGACTCATCTTAATTTCCAAGTAAGATCACATGCATCACCTGATTTTATTCATGAAATATGCTGGTAGCAAATTTTATCACTTCAAGCACACTACTGCCCCTTAGAAACACAAGCTACCCCTGACCAACACATCTCCCCTTCAGGGCCGTATATGGAGTTCCTCAAAATTCACCACCACCCTCTTATAAATTCCTTATGCAACAAATAGTGATAAAAATCAGGACAAAATCTATTTCTATGGAAATCACAACATACATATCTCTGTTTCATTCAACATTCATACATTTGACTATATTTGTCATAGTCAATTTTTAGCACAGAAGCAGCGTTACTGCTGTATCTTATAAGTAATCAGTACTAATAGTCCCACTGCAGAAAATAAGTTGCAGCTCTTCACCATTTGAAATTGTATTTCTCTGCAAATGTTGGGGCTTCCAGTCGTTCTTACACTTCTGGCAAACAGATAGATTCAAAAATTCTGCATGAAGGATCCATCAACTAAGACTAAGGGATAACCAATCAACTTAAGTACAGAGAATGATCAACATAATTGAGAGGCCTGCATACATTTTTTTTTTTTTTTACTCAAAATGTAATTTGAAACTTAAAACCATCTTTTCACTAAAGTAATCATTTTATTACCTTAACAGAATATTTAACATAGTCTTCAAACCAGCTACAGTACTCAATAAATTCAAATTAAGCCAAAATACTGACTGTACTTCAATTTTAAATACTGTCAGTAGTTTGATACCCTGTTTCTAACACTGCAAATTGCACATCCAATACATGTCATAAATGAAACTACAAAGTCATGTTATCTCTTCCAAGAACTTCTGGCACTAAAAATTTGTATAGCAAATTCCACAGAAATATGCTCAGGTTCCATTACTGGATTTGCAATTTCTTATGGCTTACAAGAAAGCACCAAGTTTTTACACTGCCCAACAACTGAAATACAAACTAACCCTTCAGACACAGCTGCAAGCATTTAGAAGTATCTTAGTTGATACAGATATTTTTTTCCTACCACTCTTAGAAGATAAATCCAGACAAAAAAATTGAAAGTTTCCAGCTTGACAAGCGTAACACTCATAAAGTTAAGCTTCTTACTTTCATCTGTCCTGGAGAGGTGACTACTTACAGATTTGGCAGTTGCAGAAATGTATTGGACAACCATCTCACGTTTTGTGGTCAGGTCTTTATCTCTTAAAGGAGCTTTTCGTTCTTCATTTAGATTCATGTCTTCCTGTAAAGAAACACACCATACAATATCAAGATTTTAAGGCTTTCATTAGTCTGTGTCATTTTAACACTCATTTTCTTAAACCAACAGCTTATTTTGCAACAAACAAAAGTGACTTTTTCCAGCTTATCTGCGTTTCAGTTTGTTTAATTCTGAGCTACCCAATTCTCTCATCCAATTCTGCCACTTCGAGTGTTTGCTGTTTTCAAGACCTGGCCAAAATTATAGTTGTGTCAAGTCTATTTGGCTTAAGAAATAAAACTAGAGGACAAAAATCAAAAATTATACACCTCAAGTTTTTCACCTGTGTTAACTCTTGCTCGGTTCCTGTGGTTTTTATAAAATCTTATCACAACGGACACCAGTCCTGCACGATCTAATCAGAAGGCTGTTGTTATATAGATTATTAGCTTGTGACAAGGGTAACTGAATGTTCCAAGTGAGGTATTTAAAACAAACATAAAAAGCAAAATATTCTGCTATATTAAATGTAAAGATGCCTGATTCATCTTACTAACTGGATTAAATACAAAATGTAGTCATTACTAGTGATAACTACTCTTGCCATTAAAAGTCAAAGGAACTTCAGATCAGGAACCAAACCCATTAAACATTACTGTACTAACTTTTATTTTTGACTTTTTGCCTTTGTTTTCTCTGCAGAATTAGACCAAGTAATTTAAATGTATATAATGCTGGTATTTTATGATTTACTCAGTCACTTAAGTGCCAGTTCAGCCAGGTATGTCAGTCCTATGCTATACCCTCCCAAGCAGTTATTATGTCCTAAACGACAACATTTGAAAGTCACTACTACATAATAAACATCTAGATGAAAACAAATAAAAACCTCATAAAACAAAGCAGCACATCATCTTACCATCATTTTTTCAAAGAGATCCATAACTTCTTTTTCTGATAAGTTCATGCAACGCTCATCAACAAGCACTTGGGCAAGTGGTATTTCACTCATAGAAGGTTGAGAGTCAATAGGATGCTGAATGAGAGGCTTCTCTTTTTTCACTGTTGATTTTCTGAAAGTCGTTATTCTGTCACGCTGCAAAGACATCCATTTAAAAATAAGCAAAAATAGAAATACAGGAAAGCAGCCAATTACATGCCAGTAATACAGGTATTTTTAGTTAATCCAAGCAGCAGAGTTAAAACTCAAACTGAACTGTAAGTAAAAATATTCTAACATTCAGAGATTGCTTTTCATAGAAAAATAATAGCATTTAAGGTAAATTCATGGCAGGTCACATGCAAATGGGATATAACCATTTCTCAGAATTTATAAAGTATACCGGCTATGTTAAAGTCTTAGCATTTCAAAATCTTGAGTTCATCTTCTCACATTACTCCCTAATTATCCTGACAGTGAATAGTTATGGTACCACAAAGGTTATACCCAAGCATTCCTTCACCTGAAGAGCTATAAGTCTTTGAAGGACAACTGAAAAAGCCAGCGTTGAGGAGGTACTCACAAGTTCATCAGGCTTATAAAAAAATCCTGCTAAAGTAAAATAAAGTTTGTAGAGGAATTAATGCTCCAAGTATAGCTCACAATTCCTTGAAGAGTTTTTTTGAGTACCGACTCCTGAAATTAGTACATTATTTTTTAAAAAGCCAGGTAACGGATTACTCACATAGAAGCAGCCACCCATAGTTAAATACACACAACAGACGTTAGTGAAAGCATACATACAGTCTGCAGTGATGTTCCAGTGCTTAAGGCTGACTTGCTTAGGCCTTATACCAAACCGCCACCTTTTTTTTCTTTTTAAAGCATGCTTACTCAGTTAATTTGTTAATAGTAGAAACAACCAACAAGAGCACCTTCCTTATAAGGCTATTTATTACTGTAGTATTAATATATAACTGTTCTGAATAGTTAGAATTTTTATTATTTAATAATGTTGTCTTTAACTATACATATGTATGTTCATTTTGAGAACATTATAGTGATTTTAACTGTTTGCATCAACAAATACTAGTGTATTTGTTTCAGGCATTGAACAGCCTTATGAAGACGTGCTTTCATCTAACTGCAGCTTATGTAGGGTTACCAGCATCATTCAGAGCAATTCACATCTATGAAGACACGTAAACCAAAAGTCATACTTGCTATAATTTCACACATCACGGAGGCTGTTTAAAGTTTAACAGAGAATTTGATTTGTATGAAATTCGGATTCATTTTAGATCAGTTCAGTCAGGAATTGAGAAATTTGACCAAGTGCTGTGCAATATGGGGAAGGTTCTTTTTCTTATTGTTTTGCTTCTTTTGTTTGTTGTGTTTTGCCATTGGGTTTTTTTTCTTTTTTCTTTGGTGTTGTTTTTTGAGAGCCTACAAGACTACCTTCAGTTTTTGAAGGAAAAGTATCCCTAGATAAGCTGCAGGCCCTCTGAATTTCTTTGGAGGTTTTGTTTGTGTT
>VXBW01002142.1:805979-825156 GCA_013400375.1 Thinocorus orbignyianus
AGAAAAAAAATCACCACACATTTCAGATCAATTTCAACACACTGTGACCCGTTTCAAGTATAGCTTACTGTAAGAAAACTGATTATAGGTACAATTTCTTCATTTCAGACATATAAGTGATGATTAACTAAGTGGCCTTTGTGGCTTAACATCAATATATAGGAAATAAAAGTCTATAATTTTCCTGAAATCAACTTTGACCGAAGTTTCTGCAAAAATACTTGCAACAAATTTCAAAGTTTTTAGAAATATAAAGTTGGTGCTACTGAATACAAATGTTGCTTGATATACAGTGCACACCTATTACCCAAAATGTTTCCACTTGAATCATGTGGCAACTAACTTTGAAGAACCACTGCAGACCCTTTACTGTTAAAAGGGAGGTCAAGAGAAATAACACTGCAACTGTTGAATTAGTCTTAACATATCCACAATACTACTGAAGTACTTACAATGTGGTTAAAGAAGCTTATTCTTCTCCAACTTAAGTTACAAATTGAGATCTTTAGGAACAGTAATTCAATTTTCTGTAATCCAATGATTAATATCCTTATAAGAACATGTTACATTGTCCACAATATTTGGAGTGAAATAGCATGCAGCGTGGAGTTACCATTGCAAATTAACATGTTACAAAGACCTTACCACATCATCTGCCAAAGTTTTTATTTGAATATTCTAGTAAAAAAAAAAAAAAAGCAAAAAAACACACACACAAATCAAAGAAGAAAAAAAACAGTGTTACCTACTGTTTCAGAAGAACGAAGTCTTTAATGCATGCATTCTAACATTAAAAAGCATTTAAGATTTCATTAAGTGTTCTAACAAAACTGCTAAATGAGTACAGAATCTACCACATCTTGTGTGAAAAAGCCAGCTTGCATCCCATTTCACCTTGTCTTTTGCCTGTTTAACTCATAAACCTGAAACCTGTATAGCTCTAGCACCCCCACTATTTCACAAACATGTAGTAAGAGCTCTTAAAAAGCTTTCCAAAACAAACATGGACTAGTGGACTTCAAACCAAGCCAGCAGACAGCTATATGACATTCTCAGTTTTGACTGAGCTTTCGAAGTTGGGAGAGCTGAGGAGAATTTCCTGTGCCCTACCTCCTCCAGCCTGCTGCCAACTTCTCCTTCACACCGAATATGTAAATTGTTAGATTAACTGGTTGGAGGTCATGTACTCATGATGCACAAACCAGTTACCAGTATCTCTCCCTCCCTAATACCTTCTCACGTTGTCCTTAATAGCAGTAGAATCCTGCTGACAAAAATCCCCAATGTTACATCTGGATTCACAGCCAAGAAAGCAATCTATATTGCGCACCAATATCAACAATCGCATCAAAGAAGATTCAGTTAAAAAACGTCGCTCAGTTTACACCAAACAGTCATGAACAGAACAGTAAGATCCAGAACTTGGGTGGGAGGGAGTGCAGGTTGAACAGGAAATGAACCTAGAACTGTTCAACAACCACCACACAACATTTTACTTCCTCTTGGTGGAAGACATTAATACACCATGCTCCTTCTAATTTTACTTTCCGTCTCTCGGCTACAGTTGTTGATGCTGTATTTCTGAAATAAAGACATTTGCAATAGTGGAGGAGACATCAAGGTGGGAAGAAGGGATAAGGTGTTCATACTTTCAGAGTATAATGAAGGTAAGCATACAGAGGTATCCAGGACAGTGTGGTAGACAGACCCTGGCAGGTCAGTCCCCACTCAGCCACTCGTTCATTCCCTCACATTGGGATCAGAGAAATAATCAGAAGTGCAAAAGCAAGAAACACTTATGAGCTGAGATAAAGATAGTTTAGCAAATGAAGAAGAAAAGGAGGAGGAAAAAATTAAAAAAAAAAAAAAAAAAAAAAAAAAAAAAAAAAAAAAAAGAACCNACAGATGATGCCATCACTCATCACAGGCAGGCCAATTCCTACCCGGCCTCTGAGCAACTGTTACTTCAGAAACTTCAGAACTTCTCCTCCCCACTGTCCCTAGTTTTATTGCTGAGCATGATGCTATATGGTGTGGAATATCTCTTCAAGGCAGTTTGGATCAGCTGTCCTGGCTATGGTCCCCTCACAACCTCTGGTCCACCCCACTCTACTACTGGGAGGGGACACAGTAAGAAAAAGGTGGCCTTGACGCTGTGTAAGCACTGTCCAGCATAAGCTAAACCAGTGGTGTTTTATCAACGCTGGTTTGGTCACACATCTGGAACGCAGCACCACAGAGGCTGCTATAAATAAAACTAATTCCATCCCAGCCCGACCCAGTACAGAGACCTAGGGTAAAATCTTTTTCTTTTACTCGTCCAGATGTTGACACCAACAACCTTTCACCTTCTTGACTAGCATATCTCCAACCTCTTCTTTACAGCCACCCACCTCTACTATTTTTGTTATCTGGACTTAAAAGAGGAAGTAAAAAATCTAATCTTGACATGATAATAAAGACGTCCTTAATCTGAAAAATAAGACTTTTTATTTTTAACGGAGATTATTGAGCAAGAATTCCGAAAGAAGAAATGAAGTAAAGCCTAACCACGACTTCAATCCAGAGACAGCTATGTAAGCAAGAAGTTCTAAAACTCTGTACCTGTTTTAGCAGCCACTTGTGCTAGAAACATATTTTTTTCCCCTCCTGCTTCTCATTTAAGTAATGTCAATCTCTCCCAGAACCTGGAACAGGATAAATCTACTCCATCTCTCCATTTATATTGCATTTGTCACTCAAACTCCTCTGGGCAAAATACAGAATACTGAAGTAAGCTACCACACAGCATTTTTTTCACACATCTCAAGCTCACTTCCCAGATCTTCTTATGGTGCTTAAGCTACACTGCTGCCAGTAGCTACTCAAGATAAGCAACACATTTTCCAGGTAGAAGAGATACTGCAAGTAGCTGGAGGCAGAGGCAAGGCAGTTATGTACCTGCAGATTCTCACTGAGACAGGATTTTGACAGTCTCTTATACTAACAAAGAAATCATGCTTCCAGTCTGATTTAAGAAAATAAACCAAAAGTGGTTTAAGATATCATAGTTTTTGTAGTCAGTCCTCTAGCAGTATTTTTTCAGCCACTGCATCACAAAATGAAAAGTAGTCGACCTTTTCCTAGCTGGTAAAGACACTAACTCCCTGATTTTAGAAGCAGCCCAACATCCTTATGATAAAAAGTTTGTAGATAAGGGACATAACACACATGCCTTTATGTATAAACACACATACAATAAAGACAGCAGCATATAATCTCTCTCTCCTTGTCTTCAATATCAATATTTGTGTTGATAATGAAGACAAGGAGAGAGCAAACCATGGAACTCCATGAACTCCGACATCAAAGACCTATTTCCTACTGAGTTACTTACATATTCTGAATGAAGTACTAAATGACAGGGCTCCTCCCTTTTGAATATCATCTCTCCAATCCATCAATAGCTAAAAAAATATCACTTTCTACTTACTCCTCCCAATTTTTGTTTGCTTTAAGTATTCCACTGCTTGCATTAAGTACTGATACGTCATAACAATAATGCATACAAAAATGACAGCATACCCTAATGCAATTGCATCATGCTACTCTTTTATCTGAAAGGTGCCAGCCCTGTTAATACTCACAGTAATTGAAAGCCTGTACATAAAAACAGTAGACAGACTTTTCACCATATTTTACTACATTCTTTGTTGTAAAGATCCCAGTTTCCTCACCCAAGCTGAGTTCAAGCTACTGCAGTAACAATGTCAACATTCAAAGAATTAAATTACACAAATTGATTGCATTAGTTTTTAAGGCAAAATTCACTTGAATCTTTTTCTAACTTACGTAAAATTTTCCAGATCACTTGACTTGGCCAGAAGTTGTAAATTAAGGTGAGTTTACAGATTGATACACCTTTCCATTATATTTAAGTATTATTTTGCCATATTCTAAATTATTACACTCAAGACCCTCACTTCCACCACAAAAATAAAATCAAAAGCAACTCACATTTTACCACACATACAATGAAACAGCAATCAGCTGGGTAACTTCTAAACTGAATGGCAATTTTCACTCTACCACACATTGCTCAGCCAAACCGTGGTGGGCTGCAACACCTACTTCTGCACATAAGCTACAGCTGCAGGGAACAGCTCTGACTGCCTCCACCAACCCTCATTTTCTAAGGGTAATAAACAGGAACTTGACCTTCTCTTAACCTTCTCTTTTTTTTAATCGAAGATAATATGACTGTTTTCTAAACTCTACCTGATCTTCCACGCCTGCAAAAGACATTGTAAAATTTTGCTCAAGGGCAAGAGTTTTTTAACTCACTACAAATAAATTTGCATGCAAGCTAGAAGGTAATAACTTCCCATCTGAATAACTGAATCAAGGGAGTTTAAAAGGAAAAAAAACAAACTGGATAATATCTGAAGTATAAAAAGTTGTGTGCAACTGAGTTCTAGATCTTTTAGCCACAAAACAGAAGTCACTCCAACAATATCTGTTCCTCAGTACAGAGAACGAGTAGTGTTCCATCAGACAATTTAGCCATCCATCAACATATTCAATTTTGTAATTAGACACAAAAAGATACCTAGAAAATTGGTTACTTTGACTCGGGTATCTTTTCACAATGTGCAGAAACTATAGTACACACTCATTTAGGATTTTCAAGATCTTTGTCTGTGACAAAGTATATAAGGCATTACTAATAAGATAGGTAAAAATGTAATTCACAAAAATGTTTCCTATCCAGTAATTCTTTTGGCAATTCAAGGAACATTCACCATACTTTCAAATAGCACTTGAAATGATTCCGTAATCTATCTGGTATATCAAAGGTACTGACAGCAGCACTGACAGTTTTATTACTATTGTTGCCTGTTTGTGTTTGGTCTGTATGACACCACATGGAAAATGCTTGTTTGTTCTGCAGTAGTTGAATTCACAAATTCCTTTAATAAATTAAATAATGCATATTTAACTTAAGGCTTAATCTACAAACTTTCTCTGGGGCACCACAAAGTGAGACCAAGGAGCAAGTGAACCCCTTAGATCAGGCTGCCAAGATGAAACTGGGAAGTTATTCCTGTTGGTGGGAGTGAGTGCTTCAGCTGGAGGATGGCAGCCACCTTCCTGACTGGGAAAACACCCGGTTTTCCCGATTACTCTACTTTTTCACCCACCAGGAGACTGACCATCCTGGAATGAACAATACTAGGAAAAGAAGCTAAACAACTCATGCTAAATAAAGCCAGAGGGTGACTCAAATCAGTAATTATTAACAGCAGAGGGCACCAATTCTGGGCATCTGAGTGCCTCAGCGCCGCTCCCAAACAGGAGGGAGGGGAAAACAGGTCAGTAGCAGGATAATCACACTGGACACTCATCCTCACAGGACGAGGGCAAGGGGCACCTCCGCACCCTGTCTCTCTGCAAGGGGAACAGAGAGACCCCAAGTAGCAGCCTGGTCTGCCTAGAAATGGAGGTTGGGAGAAACTGAACCAGCTTCCTCACTTTTGTCTGTCTGGCAGAACTACTACACTCCAAAAGCAAATGGACTCTTCAAAACCCCACATTTTTTCAGACAACTTCAAAGAAGCCTTTATCAAAAAAGTAAATCGATTCAAAAGTTGGGGAAAAAAAAAAAAACGAATAAAAAGTGGGGGGGAAAAAAAAAAAAAAAAAAAAAAAAAGAAGCAAAAACAACTGTAAGCAACCCTAGCCTTAATTTCAACATTTCTGTAACTGAAGATATGAAAGAGTTGAGGAAGACAATCCAACTCACATCACTATTTCATTTATAGCTCAAACTGCCATTATTGTTTGTTTCAGACTAATTCATTGGTGTTCATGGATAAGGAAGCTTTAAAAATCTGAGTAAAATTAAAAGCTGGTTTCAAAAACTGCAGTTCTACACCAGTCTAAGCAAACAAATTGCTGGTTGTGAGAGAAAAGGGCAAGGGTAGCACCAGGAAAGTCAGCAGTCAGATCAGCAAAGACCACTGTATAAACAACTTCAGAAAGCCTACCAGAAGAGGTAGTTTTCACATTTGCCTCTCTGCAGAGGCAAAGAAAGTAAATTTTGGCATTTTCCAGAGCCACCACTACAGTCCCAACAAGTTATCAGCACTAAAGCAGCACAGGATCAGGGGAGTTTATAGCAGTTTTGCTACATAATCAGCGAGTTATTTATACAGCTGTTTGTACAGTCAGGATCTGTTCTTCACTTCGCTATCCAGTGATCATGCAAGGCACGTTTTCCTTTCAGCATCCTGGAAAAACATCTTGTGGCAGTATAGCATGCTTTGCAGGACAGATGAACAAACTGTCTCTCTGCAGGATGCTCTATAGCCTTTAAATTCCTCACTTAAAACTACCGAGCAATAGTTTGCTACCTAAAACTTTTATAAACTAGACTTTTAGAAGAGCCAAGTCATAATTCCACTCATAAATTTCACAACAAAGTACTGCCATACCACTTTAATGAACTGCATACTAGCTTGCTAGCATCAACATGCAGGTTTAATGTTCTAAGATTTAGATATAGTTAAATAATCATCAATTTTACAAGGGTTAAGAAAAATGGCAAATTCTGCCATTACAGGAAAGATTTAAAACCTTTTATTTCAGTTTTACACTTATTTTTTTACTCAAAACTCAACCTACTTATTTTAGTACTTAATTTAGAAATGCAGGTGGCATTGCATAATCATTAACCAACAGGAGGTTTTATAGGACATATCTTTAAAAAAAAAAAAAAAGAAAAAAGAAAAGGAAAAACAAACAAACAACCACCAAGTACCACCAATCACAATTCACACAAATCAGCAGGTACAAAACTCCACAGCCACATGTACTTAAAATCCAAAAAAGGGGTAATTATTAATCTTCTACTTTAAGCGTTCTTCACCATCTGGCAAATCTCTATAAAGTAAGTGTAGCAACAGAAACTGACACAGAGTTTCTGCACAGGAACTATAGGTTCCCCCAGGAAGACTTCACCTTAGGAGCAGCATCTCAGTTGCAAGAAAACAGGTAAACATTTGTGTTAAGAAAAAGAAAAGACATGGTATTTGACAGTGTGAAAACAGCATAGGGGACTGCAGCAGCTGTCAGCAGCATAAATGGGCAAAACAAATAAGGGAATTCTATTTCATGTACTTGAATTGTCAGGCTAAGCATAGACACTGTTGCCATATGTGCGTTATCTGGGGGGTCATCTGCAGACTAGCACTGCATTTATTTTTGCCTTAAATAATTCCACTTTCAAATTTAATAATCTGGGTAACAGATACTTGATTATACATGTTCTTCCTTGGGGGGGAGGAGGAAACACACACCCCCAAAAAAACCACACACACACTCAAAAAAAACCCACAAAAACCAAACAAACAAAAACCAAAAAAACCACACACCCCAGGATTCAGATAGTTGAGTGCCAATTACATTGCATCATAAAAAGTTTATTTCAAAAGCTGCACATCCTAAGCTTCCTTTAACAAAATGCTGGTAGATTAAAAGTGCATTAGAAAAAAATTAAAAATCTTTTTATATACCCAAGTAGCTTTCTGTGCCTGTAAAAAGTGCCAGATAGTTTAGCAGACAAGAAGCCATCTGTCCAAGTGGTTACTATCGTACGAATACCAGGGAGGATTGCTTGTCAGTATCGGCATACTCTGTTTTCTGCACCACAGCAAACAAACCAATTGATTTGGAAGAAAATCCAGAAGTGTGTTTTCCTAGGAAAACAGACTGAAATCACTTGCTGAACTAGTCATTTGAACAGTCATTGAGTCACCTTCTGTGACTTAACAGCTCCTAGTGCATAAATGGATGGTCAGATGCTCACCATAGCAGTTGCATGCCTGTTGCTTTTCTACCGTGCATACCTGTCAGTACCACGTTCACTCCTGCACCCCTGCTACTTGTTCTTCAAAAAAGCAACTGTTTGACTTCTGAGCTTTGATCTTTTAGGGGACATGGAGTTTGCTTTTTTCATATAAAGTTACTGTGAATTGCTTTTTGAAAAACTCTGGAACATTTAAACTGGGAAAAATATGTCAAAACAACTCTTAACATAGTTAAGTACAGACTTTATCTCAATTTCATGCCTAGCAAGCAGTGGGTTTGAGCTCTTTCCTTTCAATGCAGCAGCAGAAGAAAGCCAATTTTGCTAGATAGTAATACTTGATGTGCATCGTATTGCTGTTCATATTCCTTCCTTGTTCCAGGCTCTCCTGAATGCGAGCAGCTATCTTTTCATTCAGTCCCATTGTGGAGCTTCTCAGACTGAGTGAAAGCTATTATAAAGCTACTGAGTTTGGTCAATTAAGAGCAGTAAGAATAGGCCTCCTCCTTTTATACCTCACTTCCTAAAGCGAGACATCTTTTTTATTATGACAAGGTTCATCTCTACTCATACTGAAGTGCAGTCTTAGTTTGTTTATACCCTTTTACAGACATGCT
Organism: Thinocorus orbignyianus; assembly: GCA_013400375.1. Lineage (NCBI taxonomy): Eukaryota > Metazoa > Chordata > Aves > Ciconiiformes > Thinocoridae > Thinocorus > Thinocorus orbignyianus. Next base: position 814,443 of record VXBW01002142.1, read on the forward strand.
GCCCTTTTAACTACAATTATATGCTTTGAACCTGGGATTAATCTTTTGTTGAAACCTAGGTTTTTCTTTCAAGATGAGCAATGACAAGTTAACTTGACAGTGAGAGAGTTCTTTTGAAATCATTATAAAAAACGAAGCTTTTTGAGAAACTGATGAAAGAATTCTTCAGTGCTTCTATACAATTTTTCTTTTTCATTCCTGCTTACTTGCTTCCTATTTCACAGTGCACGCAAGTACAGCCTAATACCCCTGTAAAAGTGACAGGCTCAATTTCTGTACACTTTTCTTCCTCTTACATGCAGAGATAGTTTGGGAAGATTCTTAACTGGGCATGCTGTTGGTTTCATAAAACATCTCTTGCTCCTCTGTTACCATTTAAAAAGAAGAGAAAACTGCTAGAATATATCTGTTGGGAGAGAATTGATACTATTTAAAAATAAAGCAGAAGACCCATAGCAAGCTGCAAAAGCTGATATAAGGCCTATACTGTGAAGAGCTTCATTGGATACTGGGCAGCTCCTGGAATACGGAGTATTTTACTTTTGATAGACATTAAGGAAGTGAGGACATGTGTTTGGGTTGTTATTTAAATAGTAAGAAAAACCCCACAAAATCCAACCAACCAAAACATAGTCCACAAAGGAACCATCATCGGATGAGATGCAGTGAGTTAAAGAAGCAGGAATTACTTGTGAACGTTATTCGTTTTGTCTGTACGCAGCAGTCTCAGAACACATGGTCACAAGGATCATGTCAACAGCTTGTTAGAGTAACATTGCCTGTCTTCCAAGACACCGACTTCCTAGCAAAGAGCAAGTCTTTGATTAGAGCGGTATTTGATCCCATCATTAAATAAATTGATTATAAAGTTACTTTTCTTTCTCCCCTAATAATAAACAAAGTGACACAAACTTGGAAAAACAAGCGATGCTGCCGCCATTGCAAGGAACTTTGGATTTTCCCTGAAGAACAGAAACTCTAGGTGGAGTAACTTCAGCAGGCATGGACTCAATAGCCAAAGCACACTGGGTTAAACTGGATTTATGGCTGCTGTGATACATACAAGGGCTTTCTGTTCCATTTCCTATTCTTTCCTGTTTATAACAGCTTCCTGAGAAGATTATTTGTCCTTCAGGGAAGAAGGAAATGAAGCACCATGTGAATAGAGAAGAATTATATTGTACACAATGAGGAAGTCAACAGTATCACTGGACTTTAGTACCAGTGAGATTCCCTGTTAAAAACTAACAGGAATTCAGGAGGATCACGGATGTTTAAAATAGGTTACAGAGAATCTGTTATCTTCTGCTACAGGGAAAAAAGTAAGCAAAAAAAGATTAATTTATCACACTATTGATGCAGGGCACATGCTTAGGTTCTCTATGAATACTCACATGAATTTTATAAAGGCTTTCTTATTAATTCATGAAACAATCTGTTTAAAATAAAAAATGTTAACTGATGGGATTGCTGCTTGTCTTGTAAGTCATTCAGGAATTAGTATGAATCACAGAATAACGTAAACTAATCTTAATGAATTTAGGAAGTTTGTCTTATTCACCCCAGCTTTGTCTTAAGTTCAAATGTGGATGCACAGTTGTAAAATTTGTAAATTGAAACTGCGTATCTGGTTTACAGATGAAAATTTTATTAAAGCCTACTGCCGTATGCTTTACTTTTCTAGTTTGGGAATGCTTCCGCCAAGCTGTAAATGAACTGGAGAATGACAATGAAACTGCACTGCTGGAAGATGGTAAAATAGTAGAGAATGGAGGATTGTAAAGGCTAAAGAGACTGCAGCAGACATTGCCTGCTATATTTGTAGCTAAGCCAAGAAATTGTGTGTTGAATCAAAAGAAGTTTCCTCACCTAACTTTTTTCCATTAATGAGAATAAAGCAGTGGAGATCCACTTGCCATAGAGGAGTGGAAAGGAAGAACAGAAGCAGTTCTGGTCAAATGGATTGGCAGGGAGAAACAGTTCTCCCTGCCTCACATTATATAATAAGATGGGGCCAGGGCAGGGGGCAGAAAGACAAATCTGGTTTTATGGGAAATAAGACTGGCAGCAGTTCCAGAAACAAAGCACCAAAGTCAGGACAAAAATCGGTTATTAGGTGCTTCAGTGTTGAGGCTTTGGTTGCAACTCAAGTCTCCACTCTGGTTATAAACTGCCTTCTACTGATCTGTCATTAAAAACCAAGCACTCAACCTGTGAGTGGTTAAGGCTTTTATAAGCAAGGACTCGCAATGACTATTAAAACAGTTCTTGCTGTATGTAAATTTTACTTCAGTGTGTAAAAAATTATATAAAATGGTCCCATACTGTGCTAACAAAAAGGGACAGACTCAGACCGAATTACCTCAGCTAACTCCAGCTTGTGTGGCAACTTCTGAAATTGGCCACCTGGCACAGATTTACCCTTTGTATTTAAGAGTTTGCATTTAAATCTTTTCTTTTCAAGGTACCCTCTACATGTGTCTGGCACAAAGATTAAAACATCTATGTCATCAGTGTATATGCTTAGCCTGATATTGTCGTCTTTCTTCTTTACGCACATACTTACCCTGTTCTGATGCAACTAGAACACTGCATGTAACCATCTCAACTATTAATAACCGTCAAGTTCTCATCTACTTATTCACTCACACAATTATAAACATTCAGTACAGTTCCATTACCAAATCAAAGTATTTTAGAAGTTACTTCAGTGTTATAGGCATAAAAATAATTCACAAAAGAAGACTACGAAGAACAAAAACGTGACAGGAAAGCAGGATACTCTATACTGTGCAAGAACTAAGTACTTGTACATGCTGTTAGGAGCCTAGAATCTAATTAATCTTGTGTTAGCTTAGTATTTGCTCCTCACAAGCTACACTTAATTAAAAAAAAATAAAAAAATAAAAACCAAGCCAACCACCTAACCACAGGCATCTTTAGAGGTCACATTCTAACACCACCACTATTATTCTTTCTTACTTTTCTTACTTTTCCTGACCAAAGTACTTATTTAGTCTTGCTCAATCATCCCTGAGAGACCAACAGAAATTCATACAGAGCCACTTGTAAACACATAACTAGTTATGACATAAAGGTATCATCAAGAACATTTAAGGTCTGTGATTATTTCCTCTCACCATAATGCCTAAACATGCATTATGATGCATTTTTGTTAATGTGATCCCATACAGAACAAAGTTATTAACATTTGAATAGCTAATCCCTGAAAACAAACAAACAAACAAACCAAAAACAAACCAGGAGAGAATGGGCCAGTGTACCTTCAAGCCAACTTCCATCCACCAGTACCTTTACTGCAGTCCCCTTGGCCTACATAACCTAACTTTCAGTTGCTGTTTTACTGGCTATACATTCCATAGTCCATAGCTCCAAGTGCTGAGATTATACAGAACTACTACTCAACTGCCACAAAATTATCTTTATTTAGAAATTTGTTCCGAACTACTAGGTAGCACTGCTCCGAAAGTTCCACATTCCTCAACTAAGTTCTGTATTTACTCTCAGTTAAGAGGGTAAACTAAGTATGTTAATTTGGGTTTGTTATAAACAGAAAATTTCGTTTTTCCACTACAATTAGGAGAGTAGTAGGAGTATGTTTGTTACAAAGCAATAAATACAGAGATTCATAAAAATCACCAAAGAATAGAAGGCAGAATTCTTTCAAATTATGGTTTTTTTCATTAGCTGGTGACTTTTACACTTACATTCTACACTTTCAAAACACATTTAAACAGACTTCGCTGTTATGAAGTAGAAATTGAAAATATTTTCTAGTAATAAAAACACTTTCCATATCTGATGCCCTCTGTAACTACACAAAAAACAATTACAAGCAGCCAACATGCATCAACTTTCAACATGACTAATACTTTCACCAACACCATCACATCTCCAATGATTTCCTCTGAGGATCACTAAAAGGACCAAGACAGCAACTTTACAATTAAGCCACCCGACACATGTATCACCTGGAACCTCTTCCTCTCCCACTCTCTCCAGACACAGCCTGAACTTAATATAAAATTACAGTTCCCTATTTAAACAGAATGAGCCCATATATACTATAAACTCTTAAGAACATTTTTGTTTTATATAACAGAGGTGTGGTGGTATTACAGTATGCACTACACCTTGTGACCAAATATTAACACACCCAGGTGGACCAAATACCTTCAGCAGTTGTATAAAACCATACAACATTTTCCATGTGTGGGCTTGTTCCAGAATTGAACTTCCAAGGTACTTCTCAATTTACGTAAATCAAATGAGTTTAGGGTTTATATCATGATCTAGGTTACAATATAATTTAAATGCCATAGCAAACAGTTGTCACGTCTGCCCATGTGCATACCATGTGCTGTTTCACACTGTGTCCCGCTAAACAGTTATCAAGAGAAGTTGGCTGAAAAAACAGACACAATCATAAGTTCATCCATTAGTACTATTAAGACAAATCAATAGGAAATAAGGAATTCTACTGTGCCATAACACCAATCTTATTAGTTCTGATAAATAATTAAAGAAGCAAAAACAATAAGGAGGGGCTTTGCTTCAGTTTTGTGATCTTGTTCGTCCCACTGACACACAAAACCTGAAGTCAGTAGAGCACTAAGGTGGGTATGGAGACTGATTAAGCCAGCAGTGCTGCCCCCCAAAAACTGATTCTTTAAATGTCACCCCTTTCTCATATACAATCAATTTATAGTTAATAAGTAGCATATGTTAGGTTTCCAGACTACATGAATGATATACCTTAGAAATTGGAATCTTTCACTGAGCGAGAACAAAGAGCTATAAGAGCTTTGGGACAACATTAGTACTAACTACTTCTGTCAAGCAAGATGCAGCTTATCTACCTACTAGGAAGTTACACTTGAAAGCAGGAAATCTAGAGGTGCTCACTCTGCCAATACCACCCAAAAAAGCTACTCAATTCACGAGACCTTATGATCAGTTTGATACAAAAAATAAAATGCAAGTTTAAGACAAGTTAGCTACGTCTATTAAAATTATCTGCTCTGCTACCATAACCCTTTATTAGAAAAAGCTTATTTCCTATAAAATAAGGTTACTGAATTATTAAAGAAAAAACAAACAACAACAAAAAAAAAACACTAACAAAAAGACTGTACTTAAAGAACGGCCATAATATAAAAGTTGTAAGGAACTATATGAAAACATTCATTTTAGTAATTTCCTTATTTCCTGTAGGTTTACGGCTGAACAAGTAAGCTGATGAATAACCAACTGAAATTAGTTGCTTTGGCAAGAACTGCTATCTCTTATTCTACTTTACCTCTAACTTTGCAGAGGGACGACAAGAATTAGAGGAAGGTCATTAGCCATTACCTCTAAAGAACTGCAACAGAGGTAGAAAAGACTAAGTCATCTTGTGACTCAGAGCAAAGTTTTTAAGCCTATTTTTCCTTTCTACCAGGTCATCAGCAATCACAGTATTGTTAGACAACTTCACAGGCTATTTGTAGTACAAAACAGAAGTTCTTCCTCAATAACTTGGATATTCTACATCATAGTGCTTAAAATCTCAGAAAACATCACTTGTATTTGATATGCACACTGTCAGTTCTCACTGTATTTGTCTTCCACACTGCGTGAGTGGAATCTGCTTTGTTTGCAAAGCTTCCTGTATTGTAGAGCTTTGTCTTTCAGGCAGTAGGTCAGGAAGTTTAATTACCACAAGCAGATAGGCTTGTCACTGTATCTATCACCTCATCTAAATAAAGTCAATATCAACTCACATTAAAAGCTAAAGCATTTACTTAAATATCTGAACCAAGCATGCCCTACTTTACTATATTAGAAATAGTGCCTATTCAGTACATTTCAACAACAGAACCAAAAGTTCCCAAGACATTAATTTTACTTTTCAGTAAAGCCCGTACCCTGTACTAACTCCAGTTGCTGGAATATCCTGACTTTGATCTAATAAGACCAAGAAACTTCTAAAACACAAGCATTTTGCTTCACTTTTTCCTTAAGAGTGCGCTTGAAGCAAGAATCCTCTATAGGCATGCACTGATTTTTACTCAGACACTATGATCTCAAATCTAATGCATTTTATTCATTTGCCAAAATTTCTGCTCAACCTGACTCATAGTCCACATATGCAGCATACAAACATCTAAACACTTCATGTGCAAAAAGCACATTATCTCTCCACAGGAAAGTGACATCAAACAACCTTAGGAGTCAAAGGTGATGGTGTGATGTAGGTCTTGTAGTGCACAGCCTGTCTGACAGTGACTGACTTCATAAGTTAAAGCTCCTGGTAACTCCCGTACTGGTACGGGTGTAGCAATGTAGCTGGGAAACCTATCCTCCCAAGCATATTCAGTTTACTTCTGGTTTAACTTGATGAAAGCTTTTGTTCCACTGTTTGAGACTAGTTTATGGCACATTACTCAGAACACTGAGTTCATAGCTTTTGATCCATCTCAAAGCTCATGGGGTTTAAAAGACTTTAGTACTAAGCATAAACAATTTCTGCTTTTAAAATTAAATATGAGTTGCTCCATGTTGGATGAATCACCAAATCCACTTGCTCTCCAATTGCTCTTACCCCAATAATTTCTTCTTCGTCTTATACAAGATCTTTCTCCTAATCTACTTTTAAAGACAGCATCACACTCACAAGACAGTCTCTTTCAGAAATTCAGTTTCTAGCTACGTGGAGTATCTATTACTGAACAACTACCACACTGACCTGAAGTGAACTTGAGGGCAATGGAGAATGCTTTAAGTGTGGCACTAGCCACCACATGCACAGAAATATGTTAATTATGCTAATAATAAACCAACATAATGTATTATTAACTTCAATTAAAAAACACACAAAAACTATTCACCATATTAACTTCTAGTTAGCCAGTGTTCTAACAGTTAGGAAGCACAACAAATCCTGCTGTAACACCTCTTTACAAGTACTGATTCATAGAATCACAGATGCTGAAAAGGAACTCATTGCTTTCTCAGTTTATTCCAGACTCTAGCCCAAAAAGCAGAGTCAACACCAAATTCAAACCACCCTGCTAAAGGCTTTGTCCAGTTTGCAGATCTTGAAAACATCCAAGGACAGTGACGCCAGTGTTTCTGGTCTTAATCATTTCTGCACCCCCTTATACTCAGAGATCCTCTCCCTTGACCTCTCCTGCTCCTTTTTATGACCTCTGTCTCACATTCTTCTCCCATAAACTTCTGTTAAAAGCCTGCTAACAGGATGAACAACTCAATAAGACTGTGGGTTCAGTTAAGCTACAATATCTATGTCAAATCAGACACAACACTTTTCAACACTCACTGATTTCCTAAGTACCCAACAGAATTATATACTTCCCATGTGATACTGAAGTGCTAAAAAGAGTAAACAATATCTAAATTAAGGATTAACAAGCATAGGAATCCCAACAATCTCCCTGACAACCTTAATTTAGTCTGTTTGCCCTAGCATAACAAGCACACTTTTAAACAAGCAAAATAAGCTCATTGCCAAACCCAGTTAAGAACGTAACTGTTCATTGCCATCTCATGCCAGCCTATTCTCAGGACTGGCATGAGTTCAGGTGATTGTTTGCCAAAACAATTTGATATTATTTTTTTTTTTTTTGCCCATTTCATTGCAAACAAAAATAATGACAAAACCACCAGGCATTTATTTCCACCTCCAGTCCTTGTGCCCGCAAAAAATGAGGAAAAAAAAAGATGAAATCAGAGCTCTTTCAGCAACTGTGATGTGTCACAGTGCTCATAAGACAGACACTAAATTTTAGAAAAACATTCCCATTTACACACTACTAGTATAAAAACTGCATCGAAATTTTCATTGTGCAGTTCTGTGACGTGCACCTAATTATATGAAACTCAAATGACTCTCAAAATGACCTAAGGCACAAAATAAAAAGGAATTAGTAGTTCCAATATAACCCATTTTCAATTATTTCTGTGTGTACATACACATCAATTATCTTACAGAAAAATTCTTTACACCACCATTTTCTTTTCTAGCACAGATCCTTTCTTGTTCCATCGTACTTCCTGTCACTCAGGAATAAATGCAATCGATCGGGCTTCAGTCCATGAGGGGGGTCCACACACAGGCTGGGAAGGAGAAATGGGACAAAACCAAACCACCAAAACACAAAAAAACCAAGCAAACAAGCAAGCAAACAAACCAAACCACGAAACCGTTACGCATCTGCAGGCCAAGCATCATTGCTCAACTTTTACTTTCAGACAGAAAGCATGGGGGGAAAAAAGATCTTCTACCTTCTTCTCCTAGAGTCTCCCTTCCCCCAAAATAATGACTTCACCTTTCCCAGCTCCCTGTCATCTATAGCCATTTTTAGTCTATCATATAAAAATCATTCCCCTAGACTTCTTCCCAATGACTTGCCTAATTTCAGCTGCTATGCTAGCAACTAAAAATAAATCCTCTGTTATACGCAGTTGCACACCCTCTCCCACCAAGCCCTTGTTCAGCACTCCACTTGATGTGCGAAATAAGTTCTGGAAGAGACATGTTCCTCTCAGCACAGCGAGTTCCTTGAATTATACACAACAAACTGACAGAGTGCAGGTTGATTCATCTCTGTAACTCTACCGAAACTTGTTAAGTTACGAAGCTGAACCAAGAAAATCTGGACAGGAAACTCTGAGAAGCTACAGTGACAACACTTGCACAAATAGTGTGGCTTCTCTTACAGAAGTCCCAGTCTTATTTTCACAGTGAAGAGAACAGGGATGATGTCCAAGTAAGGTTGCTCTCTGACAACCTAATGATATTGCTAACCTCAGCAGAATCAACCGCTCATTCAAAATTGATGCCAGCAAAATTTAGTAAGATTATTCTCCTATGTAATGGATGAAGCCTTTCCCCAATTACAGTCTTGTTCTTCCCTTGTAAATCCATGGCAGTAATTGATAAATCTGGCTGGCCACTCACACTGCCTCAAGATAGAACACACCTGAATCCCATCCCTTTTCTTCTTCACAGGTAAATCCTTCTTCATGCCAGTTTTATACACCATTTGTTTACATTGTGTCCAGAAAAAAAAAAAGAATTTAAAACCCCTCTACTTTCCCATTGAAATCATTCACTCAACTGTATCATGAGAGGCTAGTCCCCTGATCTCAGGGTCAAACTATCTTTCAGAAGGCATCCCATTCAAGCAACATACCACTACTGTGATCCATATTGCTGCTGGACTGTAACCATCCCCTCAAGAAGGGTATGACTGCAAATATTAACATAATGTACTCACATTCCACTAAATGTAACAATGAAAGTCTACTCTAGTGATTCTAGAATAACTGAAAAGAACATGCAATGGAAATAGTTGCCCTGTTCAATTTTGAGCTGTTTCACTCTGCTTTTTAAATTACACATTTCTTTCAAAGTGTTCTCCTCTGCTAAAGCAACATTCAAATGTGTGTCCGAAGCTTCCAACTTTCCTGTGTGATTTTTAAAGTGCTTCCCTGCAGGTATCTTCAAGCAGCCTTCTTAGCTACTTCAGCTAGGAAATAGTAAAGGCAATATAAATATAAACAAACATCTTGTTTATATAAAGAAGTATATTTTTCCTGTGCAAGGAAGCATGAGTTTGTTTCCAATAACACTATGAAACAAACTAACACATCATTTCTGGCCACCTTCTGCTAAGATATACATGGTTACTTTTAATACAAAGGAGGTCTCAAGTTATTCAACATTGTAGCATGCTGTCATACTTTAAAATAATTGTTCCATTCAGTAACTTTTTTAATCCTCATATGTTAAAAATTTAACATCTTCCCCACAGGCATTCTAACTTAGTTTTCAGTGACAAAAAAAAAAACCCCACAGTTCTCAGGCTGATCAGCCCAAGGCTCTGCTGCACTATACTCCACGAAAGAAACACAAGGTGAGAGCACTGACATATTGGCTTAGTTTTACCACTATTTGTGAAAAACTTTGCACAGATAAAATAAAGTTCTTAACTGGTATTCTATTCAGTAAGAAAAGGCAGGGAAGTGTTACGTGTCCGCTAGACTGCCGCTCTTCAAAATCCACCAGAGAACTGAGCTAAAACTAATTGATTCAAATTTAAAATAAGTGCCAGTAATAGAAGTAAACAATTAAAAGTAAGCACTTTCATATTAACTGGTTTTGCTGCTACTGCGTTTATAAAGCGAGATAAAAATAAAACAGTGTTCTTGGCTTTAAGATACACCTTCAAGCACAAATATTTTCTCTTAAATCAAAAATCACAGGAAAAGTGAACAAACTCTACAGCCCCAAGGAGGGTTGCCCCTCCAAATTCTTCAAACATTTTCACATCAATTCAGAAGTTGGGAGGCACATCGCTTGCATCATAACCACTCATCATCCGGATGCTTATTCTAGAGTCACTAGAGTAGACTTTCATTGTTACATTTAGTGGAACATAAGTACATTATGTTAATATTTGTACATGTGGAACAGCCCCAGCTCTCTCAGCCTGTCTTCATAGGAGAGGTGCTCGCCTGGATGTCAGGAGGTGCAGTGATAGGACAAGGGGTAACGGTTTTAAATTGCAAGAGGGGAGATTTAGATGAGATACTAGGAAGAAATTCTTTGCTGTGAGGGTGGTGAGGCACTGGAACAGGTTGCCCAGGGAAGTTGTGGATGCCCCATCCCTGGAGGGGTTCAAGGCCA
>VXBW01002142.1:832319-865898 GCA_013400375.1 Thinocorus orbignyianus
TCAGCACTGGAGACCTTTCTATTTATCTTGCTATTCTACATTTTCACGGCTTTTGATAAAGACTAAATACCCTGCTATAGCCATTCTGTAGAAAAGGTTCACACATGCCTACTAATTGCCCAAGGCTGGTCTGAACAGGACAGAAGAGAACTGGATATTTAATGGTCAGGCCACTCTATGTGGTAACTTGCCTATTTTGTTTATTTTGTCTACAAAGCAAGCTGTATTATGGGGAGATAGTGCTCATAATTTCTGTAAGTGATATAAAAACTTAGTAAATAAGAATTCTACAGTACATTAATTATTAGTGCAGTAGCTCTAAATGTATCTCACCACAGCCCATACTCCAGTTAGTAGGTTTCTGGGTGGAATTAGTTGAAGAAGTTAGTTTTGAAGGAAATATACACGTTTAAGGCATTAGTAGATGCTAGTGAGGAGCTTCCAGGCAGATGGACCAAAATAGTCCTGATTAAAGCTAAAGATTATGTTAAGGCATCTTTGAGTTTTTTAATGGAAAAATCAGGTAAAATCTTGTGGAATTTTCACCCATGGTAATTACCTGTCCAACATATTAAAAATGGGTTTCCTCACTAGAAAGGAACTGATTTTTATTCTTTTTTAACAGTTCTTGTCTTTGAATGTAGCATATATCATTTGTTAATGGTATATGCACTGTATGAAGGGATTTTGATCACTAGGTCTGCATCAAGGTTTTTTCATAGCTGTGGTCACTCCACTGAAGACCATTTTGAGGGAGAGTGGTGGGACACCTTTCAAAAGTGTGTCTTTTTATGTGAGCCAAAAGTAGGATTATTTAAACAGCTTCTTTAAAGAGAGGCAAAGCCAGTTATAAACTAATATTATTTTATTATATAATTTCTTCATGGTGTTTAAGGGATTTACTTAGTGAAGTATCTTGAAAAGCAGGTATTACAACTTTGAGGAATGAGAAAAATTACCCTGAGCAGGACTGCATTTGGTGCACTCCCTATATTGATTTTGGTTCACTTAGTGTTTGTGTTTCACATATAAAAATCTTTAACAACTGCCACTGAAATAAACTATGTATAGCTTTTCTGATGGAAAAACCTAGCTCTGAATTCTGCTATGGTTCCTTGTCATCTAGCACAGTTCTAGCAAGATGATATTGTATGATGCTTGCAAAAAAACAGTGTCTTCTCTTGTTCTACGTTTTTGGTTTGTTCATAATTATTCTTCCTTTTGTGTCTGTTAATTCCTTAATTATTGCTTACAGTTGACTTAGTTGTGAAAAGCAAAGTTCTGAAACGTAATCTAAATTCCTTGCTTGTCTTCTTTGTCCTCTTTATCAACAAGTGAAGATGGAGTGTGGTAAAATAATAATAACAGTGAGAAGCAAGATTAATTCCAGTCTTATTCTGCCTGTGCACAACTGTATAACTTTAGCTGAACAAGTAGCTGAAGATGGGTTTGAAGCTCAGCCCAAGAGAACGTGATTTTTTCACGTGATGGGAACACACATTAGACTTCATTTAGTATAAGAGGAGGTGACTCTTAGGGTGGCAAGTGGTATACATTTCCCTCTCTTTATCCACATGCAAAGTGTATTTGTTAAGCAAACTTATATGATATAAAATGCATAGATAAAAAAAAAAAAGTTTTCTGCCCAAGTGGTCTACTGAGCTAATTCACATGTCTGTAGTGACATAAGGAATAGGTGACAAACATGGCATGAGAAGTTACCGGACTAACAGAAATACAATGCCAGATCCTCATTACTTTCACCTTTAACTTTCCACTAAAAATGCTCGGATTCATGAAATGTGGCAGTTTGTACTGTGACAATTGGTAAGATTTTTATCCTTTCCTGTCTACCACATTCTGACTTAGGGGAAGAACAGCATCTGCACTCAGGCTGCCACAGTTCACAAAGCCATGTGTTTTAAAATCAATTGAAATTGTGCAAAAAGAGCAAGGTGTATAGACTGGGGGCAAGTTAAGCTTGCAAACCAGACCCGGTATAGATTATTGTCCATTTCTTGGGCAGAACACTTTGGCATCGTGTTCTCTGTTGAATCTTTAGTGATGGGAGTACGAATACAAAGTTACAAAACCAAAGCAATCTTATGTATGTCCCTCTCTAGAGGAACATGTGAAAGCATGGAACAGATGCTTGTTCCATTGCTTAGTGCATTATAGGAAGGTGACACAATGCTACAGAGATAAGGAAGGTACAAGAACCGCAAGTTTCTTGTGTAGAGGACTGTGGGTTCAATTTACAGGAATGGTTACTATCCAGTTTTTTAAAAAAATTATTTTTCTGACACTCTTACAATTTCAGAATAGAAATGATACAGAGATCTGTGGCTGAAATTGTCAAGGGAGAAGACAGCAGGAGGAAAGAATTAAAGTCCAGAGGAAAGGGCTCTGTGATCTGCATAAACAGCTGGTAAAGGTGAGAGTATTAAAGCAAGCTCTGAAAGACAATCAGAAGCAATAAGAGGAAGCTGAGAGGGGGCAATGAAGTAATTATGCAGTCAGCTGCTAAAGGTGTCTAATAGCACAGGAAAGGGCAGGGTTTCTCAATTTGGCTAGAAGGTCATGCCAGACTTAGCTGAGGGTGGTTTTACTGCAGCGTAAAGAATGAGTAAAATTGACAGAGCTCCACAGCCCCTTTCTCTGCTGGAATTTGGGGTTCTGTGGTCAAAATCATGCTTATTCCTTGGGCAAGTTTGTTTCTTTAAATTCTCCAAGGACTTTTGAGCTTCCCACCCCCTTATTAAGAAAATCATTTTAGTAACCTGAGAGACTTGGAAGTATACACTGGTAGGGGACTGCTTATGTGCAGATAACAGGTCAGTTAGTTCTGAAGTCTTTACTATTGAGTTCTTGCTTTACTTTCCTTTTCTACCTATTGCTCTACTAATGGGAAGTTATTATCAAGGAGTAGAAGTTGGTTCGGATTTTATTCAAACTGTGGTTTCACTTTAAAAAGTTAGCACTGCCTTAAGAATATTTTTGTTTCTGTCTGTTATCCTTTCCTGTCTCCTGGTGCTCCCTTTTGTACAGCAAGCATTCATGTGACTGTTAAGCACATTGCAAAAGTGATCTAGGTTAAAATTTCCCTTACTTAAAAACGGTTGGTTTTAACATACCTCAGTTTCTTTATCTCACCTGTTGTGTGGTCTTAGAAATGCCTGTACTGGTACAGGAGGGAAGACAGGTAAGAGGGCAGTGTAAACCCTCTTCACCATTCAGCTGTCCCTTTCAGAAATCTAACCCCTTTCTCTGGCTTGGCCCAACTGTGTTGTGGCTCGGGCTGCTCCAGAAATTGCTGTATTTTGAGGAATAGCTGTTGGAAAGTGTATAAAATAGAGCCATGTGAGCTGAATAAAAGTGAAATTAGATAATGAGATGGCGTTGGTGGTTTAAAGGGAAAAGTACTGATGTGGCAACATGTGAAATCTTAACTGAAAAGACTGATGAGAGATAGTTACACAACAACAGTAAGACTCTATTGCTGCATCCACTGAAAGTTAATTTTTATTTCCAAGACTTTTGCTTGTTTGGCCAGCAAGGATTCTTTGGGTGGTTTATTAGCCTGGTAAGTGTAAGTGTACTATTCTTAATGAAGTAAGTTGTTAAATCCAAGCTATGTTTTCTGTGTGTTAACTTCTAAATTAATTGCTTTATGTTTTTAGGCTGCATGTGTATCTTGTTTGTGCTGTCTCCCTTCATGGCTGAAGGTACCCAAAATGATGACACAGCCAGTGCTGGGGAGTGTATTTTACCAGGTACTTTTAGCTTGTACTATTTAACTACAGAAAGGGATGCATTTTGACTCACTTACGTAGGAAGTATCAAGATATAGTACTTCTAGCTTTATGATAACAGAAGAGCTTTTCTGGATTTAATTCCTTTAAGACAAATCAGTTTATATGGTGAAAAACAGTTTGTTTATTTCTGGACCTTTTTGGATCTTAATGTGGTATTTTAAATCAACTTATATTTTTGTGTCATCCTGTGTATTCATTTGTAGTTTTATTAGTTGTTTTCTTTACTCCTATTTAATGAATCTAATGTAGCTGTAAAACACTTAATTTTCTTGAAAGCTTGCAAAAAATTCATGAAACTCTAGTCTTAGTATGACTCAGATTTCTTTTTTTATCCTTTGTGATCTACCAATTTAATCTTAGTATAATTTTACTAGTCACGGTTAACCAATTAAATTGACTCTTGAAATTAATTTTCTAAAGTAAATCTGTGCTTTAACAAAGCTACTTCTTTTCCTCAATCTCTAATAAACAAATGCTACTCCCAAGACAGTATCTCTAGGTCAGAATCTACCTGGAGGTTATTGAGAGGTTGGTAATAGTATACTGAGCTAAAACCCTGAGTTAGTTTCGAAGTACAGGAAAAATAGTAAGAGTTAACTTAGTGGGTTCAGATTCTGTCCTGAAACAATCTGACTAGAACAACATTGCAATCAAAGGAAGGTGGGGGGTATCTGAAAGTACTATGAAACACCTTTTTTTCTTTTCTTGTTCTGTCTTGGATGACGTCTAGGCAGACATGAGTAGGTCTGACAGTGCATATCTTGAAAGTGTATTGAAGTTACTAATTCTGTAGGAGTAGTTTTCTTGATCTTCTGCACAGATGACTATTAAAACATTGTGGCTTCTCTGGATTGTATAAATAACAGTATTTATTGGATTTTTTTCCTGATAATACAAACCTATACTTATTTCTGTTTGGAAGCTAGCTGGAGGCCCTGGTGGTAAGCATGCTCAAACAGGCCAAGGTGAAATGAGTATCTTGATGCACAGCAGTATCCAAAGTTACCTTTGTCTTACTCAAAAGAAACATTAGTCAGCATGTTGCCGATAGCATTGACATCATATTGCCTTCACTCTGAACCGGTTACTCTTGAGTTCTCGTGACTCTCCTTCATACTGAGGCACACCTAAGCAAGTAAATGTGGTAGTAGAGCAATCTGTAAGAGCTTTTACCATGTTTCCTTCGAAGTATCTCTTCTAGCACTTTTTTTTTTTTTTAAAGTCTTGTTATAAATTTGCTTTATGACAGAAAAACACTTTGGTAAAACTAGGCTTCAGAGCACAGTGCTCCTGTTTTTCTGTGTAGTTTTTGTGAGACCAGTCATTTAAGTGAGATGACTCACTGAAATAATTTCATGTAACTACATAGTCAGTTGTTTGTGGTTGTGTAGACTAAAGTTAAAAATATTTTAACCATATGAATGTTTAGATAAGGGAGATGACATAATTGTGAACAACTCCCAGGTTTTAACAACTGAGCCATTATTTTAAGTTTCATAACGAGTCCTCTGGTTTATTTGGAGTCTCAGGCTTTACATCAATTATATCCCACCCCCTGAAATCCTCAACAATACTTTCCACAGACTTCAATAGCATCTTATTTATTGCTATAGGGGAGCTAATCAACTAAACATTCCTCTGCTGCTAAATACAAGCTGCTTATGAGTCAGGACTCTGGCAGATAATTCTGCTGCATATCACTGAAAAATTGACTGGCTAGCTGTCATGTTCCTTGTGTGAACGAATACCAGCTTCTTGGATCTTACTTTGTACACTCCAGGTTCGTCTTCAGTGTTCACTGTAGTAAGCTTATGCTTGTAAAGGACTAGAAAAAAAAGCACAAATAAGTTCATCGTGCAATCACTCTGTAGCTTAACACACAGTAAGCTCTGAAATGTACAAAGTTATATCCATGGTTAATTAGTCTTTCAAATGTTCATGAATCTAATCTCCATACAGAGCAGCAGTTAAGGGCAAGTTACTGGATAAACACAGCAATATATAAAACTAGAATTTCTATTGCAGTTTGAAAGTCTTTGGATATTGTTGCAGTTTTTAGGTGGGAAAATATCACTGTAAACTCATATTTGCAGATAAAGAGGATGTAATAGGTATATTAACCACTTTTTAGGGACTGTGAAATTAATTTCCGCCTGTAAGAGCACTTTGAGAAAAAACTTTCCTGACAGTTATTACAGTTATTTGTATATCTCCTCCCTAGTGTGTATTTTCATCTTTTAGTATAATATATAAAATGGAAAAGGAGCTGCTTGTCAGTGCTTGTTAAGTTCCTTAAATTTAATAGCAGCTTTGAAAGGCAAGTGATCACTCAAGTTTGTCCAAAGCTTACACTTATTTCTGTATAAATATTTTTATATTTAAAATAAACTAGTATAGTAAGAAGCTCAGATTAGCCAATGAAGAGTTCTTGGAAACTAAGCTGTACATTTGACTGAAATAGAGAAAACAATCTTTGCTTGTTCCTGATCAATTACTTGGACCTTCAGCTTTTAAAATGTAACTTCCTTGGCAGATGGGTTATATTAAGCTAATAATCTTTTCATGGAAACAATAAGAAAGTCAGAAGTGATTGGCATGTTTTAAAAAAAAAAAAAAAAAAGTTTTTGTTTTGTTTTTTTTTAAAAAAAGACGACAACTGGTCCATAGCGCTATCAGGGAGATTAAAATGCCACATTCAGTTTAGTTGAGCAGAATGCCAGAAGTGCCTTCCCAGTGCCAAGAGGGATGCTCTTATTGCAGGGATGGCAGATACTAGATGCTTCTTTCTGAAGATGGGAAAGCTTTTTTTGAAACATATGCATCTTCTTCAGTGCATGTCATTTGCAGTTGATATATATCCTGCTGCTGCAGACACTGTTTGTGTTGCTGGGCTCTGATTACTGCCTTTCCCATGTCGGGCCTTCTGTTGCTGATTAAACACTGGCACAAAGAGGGTTAATAGTTAGAAAAGCACTTCCTGTGCTTTGCCCTTCTGCAATCTAAAAGCAGTTTGGTAATTCCACATTTCTGTTTCCACTCTAAAGCAATAAAGCAGAAGGTATATAATCTTTTCCATTGATAATTGACGATTTTGTCCTCTGTTTGGCTTCACATCTGTAGTTCAAATGCAGAATCCAATGCCTTTTGCTGTTGGTTTCTGCATATTGTGTTTACTAATTAAGTGTAGGAAACATAATGGAATAACTACTGGAATAAGCAGAATACAGTAATTTAACATCATTTCTTTGGCTTATATATTCTTATTTTGAACTAAAGCTAATGAGGCATTACTGATGCACAGCAGCCAAGATTATGCTAATCTGGTTTTAGTGACATGAACAGGAGAATTTTAGAGCTGCTTTTTTAAAATCAGGTATCTTTTTCAGGCAGCTGAACAAAGGAGTAGAGGAGTTTGATTCTCTAAAATGAAATGCATTAGGAGCATTAACGGTTGCCTAAAACATGTTCCTATCTTGGCAGTTTCTTTTTCTATTTTGCATAAAAAGATGGTTTAAAAAAGGTAGGCAAAAATTAGCCTGAAATGAAATGTCTGTTCTGAAACATGTACATTAATTATTAAAACCAGAAAACCTATTTGATTGTAGAATTATTTTGTAGAAAAAGGTGTTCCAGGCAGCTGGCATACAAAGCATCTTTGGAAAGAGCTTTTTTTTTTTCTTTTTTCTTCCTTGTAGGGTTATCTGCAGAAACAACTATTATTTTGCTTGTATGTTAAGGCCTGGTTGCAATATAATGGCCAGTGTTGGGGTGTTAGTATCATATGTTACAGGTGTCCACGTTGTTTTGAATCTGCTTCATTTTCTTGTACATATTTTGATAAAATAAATCATAAACTCAGGAATTTCATGTCTGAGACTAATTGTTCATAGATTGCTGAAAGAAAATAAGTGGAGGTGCTGAGTTCATTGTGTCTTGGGAGTAGCATATCTGGTGCTTTCTGTCAATATGCAGTGACTTCCAGTTGCTCAGAAAAAAAGGAAAATTTTAGTGGCTCATTATTGGCTTAAAGATTCCCTGCCAGGACATTTGTTTTGTAGGAGGAGCTATATATTCTACACACATGTATTACCTCACGTTTTTTACGAGGGTGGCTTTACTTTTGGCCCTTTTTTCCATCAGTGAGATAGCACAATATGTGTCCAGGTATAAACTGTTCACATTACAGAAGGAAGAAAATCTAGACAGACCAAAGGGACAGAAGTTAACATTAGGGAATACAGACGTACTTGGTGATGCACAGTCACTTCAAAGGAGAAAATTCTGATATACTTTTGAAGAGTTTCATAAATGTAAGGTCACGGAGCAGTCCTGCTTCACTGGCAGAGCTCATGTTCCAAAAACCTAAAGTTCTCTCAGCTGAGAACAAAATAGCATATGTACAAAAAGCCTTAGACAGAGATGGTGTTTAAAAAAAAAAAAAAATTAAAAAATTCAATAAGTGGATTGCCATTTGACCTGGGATCTGGTAATCTCACAAGATTCACATCCCTGCACTTCTAACGTAATACACAGTAGGAAATATAAAAAGTATTAAAAACGTGTTATTTTTGGAGTTTAATGGCAGTGTGGTTTACTTAAGAAAGAGAATTTGATGAAATTAATTAAAAATAATAGATTCCCCCCCCAGTCTAAATTTTCAAGTCCAATGGACTGGTGGAAAGAATTTCTGGGTTGACAATTTACCTCTGCATTTTAAATTAACTTAAAATGTCTCAAAAGTCTTGGCTGGCATGATTGCTGTCCTTTATGCAGAAATCTGTTAACTAGTGATGTGTTTTTATTGCACATGAAGATACCATGAACAATAAAATCATAACTTTCATTAATTCTTCTATTAATTAATCTTTCATTGATGTCTGCAAGTGGCATTCAGATGCATAGGATATTATTTCTGCTTGTCTGTGCCTAAAAGTTGACTAAACTTCCTGTTCAGCAACTCATAGCAGTAAAATACATACTTTGTACAAATTAGAGCAACCTGAAACACTAATAAATGCTAGAATTAATAATTACATTGATAAACAGCTAGTTTGTTTAGGGGCCTTTTAATTAACTAGTAAGTGGAGCGTTGTTGCTGTATCCTTAGATTATCTTGGAACTACAGTTTACTAGAGCAGACACTACTAAGAAAAAAAAAAACAACAAAACAACCTTGTGCTTCTAGGTTTTAACATACTTTTTTAACTTTGGCTGTTCTAGTGCTTGATTTTTCTGTGCAGTCCATGGCCAGTACCCCTGAGTCATAAGTGATTATAAGAAATACTTTCCCATCATAATTGTAACCTATTTCAGGGGTTGTTCTAGCTCAGAATTCATGCTTGTCTGAGGTGTACCTACTTATTTCTTTCAAGGGCTGTTTAAATTTCTCCAGTGTGAAGTAAAATTTATCCCATTTCTGAAATATGTGAGTGCTGATTCATCGTGGGGCAGATGCTTTAGATCTGTTTGTTCTGCCGTGTGCCCAGTTCATTGCAGCTGTATAGCTTTCTGAGCAGTGATGAAAGATGAGGGAAGGAATTACAGGAGAAAAGGAAAATGTAATCTGCAGAGTTAGGGATCCTGGGACTATGTGAGCTTCCCACCCACCCTTTTGCTTTACAGAACGGTTGTATACCTAGCTGGCCTGTAGTTCCATGCTACAAGCTCAGAGCTTCTACAGTTTTTGGTTCCTGCTATCATTTCTCAATTACAGTTAATCAAGAAATTCACTGTATTCTGTCTCTAATGAAATCAGTTCTAATGAAATTGCAACAGCAATGTGGAGACTTGGTATAACTGGCACACCAAATTCATTTGACTAGTGTCATGCTTGTATGAACATAACTGTAAGGGTAAACTAATGAGTTATCTTGGAAAAGTGTCATAAGCACGTGCTAGACCTATGTGAACAATAAAAACCATGTATTTATCAGAAGAGAAAGCAGATGGATTTTAGAGAACAGTTTTCCTGGGGTTTTTTGGTATGGTGTGGTGGTTGGGTTTTTTTTTGAGTTTTTTCTAATGATTGAGTGTATCAGTGTGTGAAAAGTGTGGACAAGCTTAAGCTGGTCTTAGTTACAGTATGAATAATGTGACCACACAGTTTGCAGAAAACAGGAAACAGCTTTTTGTCATACTTCCTTTTGGGGGAATGCTTCATCATGACACTACTTAAAATTACGTTCATTTGTCAGCTCTGGGAGACACCCAGTGTTGCTCACTGAAGAAAGAGAGTACAAGCAAAACAGTTTTGGTTGCTAGAATGACAAGTAACTTTTTTTTTTCCTCACTAGGATAATTGGCCAATCATTCTGTTCCTCCTTGTTTATGTATAGGAACAAAAAGGAGACTTTCAGCAGTGCCAGTGATCTCTATAAATGTAAGAATTATACATATATATACACACACACTCCCCAGATCTTTCGGTAATGACATCTTATGAGAAAAGGTGAAGTTCTTTGTTTGCCGCAGAATCAGTGAAGATGTATTGATTTTATTTTTTTAAATAAAAAAGTAAATATACATTTAATAAAAATGTGGGTGTTTGATCAGCAAAATAAACCTGTCATTGAGCATAAACTTAATTTAAAGCATTGAAATGACTCTTTTATAAAGATATTCTACTTACAACAGTGCTTTCCATTTTACAGGCAAATATAAGTTCATGGAATGCTTCATAAAAGCCTAGGTTTCTGCAATCAGTCAGCACAGTTTTTGCCAGGTAGGATCTACAGTTCAATTTCAGATGTTTTAGATAGCAAATTGTGGCTGAAGGCTTTTGACTCAGAGGCTTAGGTGTTTGCTGCAGATACATGGTAAGAAAGTCTGTATGTTCTCAATGGCAACTTCAGCTTTCTATCTGATCCAATTTGTGCATCTATAAAGTGAAGGATATTTTAACTTGCCCTGGCAGCAGTGGGATAGTGATGATTAACAACAGCAGGTCTGCTTTATGAGTCCCACATGTAGTGAGTGAAAGGGAGGTAGCTGGCATTTACTGGCAGTGTCCTTTAAACACTTAGTGGTGACTAGTACGTTAATTAAAGCCTGAGTGAATGCAGCTAATGTTGTCCCAGTCTGTATTTATGAAGCTGAAACACATACCAGCCTGTCCAGTACCTGAAAGGGACCTGCAGGAGTGATGACGAGGGACTTTATTAGGGAGCTTTGTGATAGGATGAGGAGGAACAGTTTTAAACTGGAAGAGAGTGGGTTTAGATAAGATATCTGGAATTAATTCTTTACAGTGAGGGTGGTGAAGCACCTGAACAAGTTGCCAGGTGGAGTTCTGGGTGCCCCATCCCTGGAGGTGTTCAAGGGCAGGCTGGATGGGCTTTGAGCAACCTGGTCTAGTGGGAGGTGCCCCTGCCCAGGGCAGGGGATTGGAACTTGATGATCTTCAAGGTCCCTTCCAACCCAATCCATTCTATGATTATAAACACTCCAGAAGAGCCATTAAACGGAGCTGCACTAGATCTGATGCTGTGTGGAATTCCTAAAGAACTTGTCTCCAGGAGAAAGCATAGCTTCTAGGAGAGTTTGAAAGCCTAATGGTATTTGTGAAAACAGAATTCTAACAATACAATATTCAAAAAATGGAAAAGAGCATTGGTTTCATTACTACATATATGTGTTTTGACTTTTATTTTATTTCACTTTTTATGAATGTTCTCTATAATCTAATTCCTTTTTACGTTAGACTGAACAAATACTTTTCTTTGAAAAGAGAGCATATGCATATCTTTTTCTGCATTGGCTTTTTGCAGCTAAGGCTTTTACTTTCCAGACCTCATTAAGCAGTCAGTTGAGCAGGTTAAATGAGTGTTCCAAGTGGTAATGGATACTTATTCCATGTAAGTACAACAAGATTATGAGATACTACGATGCTGAGTACTTAACTGGCACAGTATCTTTTATATTACAAATAAATACATCAAGTAGGTAATTCTGGCATTCATGATAGCCACATGATCCCCTATCCGTGAATGTCTGGGGAGCTGCTTGAGTCACCATCCCTGAATGTGGTTGAGTTGTTTAGATGTGGTATTGGGGGATATGGTGTAGGGTAGAACTTTGTAGAGTGAGGTTGATGGTTGGACTCGATGATCCCAAGGGTCTTTTCCAACCTGAGTGATTCTATGATTCTGATAGGATAGATCTGGGTCACTAGATGAGGGGGATTTGTTTTCTACCTTGAGCCTTGTGTCTTCCATTCCATTTATCCAAGAGGATCTTAGCTTTTTCCTGAAAGAAGTTCTGCCTTTTAAGGTATTTGAGCCTGAGTGGAATATGAGTAGGCAGAAAGCTTCCAACAAAACACATTTTTGAAAATCAAGTTGCATTATATTAACCTAATTTACACACATGCCAAGTTCTTACTTTGCTTTGTAATGTCTGAGGTGGTTGTTAAGATACTTAGATAATGTAAAATGTGCCTTGATTTCTCCAAGCTCAAATTGCAGTTGTTCAGATATAAGTAAGTTCAGTCATAACATTCATGCTTTGGGAGTTGTGAAAGATCATCAAAATTAAAACAAAACTAAGGCTGTAAAAAGGATAATTAATCTTGTGTGCAGTGGAGTTTGTGAAGCCTGACTTCCTTAATTGCCTTTCTCAGGTTCTAATATCTAAGGTATAAACTCTGAAATTATTCTGGCAAATGAGGCGCTTACCTCTCTCTCATGCAGGTCCTCTGGTTTATAAATTTATGCTGCTGCTTTTCCCTTTCAGTACAGACTGTCTTCAAAGAGGTTATAAAGCTGTCTTCTGAGATCTCTTTGTGAAACTTGGTTAAAATAGGAATTAAAAAAAAATAATAAAAGAACACAAGTTCTCTATTTATAACACTGGTAGCTCACAAACTTCGATAAGAAAGTTCTTGCTGATAGTAATCTGAAGACTTTCTAGTCTGACAGAATCAGCAAAGGTTTTTTAATTTGAATTGGGTAAAAATTTAACTGTCTTCTGTCATCTGCTTATATTGGCATTCTCTAAATAATTAAGGATAACTTAAGATTAAATAAGCAGTGGTAGCAGTGTAGTACCTGTAACAAGGAATAATGAAGATAACTATATCATCAGTGTCTGTGGTGATTTTGAAGCAGGTTTTCCACATATTTTTCTTTTAATGATCCAAAAACTCTGTTTTCTCTGGGTTATCTGCTATAAACATTATTGAACATACCAAGTCATCAATAAGAATGCTTTTGATTTTTATTTATTTTTTAACATTACAGCATTACCCCCTTCTCTCCCATGCTTCTCCTTTTGCTTTTGCAGGAAGAAGTTAGGTGTACAATCCTGATGTAACTTGGGTACCTTCTTGGAGAGATTTTATGACAGGGTCCCAAAACACTTCATTTCATGCATAATTGCTCCACAGAACTAAATAAACCTTTGAATTGTATGGTTTGAGGTTTTGTTGCCTTTTTTTTTTTCTTTCTTCAAAGAATGATACTACTCAGCCGTGCACTACCCCTGTAGTATGCTGTCTTCTCAATTTCTTTCTTTAGCAGCTATTGAACAGATTGTTTATTTTGAAATATTAGATATATGAATTTTTATACCAGTCAGGACTTCCATGTTCAAAAATACCTATTTTGAGTTTAGTGACTTGGGAGAAAATTTAATTCCAAGTAAGTTCTCCTAACGGTTCTTGATGTTGCAGTCAAAAATCAGTGGTGTGGCTGCTACCTTCCATAATAGATTCACTTTCTGACTATACAATATGTAATTTATTTGCCAAACTGAAGTTGGCAGCTGTAGGAAAACATCACATTTTATTGGTTGCTATCTCAAAAATGATGAGGCCACAGGAAGAAAGATATGTAGAATTGCATGGAAATTAGTCCTGTACCTTTGACCAGAATGAATGTTTTCACTTGTGGACCATATCTGACAAAAATATACAGAAATATAATGGCATGTAGACCTATAAACTCACCTGTATTACATAGTGTATTGGGTGGTGAGGGAATCCCATACTACACGAAGAGAAGGGGGATCAACTCTGTGTTTACCCTCAAGTCCATCAGTATTGCCATGAGGTGCTGTCGCCCTTAGTGCTGTGCACTGATTTCTAAAACAAGAGAGAATGAACTGTGTGGGTCTAATACATGAAAATGAGGATTGGTACATTAGATGAATCCCCAAACCAAACTGACCAGTTGTTGTTTTTTTTTTTTCTTTACAATTATTAATGTGTATAGCAGTAAAACTATTGGCATTTATACCTGAAAATAATAGAGGTATTTCTTATCTGCACAGGGTCTGAATATAAATCACCTCTGGACTATATTTAGTTCTTTGTAATTGTTAAGTAGGCACGTGATGAAAAATAAAATCTGCTTACTGAAAGCAAGTTATACACATAAGAATGTGTTTGTTCTGAAGAACAATGTTGGCAAGGCTGGTTAGTGATGCCTTTTCTGCTGCACCCCAAAGTATGGTTGCCTGTTTGAATAAGATGGAATGAAAAAAGGATGGGTTTTACTACTGAAAAATAGTATATGCCTTGAGAGTTACTTCTTTGGAGAAAAGTGTGTTATAGACCAGATGGATAGATGCTTCATTTATGGTTTTAAGTAGCAATAACCATCCCATCGAGTTATTGCAGGATGCCTCATATGTTTTGTAGAGTAGTGATTAATATCTGTTTTGTAGGCAGCAGTTTTGGAGATCACTGAAAATAAGATTGCCTGCTCAATTGGCTACTCTAAATGTGGGCCACTACCACTGACAGAAACTGGATAGCATTTGATATCTGCTTAAATGATTTGTTGCACTTGTGGGCTAGCTTACTTTGTTTGAAATAATTTATTTTCCATCCCTGCTAATTAAGTAATTCCTAATACTAGGTTGTATTTGCATGTATGTCTATGGGATAAAATTACTTTAATGACGTGAAGAAAGGGGAAAACTGAAAAAAAATATTAAAATTTAACATTTATGATTGCAGTCACTCATTGGATCACTAACTTGAATTAGGTGTAGCATGCGATTTATACTTAGGTATCATGCGTTTATAATTTGCACTTCAAAAATGTTCTCAGGTGCTGTAATTTTCTAAAGCATATCTCTCAGCCATATGGAAATGTAAATTGAAAATTCAGTGCACAACAGAGTAGTCCCTTGATACAGAGCAACCAATTAGATCAAGCAACCACGATTAAATATACCCGCATCCCCTGCAAAGCAGCTTTATATCTAACTTCAAGTAGTAAGTAAAAATAAATCTACAGTTACAAGTTGTGGGTTCCTTACCAGTATGTTGACTTACACAGGTTTTTCTTAAGTTTCCCTGAGACAATGATGTTGTAAGGTAACTGCTATGGCTGCTTCAGGTGGGGGTTAACCAGGACTCAGAAACCATGCTAGACATCTTAATCATTATCTTCCATATAAAACAGTGTAGCTTCTGAACTTGAAGTATTGCGCATTTGTCCCTCTTCCTCCAGGCTGGAACAAGTTCCATGTTTGTGGCAGCCAGATAGAAGGTAAATCTTCAGAAATGGAAGGAAGCTAACAGTGCAAAAGGCTGATTTCGGCACTGAACAAGGTTGAGTTCAATAGGCAACTGAAGTTGTTCCTGAAAAGCAAACTGAAACAACTTCTTAAGCTTTCTAATACCTTGGCCTGCTCTGCTGTCTAGAAAGTTAGCTGATGTTTCCTTGATCATAGTTTATTTGTGGAGATTTGACAAGTTAGGGGCTACAACCCTATCATTTCAATGTTGTCCAAATGAAAACCAATTCACAGTTGAGCATTTGCTGATTACTTCCACCTAGCTTTTTTGCATACCAGGCTTTTCAGT
The DNA here is from genome assembly GCA_013400375.1 of Thinocorus orbignyianus. Classification (NCBI taxonomy): domain Eukaryota; kingdom Metazoa; phylum Chordata; class Aves; order Ciconiiformes; family Thinocoridae; genus Thinocorus; species Thinocorus orbignyianus. The sequence goes on from VXBW01002142.1 coordinate 847,947, forward strand.
TGTATTTAATGTTATTACTTGTTGCTCTGGAAAGAAACATTGAATGGAAATGGGGCATCATCACTGGGCACTAGTAATTCAGCGAAATACAATTATTAATTAAATAATAAATTAAAATTAACCTGCTCTGTTATGAGCATGTTGTAAAGCACCGAGTGCTGCCAGGCTCTTACAGTGTTTTGTGCTAGAACACAGAATAGAATTAAATTAATACGATTTAAATAAGAAAATTCCTATAAAAATTCAGCTGTTTCCTAATAAGAGGCAAAGATGTTGTAGCAAATTTAGTGAAGTAATAATTTCAGGAAGAGATGCTTTCTGTGAGCTAAAGAAATTAGCTAAACGTGATTAAATGTGATAAGCATAATTTCATCATGTGTGATGAGTGCTCTGTTGCTTTATCATGTCAAACTCTTGCTAGTGATGGGAGATCATTTTGGTCTTCAGTTTTTTATACTGAAGCTCCAAAATCTGTCAGCTAGACCTAAATGTAGACTTCAATGGTTTATGTTTTATGAATTTACCCTTATAGTGAAATGCTTTTATTTTAAATATATTTTGGGGTCTGTTTTGTGCTGTGAAACTTTGTTTAGAAGGCCTAATATTTAAGAAATACTTTTCTACAGCATGTAATAGGGCTAAAACCATTAGAAGAAGAAACACCTTGTTTGTTTGTTTTCTGAAGGCCAGAGTAGAAATGAGTCACAAATTAATGATACAGGACAGTATTGCCTCTTTAGGCATTTGAAAAGCCAACAAGGTAACTGAAGATGAAGCTGAGACTGAAATAAAAACTTTCTAGACTTGGAGACCACTAAGTCATTACAGTTAAAATATATGCCACTGACCTTCAGTAAAACACAGAATATATAGTTTTGGAGATGTTGTGTATCTCCGAAGGGAGCTACGTGTCGATAACAAAAACATCTTTGTGTTGAAGAAACAGGAGGGTGTTGACGTTTTGTCCACGTACGTTTATCCTCTACACAGAGAACACTGATTTCTGTTGAAGAAATTCTGTATTTGACCTTTATCAGCACAAAATAGCAGTCCAGTTGCTACACATTTCTAGGAAGTAAGTTTTGGAAATAGGCACATGAGTAAGAGGAACGTGTCTGTGGTGCTGAAACCAGCTGGCAGTACAAGCTGTGGGGAGACAGCACTATACAATCTGACAGATTGTATACGTGACAGGGGTAGGCAGTTGTATAGTCATCTCCTTTCCTACAGTTCCTCTTTCTTTGTGTTTTAAGTTCTTTACAAATTCTGCCACTACATAGTGCTGTTGATGTGTTTGAATAGATAATTTGGAATGTGTTTTCTTCAGGCAGGGAGTAGAACTGTAGACTGTTAAGGCTTAACTTTAAAATAGAAGTAGATCTTTGAGACTTGCTTGTCTTTAGTCCTTCCCAGTGGCATGATTCGGCAATTCCTCTTAATATGGTTGTTTTCCTTATGTTATGTAGTGCCTAGGGACAAAATAAAGGTTTTGGTGTATATTTAGCCTTTTCTTAAAAGGTCTCAAATATGAGTGCATGACAGAAAGTTAGTCTTAGAAAGCAACGGTGACTTAGACTCTGAAATCTTAGAAAGGCTGGTTAGGGTTACAGTGAATCCTAGATATAGAAATACCCTCGTCATGACAGTAGATAGTTCTCTTTGTGGAACTAACTTAAATCCAGAACCCCTTGTGTAAGTGAAATCAGTATTCCTACAAAGCAGCTGAGCCCTCTGTACCTCAGAACTGTATAAAGAAATAGAGTAGCTGAATTGGGAAGTTTGCATAAAATACTGTATTTTATCATAATTTTTGTGCCTGACCTTCAAGTTTTCCACAGTTTTTGAAGTCCAGACCATAGACCTTTCCAAATTTTACAGGAATATAAAATTACAAAACAAATGGGATGGTTGATTGTCTGTGTGCGTTTACTTTTATGTGTTTAAATCCAGCATGTGTATTTGCAGATCTCAATATGATATGATGGATATTAGTAGTATCAAACCACCCCACTCTTTCCTAACTCTACAGTGAGGACCTCAGGGTTAACACTGATTCACGGATAACATTGTGATTTATGTCCTCAGGAGCTTTGTTAGATAGGAAGCGATGGTGAAACAGGAAACGAGGCATTGTATGAAAACAGCCATTAATTATGAAAAAAAAAAATCCACCTGCAAAAATAATTTATGAAAGATATTCCTGTACACTTCTGTATAAAAATATATTTATTATTGTGTGCAGCTGGATACAGTAACTGTTGATAATACTGCAAGTGACTAAGTTGATCTAAACTTGACTTTTTAATTGAATCCAAAGACTCAGGAGGAAGGAAATGAACTTGCAGTTACAGGCAAATGTAACGATATTTTGGTGTCATCAGGACCAAAGAAAGAGATACTGAATGTGAACAAACGAGAAGTTGTTCAAGCTTATTTAAGCGCAGTTTTCTCTAGTTTCCACAAATCGATATGTGCTTAACACAAGCATTGTAGAGTAAGTGTGATGATGTTTTGCCCTATGATGAAAAGTAAAAGGAAATGGGCCAAAGCAGTGGCATAGTTGTATTTTGTGTTGAAGAACCAACTGAACTTGACCTAATCAAAGTGGCAAGATGAAGTTTGTGGTTTTCTCCACAGTTTTTTTTCTTCCACCTTTCTTTTTTTAGTAGCTACTGAAGGACTTGCGTGAATATATGTATGTATATAATCTGAATGCTGGAATACACTTCAGAACATGCTTAACCTTGATCACCTTTTTGACTTGTTTCACTGAACAGTAGTAGTAGTGCACTATTGAAGCTGTTTAGTATGACAAAGTTGCTCTTAAGAAGTCAAGGTTAATTCTTGCTCTGCATGGTGTGATAGGCTCTCAAGGCTGCAAGTTACATTGTACTAACCTGAGTTTGTGTGTGAAAACAAGTTACGTGTTTAACTAGAAAGTTTATCCTACTTACTATGTGATTGTACAAAATATAATAGAACAGTTTAGAGCTGTTCTGGCATAAAATTCTGTTAAGATATGGGTCCCACTGAAGCACATGAGAAGTCTAGAAGGTGACCATTGTTTTTTTGTTGCCCAGTTTGGGACTACAATTTGCAGTATGGAGTATTTCTGCTATATGGGTGTACACTTCTTGTGTGAGCCAATGCAGGTAGGACACAAGAACAAACACAAACCGCGGATTAAAGGCTAAAGCATAAATTTAATCTCAGTACCTCATGGATTGGGGAATCTCTGAAGCAGGACCCAGGCAGAGGCAGGCAAGTAGGGGACAGAGGAACCACTGAGCGAGAGAGTCCTTATTAGCAAGAGAGTCCTTGCTAGCCAGAGTCCTTGCTAGCTAGAGCATGGAGGAGAGAGTGAAGAAGCCAACTCCCTGCTCTAGCTGGTATTTCAAGGGTTTGAGCAGGCATAGCTCTTTCCCCAGCGCTTTGATCTTCTTCAGCAGCAGGGCAGGAGTCACAAGCAGCAAGACGTCCCCGAGTCCATCACAGACTTATGTTATCTAAGTGCAGATGTTCTACCTGCAAGCATGCAAGACGAAACAATTGGTGTAATGTATGTGTTTCCTAGCACCCCAGGTGCAAGTCACTTGAGTGTACTTACAATCCTCCTCACCAGTCTTCTGTTACTTTCCCATAGTTCTGTTCCACTCTTTCTTCCATCTTTCCACAACCTTCCAGGTGTTTAGAGTAGAACAAGGGCTTTGCATACAACACACATTCTGAGACTTCAAATGAAAATTGTGTGCTTCATAGTAGGTCTAGAGGTGTCAGTATCTTGCTTGCAGCTGGAAGCCACTTTTAAAGAAAGTGATCATGGTACTGTTATGTAGGGGTTAACTAGTATGTTAAGTTGTGGTGGTGAACTTCAGGACAGTCGATTTCCTTTTTTTTTTTTTTTTTTTTTTTTGTCTTTTGTGGGGAAAGAAAATCCACTAAGAATAAAGAAACTTGGTGCATTAATTCATTACTCAGCTGTGTTTTTCAGTAAAGTTACTCATTTGATTGGGCTGTTTTCTAATTGGACGTTAATCTAGCCGCGTATGCCCTCTTCCCCGACGTTTGTAGCAATTTGATTTAAGTTTGGCATAGACGTGAGTTTACAGGATGATTGCGGTGCATAAATCATCAGCAGAGTTCAGGCTAGCTGGTTCTCCTGATTCACTGGTATGTATAACTTTGTCGTAACGAGATTTGTCCTGCACTTCCAGGAGTTTAGATAATGAAGATGTCTATCTGTCATTACCAGAGCTAGACTGTAGTTGCTTTTTAAATTATTTCTGATTTTGTGCTTCAGCTAAATATTTTAAGTTTTTTCAGAACTGGGAAAAATACATATCTGTACTACCCAGTTTTTCTGGTTTTTATTAATTTGTTTTATTTATTATTTGCTGTGGCTCACTTAGACACACATGATAACTGAAGTCATCTGTAATTGCAATACCTCAAGTAAATTCAATCACATATATGCAGCTAGATGTTGAGAATGCTTATTCTGCTTGTGCTTTTTCCCCAAAACTGTAAAACTGTAAGAACCAGCAGAGATGCAGGCAGAAATATCCACATACTGTCAGTCATAGTGATGCATGAGAAGAGATTGCAGACTCTTCAGCTTACAATGCTTGAAGGTTGGGATGTGGGTGGGTGTAGTGTTGATATCTTAGTAAGAGAACTGGTGAATAGATTAAATGTGATCACTTGGGAACAGAGCATCCTCAGATACGTAAATCCACTTTGATTTTTGGAATATAGCTTTTCTTCCTTGGGCAATTAGAGCAAATAGCCCATTCAAACTCTTGGGAAAACTGCCATTAAAAAACAACAAACAGTTTGCATGAGATGCTAGCCTGATTTAAAATCCAAGTAGTGACAATAAAATGAATGGAAAACGAACCAAAGCTGTGTTGTATATTCAATTGAACAGGCAAATTCATTGCTAAGCAGCTGAAAATAGATGCATTCTCATACAAAAATTAGTTGGATATTTCTGGTCAGTGGCAGGCTAAAGATTGCTAGCCAAATTCTATGTTAGAAGGAATGAATGACAGGAAAACCTTTTTCTTTCTTTTATATATATATTTTTTTAAGGTTTTTAGGTTTTGGGGGTTTGTTTGGGTTTTTTTTGGTTTTCTTTTCCTTCTTTGAGAATGGAGGGGCAAGTTCTCTGTTTAAAATATCAGATTCATAAAAAGTTACCAAGGTGATGCTATAATGAGAAATGGTGTTAAGACCTTACTCGTTAAGCCCATCTGATAATTGATGTGCTTGCTTTACAAAGCGTGAGGCTAAGGCATAGCTATGCTGAACTAGATGTTGTCTGTGACAGCACTACAGTGATCCTTATTTAATAAATATACTGATATATATGGAGGGGACAGTCCAGTAACTCATTTGAGGAGCTATGGAGAAAGAACTAGGACTAAATCATTCCTTAATCAGTGCTTTCTCTGACTTCCTGCCATTCGTAAGCCCTGTTAATGAAAGTTTTCTGAAGAATACTTACAAATTGGACTCAGGTGTACGATTTTATGAACTGGTAATCGATTCTTCATATTGAAGGCTAGAGGTTTATTACTTTAAGCTTAGGTTTTTTGTTTCTGTTTGATGTGAGCCAACAAATGACTGTGTGTTGACAGCAATAACTGTAGGAGAAATCACTGGGACAAAGCATTCTAAATCTCATAAAAAAACCCAACACACCCCCTCCTTCCCCTTACTGCCAGCAAAAAAACACAGCAACCCAAACACTTAATGACCATTGAGGTCCATATACCTTCCACGTATACCAGAAACAATTCTAGCTCGAGTGGTCACACTCAACCTGTCATCACAGTTCAAGACAGAGTTACCTTTGGACTTGTAATGTCACTGAAATGTAATTCAATTATCCAGATCTTGTTTGTTATTGAAGGTTTTCAGCAAGTTGTTGGCAGTATGACCTCTAAAAACACTGTTTGTAGACTGTCTATTAGCAGAGTAATAAAGAAGTAATGAAAGCTTGCCTGTCTGGTATGTGAAGTTATTTAGAAATAGAGAAAATTGGAGATAACTTTGTCTCCTCTTGCTGCTTTTGAGACCTTAAAAAGGAGGGTACATAGTTTTTATTCTATTGTGGGTGGTAGATTGTGCAGGCACTGTTTTATTTCAAGGGAAAAGCAAATGAAACTAGTGGGGGAGTGGGCTGAACAGAATAAATATTATTGTTAAGGTTGGTACAGTGTTTTCCAGTGTTCCCAAGGAAGACACTGCAGAGAGTACTGACATTAGAGGAATGAATACAAAACAAAAATTTGAAATTGCAACAGATTATGAGAGGCTTTTTAATGTTGAAATCCGTTTTGGTTCTTCTTTTTCTCTCTCATAGTGCTTACATGGCTGCTTGTGGCTTGGACAGATGTACTGTTTGCTGGGTGAAAAACCAGCAGGATGGCTGGGCCCAAAGAGCAATGGTGAATGGAGTTAAATTCAGTTGGTGGCTGGTCACAAGTGATGTTCCCAAGGGCTCGGTATTTGGGCCAGTTCTCTTTAACATCTTTATCACTAATCTGGACAAGGGCATCAAATGCACCCTCAATAAGTTTGCAGACAACACCAAGTTGCTTGAGAGAGTGTTGACCTGCTGGAAGAGGAAGGCTCTGCAAAAGGATCTAGGCATGCTGGATGGATGGGCTGAGACCGGTGGTTTGAGGCTCAACAAGGCCAAGTGCTGTGTCCTGCACTTGAGTCACAACAACCCAACGGATGCTACAAGCTTGGGGAAGAGTGGCTGGAAAAGGACCTGGGAGTGTTTGTCAACAGCCAGCTGAGTATGAGCCAACAGAGTGGCCAAGTGGCCAGGAAGGATAATAACATTCTGGCCCATATCAGGAATAGCGTGGTCAGCAACACTAAGGAAATTATTGTCCCGGTTGCTAATCTGCAACTAATCTTTCCATCTTTCTAATTCTGTTGCTTTGTAGAGAATCTCTTGGGCTTCCTATTGTTGAGTGTCTGCATCTTCTTAAAGCTGCTGAAAGAGCTGTTGTGTTTGGTTGTGTGTCATCCTGCAATAAGAGCTCTGTGACGTGTGAAATAGTACTTGTGCATCCCTTGTGCAGCTTTTCCATACCTGTTTAAGCTTAATAATTTTTCTGTACCTAAAGGCAATCAAAATCTGTTGAGGACCTTCTTTTAAATTTTGGGTGAAGGAAGGAAAAAAAAAAAAAAAGTCTTCTCAGGGCAATTGGTTTTGTTTAACTATATTTATCTGAGCTAAAGCACAGGAAAGTTGATGTCCCAACCTATGTGAAGTACAGAAAACAGAAGAACTTTATCTTCAAATCACTTGGTAGCTTCTGGTGGTAAATTAAGGCAGACAACAACAAGCTGAAATAAGTATTCATGGACAAATATACTTCTTAACTGCTTTTGCTTATGTTAAGATCTTAGTTGCTGTTGAACAGTCAATAAGCTGTTTAGACATTGCTATGAAAATGCGGTAGTAATTTTTTTGTTTGTTTTCTATTGTAATGGAAATCAGACTTAAGAATAAAAGTAATGCTGCCGTTCTCTTACGTGAGCTTGAATGAGTTGAGACCTGAAACGTGATAATCTCTGCAAGAATTACTTTTCTATTATGTGCATTGATTGTGTGATAAAACTTTCAGGTAGATGTTAAAGTTCTTATCGTGTATGAAGTCATAAATGTGTTGAGATCTTCTTACTAAACAATAATGGTTGGTCACGTTGTGAATTTGCAGCTGAGGCACAGAGGTGCATCAGACCTCTTGGCCTTACTGACAGGATGATAAATATGTGGAGACCTCCCTTAAGGAAGGGAGGTCATGAAGCCTTCGTGTTGCCTCATAAAGGAGGCAATAGCAAACACAAATCTGTATGCTGGGAACAGAGGATTTACACAAATCTGAGAAAAGCACTCTTGTAATAGTCAATTCAGTGTTAAATGTCAGGTATTGCTTTAGAAAACGTGTATCATGGGACACATTCTACTAATTCTTACCTTCATGTGATTTCTGAGCAGAATTTACTGTTTCAGTTTATTTTATAGGAATGTGTATCCCAAACTTGGAATTTGGAAGAATAATGAAGATGAAAACAGGAAAGCATGGAATAATTATGAATTTATTTCAGAAATTTCTAACTGCCACTGTGACCAGGGAATAACTGAGTTTTACAACATCCTAAAAACAAATAAACAAAACAAAAACACAAACCAAATTCTGAGTCTAAATAAAATAGTCGTGCCAAAACTAAACTGCCCCTCACAGAACGTTGTCTAATGCGCGTCCTTCCTCGTGCAGCAATACTTCAAATAGATCCAACAGCAAACACCATCCAAGGAGAGAACTGCAGCTTTCTTCAGTAGTTGCAGCATCTCTGCTGTCCCGTACAGGTAAGTCATAGCTTTAAAAAGCTTCATTAAGGAATACTTGGTTTTGAGCTGAATTATAAAACGTTTAAACTTATGGTAAATTACGGTAATGGTGTACTCTGTTAGATTTGGGAATGTGATGCTTCCCTCTACTGGCCAATCCACGGAGACCAAGTTTTATTATTTGGCGAAGCACGAAACAAAAATATTTTTAAAAGAGCAGTCTATGTTTAGAACTGAGGTAAGAAGATTGTCATTGCAGTGTGTTACACGGGAAGAATTAAATTCCTTACATGCATCACAAAATAGTTTTATTTTGTAAAGTGGCTAAAATTACATCTCTTAGTTTTGGGAAAGAAAACTAATACTTTAAACTACTTCATGCTTGCTAGTAACACTAGTGCTAAGTATTTGAATTTTTCAAGTAAGACTTCTGCCGTCTGTGGAATGCATGGACCATAGAGGCTCTGACTGATATTGCAAATAGACTTGTCTTTCAGCTTTGCTTCAAGAGTTTAAATACTCCTTTAGTTTCAAATGAGAGTTTTTGCCTAAATCTCATTCTATGAGTTGATGCAAAACCCACACAAATTTCCTGGTCAGTCAGCTTTTGAGATAACAAGAAAAAATACTTAGCTTTTGATTGTACTATATTGCCCATGAAATGAGTTACCAGTGATGGTAGTATTCTAATTACGTGAGCATTCAAAGATGCTCAGAATAATTTAAGACCGTATTATGTGTGAGAGCCTCATGCTGTCAAAGCACTTGCATATCACAGGGTGTTCTTTCGAGTGATTAAGAGACTTCTGTGTTGTCTTCCTTACATGATGCCACTTTGCATCTATAATGTTGCAGATGCTTCACCTTTGTAGCTGGAGATTAATAGCTCAGAGGTTTTACATTTTATGTGAGGTTTTGTGAGAGTTGGCTCCCCTGAGATCTGCAGAGGCTGAAGGTCTTCACTCCGGACCATGCATTTGTTCGACTGAGTCCTCTGCATTTTCCTTGTGCAGCTGTTATCCTGTAGTGACAGACCGAAGGTTGATTGCTACTAGTGTTGCAAGTGCACATTTAAAAAAGAAAAGATTAAAAAAAAATTGTGTTACCACAAATTGCAAAGGAGATTAGAATTTTTTGCAGTGGGTTTTCACTTAATTGTCAAGTGTGCATAACTGCACTTTCTTGCTCATGCAAGATATAGACAAAGACAGAAGTGAGAAGTGAATGGCATTGGACAAACCACAAGAGACCCGAGAACCATCTGTTTGCCAAGAAAGTATAACTTAATCACTCTAAGTGGATGGTGCAAAATAGTTTTCTTTGGAATATTTCAACACTTCAAACGGTGAATTGGTTCCAATTTTGAGCAAAATGACAGAGACACTTGACTTTGGGGCAGGCTCGCAGGTATGCTGTGGAAGAGCCAAGTGATAAACTGATAGGAAGTGTATCTGCTGTGGCTGTTGACTAGAAACAATTCAGAAATTATCTCCATGAAATGCCCTTCATAAAGATGACTAGCTTGGCCCCAGATTTCATCTGAACTACTTTAGCTGGTTATTATGACTGTGCAAGTGCTTTGAACTTAAACGATAGTTGACACAATTTTTGAATATTGTTGTAATTGAACTAGGACCTAAGCAGGAATCAGAGTGATAGTGCATTGAGGGGTTTTGTTGTCCAAAATTAGTAAGCTAGTGTGAGATTGCCTAGTAAATAAGAGATAAATTTCTGCAGAGACTTTTTATTTTAACATCTGAAAAAAATCTACAAAACTTATGAAGAGAATAGCTATAAAATAGGCACACAATTTGTTTAAATTATAAGGACACAACATGGTAAAGCTTTTGACACATTGATGTCTCCCTTTACCCACTGGGAGTGATTACAAGCCAAATATTCCATGTTTGTCAGATCTTGATAAATACTTGCTAAACTTGGCCTACTGATTCATATAGGTGCATTATCCATTATCATATTTGTGCTCTTCAGAGAACCAAATCCTTACTGTTTTGGGATAGTTGTAATTCCTTCTCCTGCCAGGGAGAAGAATTTTTTGACTGTTGTGTTCTTTATTTTGTCTTTTTTTTTTTTTTCCTGCCCTCCTCCAGGTGATCTTATGATATTTTCTAAAAAAGCTCGTATCTCATCCCTGCTATGCATCAGTCTTTTGTAATCCCTAAAACCTTGCAGGTTATTTTGACTTTCCCCAAAACGTTTTCTGAAATCCAGATCTTTTTTTAGTCTCTTCAGGATGAAAGTAGTAACTTAATTAAACACCAGGTTTTCTGATAAACATTTTATAAAGTTCTGATAAATATAGATATTTTTTTCCAAGCTTCTTTGTATTTTTTGTTCTTATTTTAGAGTACTGCATTGATAACTTAGAACTTTTCAAGGCATGTGAGAAAAGAGCAAAGTTTCAGCAGTGAAGTGGTTTGTTTGTTGGTATTGCTTTTCTTAAAAAAATAAAAAGAAAAAAGAAAAGAAAAAGACAATCAATGCATACATTTGTGAAGACTTGGTTGATTTTATGTACTGAGGTTATCTGGAACTAGTGATTTAGCTGAGTCAGAGGTTATTCTATGACTACAGGGTGTTTTGGAGGCAGCTCATAAGAGATTAAAGCTATTTCGTGATACATGTTATACTCCTACTTGATACAAATCAGTCTTGGAGCCACCAAGACTTGTCGAACTACACAAACCAGGATGCATATGGAGTGAAATATGGGATGGAGACCATCCTGGTTCCAGCAAATTGCTGAAACTCTGTTAACTGGAGTTATGTGCATGGCCAGTCACAGAAGGCATGCTCTTGAACTGTAACACTAGATCCCCGAAGGAGTAAATCTAAGTTCTGAATTCCAAATACTTGCTTACAATTTTTCAAGCTGTTTTAACCCTTTAGTATTTTCTTTCCTCCCTTTGTAACATGATGGTTTTAATATTTCTTAATGTTATGCAGATGCATTTGAGTTAAATTCCACCTTTGGTAAATTATACTTTTTCTTCTTTTCTTTTCATCTTTTCCTAAAGATGATGATGATATTATTATTATTATTACTACTACTATTATTATTGTTTTATTATTATTATTCCCCCTGCTTTTCCTTCTTTCACTTGAAAGTAGCAAATAGAATGAGTCTACAGGACTCACACCAAACTTCACAGCTTTTCCTGTACGAAGGGCAGTATTCCATCATAACGTAACAATATTGTGCAATCCATTACAAAAAAAAAAAAAAAAAAGAAAGAAAAAGGAAAAAAACCACCCTCCAGCTCACAGTATTGAATCTCCCTAGCATTTTTTTATCACTACAATTGCAACAATTTAATTATTGGTACATTGGCTTAGTTTTCTTTCAAGTTGTGTGCTTTTTGGAGTGTAACCTAAGTTAATTAAATGAGGTTTTCTCCTGAGGGCTGGCAGTTTTGGCAAGCAAGGTAACAGCTGCACCATACTGATGAGGGGTGACAAAACTTGTATTAGGGTGGTATTTCTGCCTTGTCAGATGCAACAGAATACAGGGCTCTTCAAAATTTGTGCAGCTGAACTCATCAAAGTAAGAATTTCTAGTGGAGGGCTGTCTTTGGCCAGGCAAATGTGTGTGCTGCTGCCTCTTAAAGTTAGCAGTCAGAAGTAGGGTGACACTTGAATTTCATTTCCAGTTGAAGTTTTGACCTTCAGCAAGTCATTCAGAGCCTTTGTGCTGTAGTTTCCCTGTCGATGTGATAGAAACAGGATTTGGGTCACATGAGTGTTGGTATATAATTTTCATAGTACTCCACAGTATCTTGATGAAAGGAGGTGTGTAGGTGCAATTAACAGTAGATGAGTCTGAACTGTACTCTCAACAAAGAGAAGTCTTTTGGTTAGTCTGCAATAAGATTTTAATTATATCCCTAGTATCCTTGGCAACAGACTGTGGTCCCAAAAAGTGATATTACAGTTTAGTATTAGTTACTGATACAGACATCAAAAAGAAGAACAGACTGAATCTTTTAAGGAAGTGTAAATAAGCATTATGTAAGAAACATTAAATGCATTGTATTGAATATATAGAGGTATGTTTTCTAAAGAAATGAACAAATCATTTGCATAATTAGGACATAATCTTTGAAAAATTATGTGCTTTGTGATGTAAATTCATAGAAAGAAATGGTATTTATTGGTTATGGATTGGTTTCTCAGCAGGAAATTGTATTAAATTTAAAAAAAAACCAACCTGTGAGATACAAGCATTATCAGTTGATGACCTGAAGATAACTTGTTTTATTATAACTGGTTTTGCTGGAATTACTTGATTTTGAACCTTTGTGTTGGGAATATATTTTAAACTCTGTAGTGTTTCACAATACAGATTATTTATCCTTATGAGCTTGAGCTTTAAGGCTATATATAGGAATACAATTCTTTTCCCTTATCCAACACCACAAAAAAAGGTTGATATTGTATGAAATACTTCTTGCACAGGTACAGCTTTTTAAATACCCCCACCTCTCCGTTTACTTGATACTCAGTACATTTAATGGTATAGTTCTCACCAGCTCATAGCGAGTTTCCTTTGCCTTCCCCTTTTCTCCCTATTCTTTTTGAAATAAGAACCAATAAAAGTAATAACCTTAGAAGGCAAAGTTCTTTCGTTTATTTTTGAAGAAATTATTCTGTCATCATCTGGATGACAAACTATGCATCAGCTTCTAGCTGTACTATCAATAAGGAAGATGGAAATGAGAGGAAAGTTAGCCAGGTGTGTGAAGAATATTTGTGGAAATAAGATCTTGGAAACAGGACAATAATGAATGGAAGAAAAGGGTAATGTAGGCATGTGAATTCTAAAGGCTCTCCAATGGGGAAACAAAATTGGCTGCTGGGAATATATTTTAGCTGATTTTTGTGTTACTGCTGAGGCAAAGAAGAGTAAGGTATGATAAAACATTATGGGTAGTATGACATAGTTTGAAAGTGGCGATGGCGACTGCTTTCAAGTGATTTACTTAACGGATATTTTTCCCCTGCACATACACAATTTTAGTCTAAAAAAGTGCATGTGGCACTAAATATCTAGGCCTGGGTTTGCTTTCAGTTTAAATAAAGATCTTTATAGGAGAAGGAAGACATCAGAGGGCAAAATCTTTTTCATGAATATTTATTTACTTATAATTGTATGGTCTGGAGCCAGGCTTTGCTTTCTGTATTTACATGGCTGCTTAATACAGTATCAGCCTTACGCTATGACTTTTATACAGGAAAACATGATGATTTAGAATGAACTGTGTGGGATGTACTGCTGGTGCACCCATGTGTGCATCTTGTCCTTTTTAATTTTCTGGAACTTCTGAGGTACACGCTTTTTTGTCTTGCAGTTGGGGTGGTGGTGATGTTCAAATACTTGTGCTCTGATGTTCAGCTACCATATATCTGCAAAATAATTAGGCTTCAAACTGTGTAGTTGAAATAACTAACTGAAGGTTTAGGGAAACAAATGCTAGCAAAAACTGTTCTGTGAATAAATGTTAAAAGTAATTTAGATGATCTAATTATAATATAACTTATATTTCTAATGCAGAACAGAATATCCCAGCTGGAATTATCTCTAGATTTTCTACCAAATTTTATAGATTAAGTTCCTTTTTGTGAGACACTTTTAATCCCTGTGTTTTCTCTCAGTCTCTGGAAGTGTAACACTGCATTGCATATTTAATCTGCTCAGTGTGATGAGGAATTGCTAAAATGCTAGTCATAAGAGTAGGGATAGCTTTTTTTTTTGTTGTTATTGTTGAAAGTTTAATACTTTAATTTAGAAGCTACTATCTGGAAAACTTGCATCTATAATTGCTGTTACACTTATAAGGAAGCTGGAATTGCTACTTCCTCTTTATGCCCTGTCTATACAGGGATCCTCCTGGGACTCTGATCAAGTGTCTGTTTAACTATTCTTGAGAATTCCCCTTTGAGATTAAAAGTGGACGAATAGTACTTTTTTCTTTTGCTGTGCTAGATGGTACAACTGTCTGTAAGGCCTGATTACACATAGTCCCTGTACTTTCTAAAATAATGCTGAACTTCTATTTATAGATTTCTAGTAAAAAAAGTGAAATTACCGTGTCCAAAAGGAGCTTTGGCCTGTGTTTAGAAATTAGCAGTAGTCAAAATGAGAACAAATGACCAGTTTCAAAAATGCTCATCATTAATTGACCTCCTTAAGGGGAGAATTTATTTTTTTTAAATCTTAATTCTTGTTGGATTAGTACAGCAACAAATAAGATAGATGTGTTTATAAGGAAGATGGCAGTGATGATGCCAAAACTGAGCTGGAAGTGTATATGGGAAGTATTGTTTTTGTAATAAACTTGTTATGTACCTTGTTTGCATAAAAATGAAACAGCTTTTTAGAATTTTGCTGGTAACACTTGAGCCACACTGCAAGTTAACTCTGGAAACTCTAATAGTTAAAGGTCCTTCTTAAATACATATAAAATATTGGACCCTACCTTAAAATATTCCTGAAATTGTTATGCAGTAGATTATGTCCTGGAAAAGGATGAGTTAATTTAATTTTTTTAATTAATAGTACAATTCCAGTGTCTACCAAGATTTTACAACTTCAGGCGTGAAGACTGTCCTTCAGCTATAAAGCCTTCTTGGTACTGATAAGCCCATCTTTAGTGGGAATTCAGGCTACTGAAATTCTGCAGGACTGGGGGGACTTGTAGTTTTTCACAGAAATGTTCAGAATTTAATACCAAAGAACAGTCCAACAGGCTTCACCACGGGCAAATCCCAGCTGACAAATTTGATGGCTTTCTACGATACTGCCACAGACTTGGGGGACAAAGGCAGAGCAACAGATCTCATCTACCTAGACTTCAGCAAAACATTTGACACTGTCCTGCACAACAAACAAGTCTCCAAATTGGAAAGTCATGGATTCAGTGGAGGGACCACTCATTGGACGAGGAACTGACAGGATGGCTACACTCAAAGGGTTGTGGTCAACAGGTCAATGTCCAAGTGGCGGCTGGTGAGGAGTGGTGTTCCTCAGGGGTCAGTACTGGGACCACTACTATTTAACATCTTTGTCGGAGACATGGACAGTGGAATAGAGTGCACCCTCAGCAAGTCTGCAAACACCACCAAGCTCGGGGGTGTGGTTGACACACTGGAGGGAAGGGATGCCATCCAGAGGGACCTGGACAGGCTTGAGAGTTGGGTTAGTGCAAAATCAAACCAAGCCGAGTGCAGGGTCCCGCACCCAGGATGTGGCAATCCCAGGCACAAATACAGGTTGGGCAGAGAATGGCTGGAGAGCAGCCCTAAGGAGAAGGACTTTGGAGTGCTCATGGATGAGAAGCTCAACATGAGCTGGCAGTGCGCGCTGGCAGCCCAGAAAGCCAACTGTGTCCTGGGCGGCATCAAAAGCAGCGCAACCAGCAGGTCATGGGAGGTGATTGTCCCCCTCTACTCTGCACTTGTGAGACCCCACCTGGAGTCCTGTGTTCGGTTCTGGAGTCCTCAACAGAGAAAGGACATCGAACTGTTGGAACGGGTCCAGCAGAGGGCCACCAAGATGATTAGAGGGATGGAGCACCTCTCCTATGAGGACAGGCTGAGAGAGCTGGGACTGTTCAGCCTGGAGAAGAGAAGGCGCTGGGGAGACCTTATTGCAGCCTTCCAGGATCTGAAGGGAGCTCCAGGAGAGCTGGAGAGGGACTCTTTGTCAGGAAGTCTAGTGACAGGATGAGGGGTAATGGTTTTAAATTGGAAGAGGGCAGATTTAAATTAGATATTAGGAAGAAGTTCTTTGGTGTGAGGGTGGTGAGGCACTGGAACAGGTTGCCCAGGGAAGTTGTTGATGCCCCATCCCTGGAAGTGTTTAAGGCCAGGCTGGATGTGGCTTTGAGCAACCTGCTCTAGGGAGAGGTGTCCCTGCCCATGGCAGGGGGGTTGGAACTTGATGATCTTTAAGGTCCCTTCCAACTGTAACCATTCTATGATTCTAATATATAGGAGCTAAATACCACATGGACTTGTGCTGGAATTGTGCTAGCATTCTGTTCACAGGGAAGGGTATGAAAATGGGAGTTGTATTTTTCAGTTCAGCTCTAGTAAGTGAATGAGTTGCAGCACAAGCTTATTTGATAGTATGAGATAATTTAACAATTTTTCTTCCGCTTTGGCAAATTATTCGTACAGCAACTTTCCTTCATCCAATGTACTGATTTTTTTTCCAGTTTGCTGTAACTTGTCCTCAGCTACCTGCATTAAATAGCACTTAATGCACAATATGGTGAAGTGTATATATCCTATATCAATAACATAATGTATTTTTTAATATTATTTCTGTTGAGGCTAGGAAAGCATCTGTTCAGACACAAAACATTGGCTACAGTTAGCATCTGTGAAGGTGCAACTAAAGTAATCCTTTTGCTTTCATCTCATCTTTGTAGGACTACAGGGATACGAGACATGATGATGATACAAAAAGGGTTTGACCCTGACAAGCCTTTCTGAAATTCTCAGAAAGGGTTGGCACTGAAATAACTGGAAAATTTTATTTTTACTGGGAGTCTATTGCTCAGTGTACATATTAGCATTAGATAGCATGGGAAGAACAGTGAAAGGAAAGTGAAAAATAACTTAGCTCTGTGGAACTGCAGAATGTTACTATAGATAGGCTCCAAGATTAAAGAGCTGTCTTGGCATGTTACGATTCAAAGACCTGCAGCCTCATCTGCCTTTCTATCCTAAGGACTTTTTCTTAAGAATTTCATACTTCAGATATTGCACTATAATGTGGGTTAAATCACTGCTTTTTGTCTCAATTTTCCCTTAGTATTTTCCTTTTGTTCTATCATAATTCCTTTTTTCTCTCTTCGTTTCGCTCTAATTTCTCACATATGTGGTTATTGGAGTAACTTGAGAAATATATACCAGTATTGGTTGTTTGGGTGCTTTTATACAAATTAGCATCCACAGTATTATATCCCAAAACTCAGATGCTCAAGTCTCTGTGGCAGAAGGTCTAGTAACACTGGGCTGACCAGGATTTAACTAAGAGTCTGTAAGCTTATTGTATGATCCCTGCCAGTCATATTTGCTTTCACAGAACTTTGGGAGTCTTCAAAGAAAGATGTAATGTTTTGTGTGATGAAAACAGTGGGCTGTAATATTTTCTATTTGGAAAAAAAAATAGCAAGATGAATTCATCTTTTTATTGCTTAGATGTATTAGGTAAAATAAAAACAAAGCAAAGAAAAAGACCCTAACTTGACTGTATCTAGCAGCACTGCAGTCCTTACAAAAACCTATTTTCATAAAGAGTAGAAGAGTGATATCATTCATTCTGTCCTTCTGAAGTAGAAGTGTGGTCAGTGGATGGCAGTGAACCAGCAATCCCATTGTGGAGAGAAGCTCATATTTTATTTCCTTTTATGGTTAGAAAATGTCTTCATTCAGAGTCATTTTTTATTGTGTGATGAGAGTTCAGTAAAGGTTCTTCAGTTCACTTTTCAGTAGTGCCTGACAAATCTCCAAAATGTTGTGGGTTTGTGTTTGATTGGTTGATTGGG
>VXBW01002142.1:865925-936997 GCA_013400375.1 Thinocorus orbignyianus
GTTTTTTTTTGTTTTGTTTTTTTTTTTTTTTTTTTTTTTATTCAGGGAGATTTTGGTGTTTGCTGTGCTGAATCTTGTTAGAAAATGAGAGCATTATGGGATACTTTGACCTCCCCCTGTCTAATATTCAGCAATCTGCACATTGGCTTTATTTAAGGGGTGGTCTAATCTTCTGTACTGTGGAACTATTATATTGAGGGATTATTTGCTGCGCCATTGATGATTCCTGCTAAAAACTTCAGTTTTACCATTTCAGTTTTACAGTTTTTACTACTCTTTTTCAGATTAAATTATTGTCTAGTGTCCCTTCCCCCTCACAAGTACAAAGGTATAACAACAGGCGATATTTTATTGGAGAGTTAGTTGTGCAGGCCATCCAGTTCTGATGTTCTGTAGTTTAGTTTCTCATCCCATCCCAATATATGCAAGTGGAATCTTGACATTGCTACATTTAGCAATAAACTCCAAGATACTTCCCTCTTTCTAGGCAGTGTGAGAAGCAGATACATATTTCTTCAAGTTCCGTTGTTTTTTTCTGGGCTTTTTATGACAGTGAGAGCAGCAATGAGAACGCTTTGGATAGAATTTTTGAACCAACTAATGAGAGTTCTGGGGTAGCCTGCAGCCATAAAGAAATTCACTATTTTTACTTTTGTTCAAGTAAACGTGCCCTTAATTTTTGAGGGTGCTAAGGTAGCTCCTTTCCTCTTTTCTTACATAGCTTAATCTCTGTCCTGTACCATCAAATGATAATCTCATACATTATTAATCCCATTTACCATTAAGCTGTGCATGGAGTTCTGCTGGCTGCCAGAGTGCAAAATTATCAGAGCATTGCATGTGACTTGTGCTGTGATGCTTGGTTCTTTTCTAAGGAAAGCAGACAAGCTCTGGAAAGGTAACATTGATTTTAGTTTAATACTTGATCTCTACTTGTCATCTAAGAGAACCGGCTCACAACGTTGGCATTGAAATTGTTTTATGACCAGTGGAAGATTATTCATCTGTCAGCACTAAAATGATTGTTTATTGAAAGTGGTTGCAAGTCTTTGCTGTTGTGCTGAGTCATGATAGGGAGAGCATCCTAGTGTTGTGTACCTGGTATATGTTAAAGAGGTAGAAATGCTCCCTGGGAAAAAAAAACAACCAATAATACTTGTTACATGCTTAAAGGTGTGAAAAGACTATATTAAAGTCATCATATGTAATAGTGAGAAAGTGGGGCAGTCCATATGAGGAACACAAATAGCATAACTGTCTAACAACTTCTATTTTTGAAGCTACTAATAATATTCCAGTTCCTGTTTACTGTATATTTTAAGCCAAGCAGCCTTTCTATGCACCAAATTTTAGTGTTCTCTCTGAACGTTGTCAGGGAGTTGCAAGTATTGGGTAAAATGTGTCTGCCTGGTGCCTTTTCTCCATCTGGCCTGTGCTCAGCAGGGAGTTAATGCTGATTGCAGGATACAAATGTGTGATATAGATGAGGACCTGAACACCTTTCTGCCTTTCAGGGTACATACCGTTGTACGTGTCCATTTGGTTAGATGGAATGTACCCCTTTTGTCCCTGCCTCTCAGCTCTTCTTGTGTCCACTAGTGAAAACTTACATCATAAAATAACTTCATTGGCATGCTGTGGAGTTCTGTTTCTTTAGTGCTACCCTTCAACTTCAATCTAGAGCAAGGAAGATTACTATGCAAAGGGAAAGAGATAGCTATACCAAATTTCTTTATTTTAAAGAATGCGAGTGAGTTGGTTTTTTTTTAAACTCGCTTTCTTGAAAGATTTCTAGTAGACAGATTTTCATGTTTATTCCTGTTATGCTTACTTGTCTGTTCTGAAAGATGTATGATTTTTACTGTATATATTTTTACTAGACTATTGTTTGTACATATCTGTTACATTTTTAGTCTTTTGGGATTTTATTTACTACAATGTATGTATTATTCTACCATCAGTATATAGCATAATCCCTTCCCTGGCTTTGAGATCTATAAGTGCATGGAAAAGAAAACTCTCAAATCTCTTTCAAAATATAATTGAACTTCTCTGGTTTATGAATCAGATAATTAGAGGCATGACTTTTATCAGACCTCTCTGCTTGTTTTTATTTCTGCAGCCTTAAAAGCTTCAGTTAATCATTCTCAATAGACGGAAAAATTGTTTCCATGTAAGCTAATAAATTTGGAATCATCCTTCTAAATCCTGCAAACAGATGTTGAGGATAAATATTGCTCATCTAAAAGCAGATATTGCTAATGTATAATAAAAACCACTTAAAATTGCTGGAAATGCTTGTTTTTGTCTTGAGAGAATCAGTGTTAATAAGTCAGACCAGTCATTTTTATTTAGGCAATACAAAAAAGCATATGTCTCCGTGCTTTACCAGCTGTCATAAAGTTTTGGAGAAAAAGGTTGTTTCCAAGCTTTCCAAAGGGAATATTTCACAGAAGTATTTTGACCTTTATAGCTTACAAAACCAATTGACTTCCTTTTCCCATAAACTGTTTTTTGGCTGAGATTTTTCTACAGCAAAGCTTTAGTTGTGAGAAAAAATACCAGCTCTGTGGAAAGTAATTGGACTGCCTTCTAGTGGTTTGAGTTACTATAGGTTACTCTTATATATATAAAAAAAAGAAAAAGACTCATCTCTTCAAGTGAAATACTGTTCCAAATTTAGTATGTTTCCCTCAATATTTCTTAATATTGAACAATTATAAGTGCATTTAAATGATGTTTGCACTTTAAGAAACACAAAGCAGATTGTACATTGTCACATATGTTAGTTTGATTGGTTTTATTCTTAAGAGAAGACCTTTTGCCTGTCTTTGTTATCGTAACTTGTGTAGAGGAATTTACTGCTAGACCAGAGATGTTAATTTGAAAATGAAGGTGTCTCTTTTTTTTTTTCCTCTCTTTTTTTTTTCTTTAAGTTCTTGTAGATAGTGTTTAAGAAGAGAAAAAAAAGGGTAAAAAAAAAGAAAACCAAACCCCAGCTCCCCACTAACAGAAAAAAACCCCAACCCTGACTGAAGTGCTACCATTAAGGGACAAAATAAAGATGTGTGACCACAGAACTACTAAAGTGAAGATTAGGGTAGTTTAAAAATTTTCACGTGACAGAGTGCTGAGAAGAGAATATATTCTTAACAATTTTAAATTTTATTTGTGTCATTAGACTCCAGCAAAAAAGCAACTTCTATGAAGGCCTTCTCTTGAAGGTATGGGGGATTTAGTGTTTCATGTTAATACACCTAATTTGTGAAACTCCTTAGTAAATTTTCTTGTTATTGTAGTAAGTATTTAAAATACTGTTGTGCACTTCTCTTCTGCTGTATCTGCCACCCGTCAGCAGAAAATATTAAGGTCTGTATAAACAGATCTTTTAACAGATATGGACTTTAATCTACATACAAGGTATTCTATTGTCAGTATATTCTCATGGCTCTTTTGTAGTTTGTCTTCATGTTGAGTAAATAGAAATCAAAACCTATCATTATTATTACCTCCCAATTTTGTTTCTCAACAGGCACTGAAACTTATACTGGAAAGAGTGAATAATTTATTTATTTATTTTCTGTTAGCATGATATAACAGAAGTGACATAATAAATTATATCCTGAAATCAGAACATCTTGGAAATGCTCTCATCTTCAGTGAGAGTCCTGGAATTGACACTCTTTCCAGAATTCTTATTGTGAGGAACAAAATTTACTCTCTAATTCAAATTATCTTCTGCTTAAGAGAATTATGTATGCAAGGATCTTGGCACTATTTATTTTGCACAGATACTAAAACAAAAAAGATGAAGTAAGAGCAGGGCAGTGTCAACTCTAGTCTGCAAACTTCTTTGGAGCTTCTATTAAAGGCAGTTTTCTGTGATAATGCTGTGGATATATGCTTGAAGAGCAGTGAGGGCTGCTAGTAGTAAGATAGGTTAAGGTGTGCTTTAGAAGAAGGTGAATACTTGCAAAATTAACCGTTAAGTAATAAGGTGTTACTTCTATCTGGCTAAGAACTTTGCAAAGATGCTGAAGAAAGGAAACTGGTAAGTGATGAGGTGTGATGCAGATTGAGGGATAGTAGTCTGAACTGAAGGGATAAGCATATACAGAGATGGCAGCAGTGCTCAAGGCCACTCTGATATAGATGGTGGCAGGAGAATCTTGAATCAGCAAATTACGATCAAGTTTCGGAAGATGCTGACCACTGGGGAAGATTCGTAGCACTCAGTGTGAAGTACTGGTGTATGTGGGCCCTTTAATCTCTGTCATTGAATTTAACAAGGGAACAAGGCAGTCACTATCTGCACTGCTCAAGATAAGTAGAGGCAGAAATTATGAGAGGCATTCAGAATGGTCCAGCAATTTACTAGTACAGTAAGAATAACATTTAGAACTGGAGGAGGAAAAGCAGCTGCCAGTGGTGTCAGAAGTGTTGTGCTAAAGATGGCTGTTACTAATAGCTTCAAAATATAACACTGTTGGATTGCAAAGTGGTGGCACTGGTTGACAGTTGAAGGTGTTCAGTGTTACCTGTAACCTCTTTCTTTAGCTCTTTCCTGCTGCAGTGTATGGGTTTGTCGTTTTTTTTTCCCCTTTTCTGTTCTGCTAATTACCATACCATTACTGCAGGCATCATTGGAATATACTTGCAAAATAAAATGTTTTACATGAAAGAGGGTTCTGGTCTCATCTGCAAACATACGAGCTCAAATGCTTCAATGGACTGACTTGAAATCTCTCTGCTAGTGCTCTAGCACACAAAAGTGCACAGAAGACTATACCGCTGCTTTTCTTTAAGTGTCCAGAGGACCACTAATGCTTAGAAGGTAACTTCTTAGAGCATACAAAAATTAATAGATGTGGTGTACTTTGCAAGTTTTTTTTTTTTACTTTTATTTTGCCAAAAGATAATATTCCAAGAGTTCTCCTGCATGATTATTTACACTTATATGTGCTTTTTGTTTGGTAGTGACACAATAGGTTGAAAACTCTGAACTTTATGTGTGAACTAATGCTTTGCATGGGAAAAATGCAAATCAGCATGGAAACAGCCCAGTGACAGAGCTGGAGATCCAATGCCAGTGTCCTGAAATTATTTTTTCAGTTGTTCAAGTCCAAATAGCTGGTTCACAACCAATAACACATCGAAGTTACACACAGTGCTGAAGCTGACAGGCATTCTGTCATAGAACTCAGTTGGGCCAGTAGATGCTCGTGCATCATATAGTACATATTATTCTAGTATTTTTTATTTCAGTAGTTACTATCTGTATTTATATGTTCAAGGTAAGCACATGAAGAAAACTCTTTGACCAGAGGAGGGACAAAAGAACAGACTTGGCTTCAAGTCTTTCAACTGCCATGGACTTCAGGAAGTCTTTTTGTAATAGCTGTATCACTTGAAGAACAGCAGAACCTATGTAGTAGATCTGGGGAAGAATTGTTTATTGTTTTGTCCTGCCAGAATTCTGTAAGGGAAACTCTTACTTCCATCCCAACTTTCAGAAGTGAAGAAAAGGACCAATTTGGGCAGAGAGCATCTTTCTTTCCTCTCAGAGTTTACTGAGAAAGTCCAAGGTATTTCCAATTGAATTTGGTGAATCTCTGAAACAACTTACAAGAAGGGGACACTGTGTTTAACTCCAGATGAAGCAACAGAACTAGGAATGCTTCCTCCATTCCTACTTTGCCCAGTAGCCCATGCCACTAATAACCCAATTGTTTAGGGATCCTTTGTAAGTTTCTACATATCTTTCTAAATACTTAACAAAAATGGGAGACTAAAAAAAATTAGTGTCAGTTGGGCTCCAGATAAAATTTCATGTGGTTTTCTAAAGCGGTGAAAGACATCACTTATCCCTATTACTAATTTAAATTTATGCCTGCTTACAGCTGTTAATATCAAGCTGTTTTACGCGTTGCCCTAGTCAGCACTGGTGACTAGTACAGCTAAATAGTTTGTGGATTTGAACCTGGAAACAATGTTGTCATCTGTCATCGGGAATAATTTCTCTATCTAAAAGCTTACTAGCTGTAGAGCTGAAATACAGAAAGTTAGAGAATGAAATGCCATTTTGTAGAGTTGTATTGTTTTGGTGTTTTTCAGTTGGTTGGTTTGGTGTTGGAATAAATAAACATCAGAAATAACTGGAAAGCCCAAGCTCTTCTACTCAACTACATAAGCAATGTCAGATATCTTTCAGCGCTTTCAACCTGGCATGGAGAGGAAGTTCTTTTTTTTTGGCATATTTTTTAAAGTTCTTATTTTTAATTAATTGTAATGTTATTTTTTAAATAATGCTATTTCAATTAGTAACATAATTTTGAAACTTGAATTTCATTTCTGTATAGAGACAGATGGAGAATAAATAATAAGGGATAAGGACAAGAGGTCATTCCTCTATTATTGCTTATGAGTCTGATTATAACTACTTTCATACAAGTGCTTTGAGACAACAAAGATAGCATGGTGCTAGAGAACAAGAGGACCTGATAAAATTGTTTTTATTTATCCTTCAAGTCTTTTTTCCTTCTTAGGAAACTTATTTTTCCAAACACATGATTATTTTATGCTTGAGATGCTCCTTAAATTAGTAGGACTCTAACCATGTAATAGTTTACATACTTATTCTTAGTGTGCTGTGATAAATATGGAACTTGGAACTTTTCTTAAGAACAAAAAATTTTCAGTAGGATGCAGTCTATAGTAACCTTAGGGGTGTTCGAAACTTCTGGAGGGCCAGCTGAATTGAAAGCTGTTTTTTTATCATTCTACTTTAGTATTTGCACTCATTGTCTTTATTTCTGTTAAAACAGCTTATTCTTTTTGTATTCTCGGTATAGTAGTTACCTGACAGAGGAACACGAGTGGGAATTAGTGTTTGTCAGGTAATTAGTGTTCACCTTAATTTGATCGTAGACTTCTGTGGTAAAAGATTGGTTAGGTTCTTTGCAAGATTTTGTTTCTCTTTGACATCTTTGATTTCTTCAGGTACCCTGCTCCAAATCTCTGAAGGTTACTAAGTTATAGGTTAAAACCTTTCCTCCATAAAAATGTTCAGCTACCTGACAATAATCAATTAAATGCACAAACTGGAGGTAGGATTCAACTAACCCAAAAAGTTAGTTTAAAAACATAAGCTTTAAAGGACTGAAATCATTATTGACTATAAATTCTTCAGGGACATTAGCAATGTATTTGATGATAGTTGCCAAGGAAACATAACTTTCCCAGTGACAGTATGCATTGCACATAATAAGTAAGTGAAGTAATTCTGGCAACGCCTGATCCACTTCAGCTTCTGCAAAAACAGCAAATGTGTTTATATCCAGCTAGATTAGTATCCGCTATATTTGCTGAAGCCTTAGTACTTCATGTTTGATGTTGCATATAGATTCAAAACAAAAACAGGATATCGGGTTTTCCTGACTGAAAAATTGTCATTTAACAGTGAAATGGGCAGTGAGTGTGTACCCAGTTGTCCATGCTTGATTAACTAGAGGGCATCTTGGAGAACACAGAAGCTAATACAGACTCAAAAATTGGATTATGTTGATGCTGCATATTGATGTAGTACAGAAATAGTGGATTCAACTTAGCCTAGAACAGCAACAGAAGGTTTTGCAGTGCCTAGTGTCCTTTAGCTTGGCCGTATAGAACTCTGTATTACTGTAGCAAACGCAGCATGAACATCTTTGTGTATTTTCCCTGCCTTTGTGGTGAAATGGAAGTGTTGCTTGGAAGAAATTACCGGTTCAGATATGGTGCAAGTCTAGTGATCAACTTATGTAGGGTTAACCACAATCCATTTGAAATGTGAAGAGTTCATACATTATAAATATTAGTAGGAGGTATCAAATGATGAAAATGGAATATATAAGAGTTACCAAACAAAATTGCCAAATGGATCCTCTGCTAAAATAAGTGATCTTGGTCCTTGAAATGGTTACGTAAGGTCTAAAAGAAGACAAAACGCCTGTAACAGTGGCAACACCTGAAAGACAGCGATTTTCAACTCTACTTGTTTCTGTAAATGATTCAAGGTGACTTAATCTGCACAGAGCTTCATTTAGCAAAATGAATGTTTTAGAGCCAAATTGTTATTGGAAGCTTTTATATATATGTATAGTCGGAACATACTTTAATACTTTTTGAGGACATTAATGTTAGGACTGAGAATAATTTGGAGAACAGGTTACCGTTGAGGAAAAATTACCTTTGAAGACTTGGATTTCCCAGTGAAGCTACTGTAGTTGTGACTCTAAAAGTGTGAAAGATAGAACAGCTCACACCACTCTCAGGTGTGCAATGTAGTGTTTGGTGAAGTGCTGGAGTGCAGCACCTGCCCAGGATCTTGGGATCTGGGAGGGTGAGCCCTCACAGCTACTGCCCAGGGAGGAAATTCACTCTTACAGCCCAGCAAGTACCATCAACGTGTGTATGGTGCAGTGCTATAGAGATCATTTATCTGCAGTCTTAATTACATGAATTTGAGTAAATAGATGATATATAAATTTAAGTTCTGAGAAATATTAAAAAGACTGAATAATGGTTATTTCTTGCCAAACAGGCATTTGCACAGAATTTCACCTTGCCTGCAGAATTGATTTTTCTGCATTAAGGAGATTGTTTTATAATTTAGCAGTACATAATTCTTATTTCATTTTGATGTTGGCATTCGGATGATTTTTAAATGGGTCTTACTAAGAAATGAAAGCTAATGACTTAATTGAATAATGCCCAAAGATGTCTTTTTACATTGTAAATTAATGTATGTTGTTGTCATTATCTTATATAAATGATTGGGGTTTTTGCCCCGCTTTCTAGGCTCATCTCGGTCTTATAAAATAAATCATAGTGAAAATTCAGTGAAGACCTCCCCATTTTGTAATCTGCATGAAATATGCCTGTATCCATTATCCAAGTACAATTTGAAAATTGATCACAGCTCTTACTCGCTGCCATGTTACTGTGATATTTGGCAGCCCGAATGTCATTTCGAAGGCAGAGAAGGAAGTGACTGAGAATGGCTTGAATTAAATATGAACCTCATCTTTATGGAGGAGGAGTCAGGAAGAGATGGAAATCATATAAAGCCTTTCCTGAGGCACACAATCTAGCTAGAACTAAATTATTCGGAAACCATAACTTTGTCTGAAGTTATGAAATGCAAATGGTCTAACTTTAGTCAAGCATCTATGTGGGTTTTGATGTTGTTTTAATACTGGCACGTAGGATCAAATATACCATAATTTGGGACGTTTAACTTGAGATTTTATGAAGATATTGCATACTAACTGTTCACTTTTATATAGTGAACTGGGCATTGATAGCTTGGTGATGGGAAGGTTTAAAAAACATAGCTAAAAAGTAATATAAAGTAATATAAAGAGTGAAACATACAGTAATATTAAGTCACATATTATTGTAAAGAAAAGCATTTTTATGCAATTCAAAAAAAATAATTTTAGAGCTTGTCTTCATCATAAGCTCATAATAAAGTTTTATACTAAATACAAGAGGTTCACTTAAAAAAATTAAATCGCAAGGTAAAGTTTAGTTTAGTAAAATTTAGTTTAAAGTGAAGCTACGCTTTGCAAAAAAGACAAACCTGGTTGTATTTGATGTCAGTGGTGTAGAACTATTTGTTCATCTTAAACTTTGGGACTGTGGGCAAAATGAGCTGTAGGGCTGTCTGATTTCCTTTCTCTCTTTCAATGGAAAGATTTGCCTTTGGATTTAGCTGCTTCCCTCTCTCTCAGCAGCCCAGGCATCCTCTTTCAATGAGATGATGCTAACAGGGACAGGTAATGAGGATTCATCTTCTCCTGTGGCCACGTGATTTACTGTTAGGGGAGTTAATAATAATGTATAGCAGAAAATAAGGAAAAAACAACAGTAACGTTAGTGGCCTAGCTCTCCCTAACAATGTGCAAGTAGTTTATTTAGTAGCTATAGAAAATACTAGTCTGTGAGATCATTAGTGAAATGCTTTCTTGATAAGGTTTTTATCTTATCTGGAGTAATAAAAAAGGTGTTATGAATAAACTACAAACTCATATCACATTGAAGAGTTTGGGAGAAGCTCTTCATGGAAAATATGGTGTTGGCATTCCTGACAAGAAGCTGCTCCTGCTATAAGCAGGTCGCTGGCTCCTCTCTGGAGTCTCCTACTCTGCCTTCCCAGACAGCAGCTATTGCCATGGGGAGGGGAGGAGTGGAGAGGAGTGGAGCAAAAGCAGCAATCGGAAAGTCTGCAGTGTATGAGCAATCTCCTCCGGCAGCATTCTCCTTGAGCTTTCAGATAGCAAGCTGCAAGGAAAGGGAAACAGCAATGGGCAGCTGTCATTTTTTACTGTTTAGCCACAGTCATTTTAACAGAAGACAGAAAACAGTACATTGGGAGTAAACTGAAAACAAATAACTATACCATCTGTTATGGTGGGAGTAGCCATATGGAATCAAGTTCAAAGGGTGTTGTGTTATGGGTGTTAACTCTTTGACTACATCCATGTTGTACTCAAACAAGTGACTGAAATGATGTAGTTACTGATTATCAATGAGTGTCATGTGGGAGTAGGATGGAGCTTATTCTCCTGTCTCATCAATAGTGTCAGAATACATGAGATCTGAGGATCCAGCTTAACTCAAATCAGTGATAATCAGGAGCAGCAAGGGGAAAAAAGAACAAGTGTTTTCTAAGGATAGGTGGCAGGTGTTGCAGCAGTGCTCCATTTCTGCACCATCCGTGGCTTCAGAATACTGTATATGTGCTAGTCTGAACCAGGAGGAAAGGATGTAAGTAAAGAAGTGACTTTCTAAATCAGTAGCTCTGAACATGTGGAATACACAAAAGGCAAGATGATAATAGAGAGGTGAATGTTATACTACTTTGTATACTTTGTTACTTTTTCAATGTTGCTGCATTTTTTCTGATTTTCTGCATTTACGTGTTGCTGTGTTTTCTCCATTTCTGAAGAGAACATACTCTGTTTTTTGGTTTTGTTTTAGGATAGCTTGCTAGTTCAGCTGCTACTGTCCTGAAGTTTCTTCAAATTTATGGTATTAAGGTATGCTATAAAGCATAAACATGCTATATGGTGCTGCAGTCCCTTTTGTGCAGTTGTGGAACAACTTAAACAGTTTTGATAGAGGTAAAAGTATAGGATCCTGCAAATTTATCAAGATTTCACTGAAGCATCTTATGCTTTTCCATCTATTTGAAAACATGAATAGCAAAAGGATTTATTACTCTTATTACTAAGTCTCTGAGTTGGTATTAAATAGAAAAAATCACAGTATTGCATGTCTCTGCAGTGAAAACAATAATATCTTCATATGTCAAGTGGTGGCAAACCTTAGACACATGAAAAATTCTTTCATAAGAAGATACTGCTTTTTTTTTTTTTTTTGTTTTTGATACCTGGCAGCAGTATTATATATCAGATTTCTAATATCTGCATGCTGTGGGAAATGACCTTGTTATGGATCTAGTGCTTACTGCTAATCTGGAGATATGCTGATAAGGATCTAAAGTATAGTCAGATGGCCTTGTAGCTCAGATTTTAATCATGTTACTGACAGACTGTTGTAGTTAGTCAGCCAGAGATCCCAAGGTCTGAGAAGCAGTTTATACATAATTGGTTACTTTGGTCACGGTTGTTCCATGGGTCTGTTCAGTGCTGTTTTCTGCTAGATGGCAAGTGGAACACTTCTGTGCTAATGATGGTGCTACTTTGAATACCAGTACAATAAGAATGGGAACCAGCTGGTTGTAGGAAAACTAGAATGAGTACTTGGTGTGTCCTGGAATTTCCAGCTGATGTAGTCAATGGGGTTTCACAGATGTTAACACTGATCTTTTCTTAATAACAACAATTAATAAAGGATAATGAAGGCTGGGCCAGTAGGAGTGCATGTGCTTCTTTTTGGAGCAGCAGAAGTAACTCTAAATATTTTATATAGCATAGCCAAGAGAATCTTTACTTGAAATAAGGATCTAAAAAATAAAAGTCAAAAGCACTCTCACTGGAGTTTAAAATGTTACACAATTATCTGTCAGAGAAGTCCCCCTCTAAGGAAAAGCATAGAGCTAAATGATCCCATTAGGGTACCTTCCAAATCTGTGGTCTCTAAAAGTCAAATAGATCTCTGTTGGATAGCAGCTACTAGAGTAGCTATTTAAGTTTTCCAGAACTCCAGCACAAAAGATAATCTATAGTAACAATCAAGGTGGCAAAGAATTTAAGAAATGTGAACTAACTATTTTATATGCTCTTAAAAGCAGTTCCCAGATTGCGTCAGAGGAAATTTGTTTGCAATCAAAGGCTGCTAACGCTTATATTGTAATGATGCAGTTATTAGTAAGCCAAGTAAACATCATCTGGCCATTATTCCTTATTGAAGTACAATAAATTGAAGTTTCATCCTTAAAGGTTAATCTATCATAATTTTACAAATTAATTTGGTGAGGGACTTAGCTTCTCTTGATTGACCTAATTAGAAAGAGGATAGAATGAGATTAAGACCATCATTGAAGGGATGTGAGAGATCTGATGGCTTTAACAAAGAAAATTTCATTCACAACACCAAAGAAGTGACAGCTGTGTTCCAAGGTGGTGGGGTTTTTGGGTTGTGGTATGGGGTTTTTTGGGGTTGGTTTTTTTTTTTTTCCTTCCTCTTTCTAAACAATGACCTTTCAGTGGGGATCTGATGTAGCTGGTGTCTAGCCAGGATTAGGGAAGCCGTTGGTGAGAAGTCTCTAATATGCGCAGTTATTACTCAAAGCTGTCCTCAAGTCGTGACAACTAATGCTATTCCAACTCCCATTATTACCAGTTATTTCCATCCATAATTCTAATATTTTGAAATAACAGATATATAAGATGGACCATTTCACTGTCTTTTTTGTTTCATTTTCTTTTCTTTCTATTTTGTTACTGTCAGCAAGTTGACTTGCAGAGTCTAACTGGGCTGTTCTTCCTAATATACTGGCTATTTACTTGGTTTGTAAAAATTCATATTTAACTGTTAAATATATTTACATCTAACATTTGGTATCAGAAAAGCTTAAAAGATAAAGTTTAAGGAAGTTATTTCTTTAGTGTGTTGGGATTTTGTTTACTTTCTTAAACTGGAAGGGGTTTGGCTTCAAACTAGAAGTGCAATCAGAAATTCTGATGAAATTTTATCTTGCCCATAAGAGTCCATTAGACGTTTTGGAGTTGTTTGAACCAAGCTAGTGGAGATAAGATGCATAAATCCAAAAGAATTTGAGGCAGTAGTAAATTGAGTGATATCATGAGCAAGCAATGACTAGGTCTAGCATGTAAAAAGAAAGCATCCTTATGCTTATGTGTTTCTTTTTTCCCCTGCATTGCAAGTTTGTCCCTAGATAGAAGTTGAAATATTCACACTTGCATGTCAGAACAGTATATCTAACTGCAGAATACGGTTTACTTAACTGACTTTCAGCATCCACGTTGCCATGGTAGCATTTTGTATATGTAGGAGTTACATGAATGCTGCAAAATACATGTTTTGAGTATGGGGGATGAAATTGTTTTTCGATCAGAAAGGTAGCTTGTGAGCAGGAGAATAACAGAATGCCAAGGACAGTTCTTGGGCTGTGAGAAATCCAATTTTAATTCATCTGAATGCTTTAGCCATTGGGCTTTCTTAGATGGGTGTGAATTTTAAGATGTTTAGGACTTCTGTTGGGTTCTGGGGTTTGGAGTATTTCCTTGCTTGTTGTTGAGTAGTGTTTAAAACAAACAGGCAAGAATTTTCTTTGTTCTGTTTAATACATAACAGAACTGATTTGCTGATATCTCTTTTATTTTAGGATTATAGTTTCCCTGACAGCTGTAGCCTAACTGATTTGTTTATGAAATACAGACATGTATTATGAGAAAGTCGTTTTTTTTCATGTAAGAATTATAGAACAGACACCTGCCTGTCTGCCTCTGCCTGGTCTTCCTCATGGAAAAACCAACAGAAGTAATTTTTAAGGGTGCTGCAGTGGCATTCTGAAGTAGTTAACTTAAGCAGCATATACAGTATCAATATGCAGAACAAGTTCAGTTTAAGTGTCTTCATCAGGAATTTGAAATATCAAGGGAACGGTATGGAAAAGGTAATCAGATTGTGCATCAGAATTGTTTATCTAGCTAAAGATTATTAAAACTTTCCCTTTACCTGCTTCCCCATGTTCAAAACATGATTGATTGTATCAAAGTTTCTCTGAACTAAATTTTTCAGTCCTGGGGTTGATCATATTTCTGGATGCTTAACTTACCCAAAGCAATGAGGGAAGCAAAACAAGACAGGAATGCCAGACGCTTTGTGAAATGGAACATAATATTGTCCTGGAACAATTAAGTTTCCATCTAGGGATGCTTCCAAAATGATGAGTAAAAGACTGCAGAGAAATGGAAACAGATTATATTATATAGTGAACAAAATTTTATACAGGTACTAAATTAATGGGTTTTGGGTTTTTTTTAAACTCCAAATTTATTTCTGAACTATTCAGAGGCTAATATGTGGTAAAGGCTATTACTGCAACGAGAGGTTATACTATGGAGCTTCTAAACTCAGACAAGCAAGAAAACTTTAGACTTAAAATTGTTAATTAGTGACTGAATTTCTTTGTGACGATGCAAGTTCTGTCATAATGAGATGTAATTTCAATTTGTAAGTTGTTATTCTTTCCTTTTGCCAGCTTTACTTAATGAGGTTGATGCATATAATGTAAATATAGTTTGTTGTTTCTAACTCTGGAGTTATAATCTTGCAACCCAGTTCCCATAGTCGTGACTAGCTAGCTCATTTGTTGTAATATCAACCCAATTGTATTTTAATTCATAGTCCTGGCTAATGATGATGGACCTTAATTTATGCGTTTCTAGTTTCTTGAAATTTTGTTCTTCCTTTTTGTAAAGACATTCAAAACTACAGTTATACACTGTGTAACAACATTTATTATTGAATCAATGTGTATAATATACATATCCTCCTATATCGTTCCTTGGTCAGAGCAGTTCTCTGTTGATAATTGCCCTTTGTAAGCTTCTGTTTGTTTGTTTGGATATATCTGATGGGATTGTCAACCTGTTATTTTTCTGTACAAATTAGGAATGCCCAGCAATAAGCTGCTTTTCTTATTACTGTTACCAGAGCATCAGACAAACTGGCTGCAAAAAATTCTCATAATTAAGCGTTATTCTATGTGTTTCAGTATGGTGATCATCTCGGGCTAGAAACAATATCCTCTGATCTACAGTGGAATAAACTTGCTGTTGGCTGTCTAATAGGCATTAAGAGCTAACATGAAGAAGTTCTATGATTTAACTTAATGTAAAAGCACGTTTCACTATCAATTATTTTTCTTTGCGTTTACAGTCTTTTACATCCTTCTGATGCCAGAGGATTTTCTGCACATTATTAATATGTTAAGTTCATCAACAGTGCTAAAACTCTCAAAGGACATCGAACTGTTGGAACAGGTCCAGCACAGGGNTAATGAATACAAGTTGCATAAAGGAAAATTCCAGTAGGATGTTATGAAAAGACGGGTCATCAATACTGGAACAGGTGCCCAGAATGTAAGATCTGTGGCTCTGGGGATAGTGAGAACTTGACTGACACGTTCCTGAGCAACCTCCTTCAAAAGTGAAATCAGTTGAGTTGGCAGTGTAGGAGGAGGGGTCTGGAAATCAGCCACATGACCTTCTTGGGTCATCTTCCCAAACAAAACAATTCTGTGATTTTTGTAGGGAGGTGCAGAATAAGCCTTAATGATATCTAGATTGCCTTTGCACAAGCATTCAAGTCATCCAGTTTATATCCTTAAAGCCTTAAAAGGATACCATAGCTTTTAAGCATGGTATCCAACTATGTGGGATACGAGTTATTTTTTTAATATAGATCTGCTAAACTCATTATTTGAAGCAGGTGTGATAAAAGGTGGCATTGACTAGGCATTTTCTTTTATCTCTAAATCAACTTTGATGCATATTTAACGTAGACTTCTCCACAATGCTGATTTTCTTTCATGTTCATTCTTTACTCAGATATATATTTAAATGAAGGAATTCTTTCCTTCTCTTAGAAAATAATTTTGAATGCGTGAGAAGCATTGACTTGATGTGGTCATACCTGTAACTTTGATTCATATGAAGTATTAGAAATTTCCTATTTAATTCTTATAAACATATTGCAAGACTTGGAAACAAGTGCACAGGCAAGAATAAAACCCCCCAAAGGGAATCACTGGCATTGTGAAATTTCTGAGCTAAAACACAAAATTATTGGTTGTGTTTAAATAAAGTGATTGATCTCGTCTTCAGAACTCTGGACAAGTGGTAAAGACAGACTGCCTATAGTGAGTTTTGAGTTCTGCACATGCTTAATGTGCTCTTCACAGAAAGTAGTTGAAGCTGGAATTGAAGAGAAAGTGCTGAGGCAATTTTATCATGGTAGGGTTTTTTATAGAGATACATGGACACCTAGTGCAACTATCAGCTGCATGCGTGCATGCATTTTGGAGTGATTTTGTACCAGTTTCTTTGCAGTCAAAATCTGGGTGAGCAACAGTCTATAACTGCTACTCAGGAGACCCTGAAGGGGAGAAAAGGGAGAACGTCTGCAAAAAGATGTATAGTACACGGGGTAAAAACTGTCAGGCTTGAGGATGATCCAAGATGATATTACCTTTGGTCTTTTTAGTAGGTTTCAGTACTTCAGTCCTTTCCACAGATTGCAAAATTGGTTCTTTGGTACTTGTATCTTGGCACTATTTCAGTCTGCACTTGGTAAAATACTTCAGTTCTTTCTTCTTTGGATCTTATCAGGAGCAAGTAGGGTGTTGATTCAGAATTAAATACAAACAAAGAGGATGCAAAACTTTCCTTCCTCCACTTTCAGCATGACACAGAGTTTTTAGTGCTTGGCTGTATGTACCTATTTTTCTCTGTGAAAATGTGGGACCGAACTAAGTTTGTTTGAACTAAGCTGGCCATCTAAACTCTATTGCAAGTAGTTTGGCTGTGTTTTTCTGAAAGCTTTTCAATAGCTCAGACAATAACCAAAATAACAATGTTGGGGTGAATGAGATGCCGTCTGAAAAATTACAAACTTGGTAAGATAATTAGTCTATTTCCAGATTATGCAGACAAAATCTATAGTAATTTTACTGTTAAAATAATATGTATATAAGGAGTCTTTTTATGTTTCAGTCTCATTATGTAAGAGATTTTCTTCTAGGTTGTAATTTTATAAAATGGTATTGTTATTTCAACTTTCAGAGAGCTACCAGTAATTTAAAGGAATTCTGTAGTTATCTGGCTGCTCGTCATTTAGGGAAGATTACAGAAGGGAAAGAGGAAATTACAAAATGGAGCAGAAAGTTAGCACGAAGTCACAAAACAGAGTAAGAAGAGTTTTAGCCATCCAGTTACTGATGGAATTTTTACATATGCTGTTGAAAAAATAAAAAATCAGAAAGCATCTGCTATGTTGTTGTAAAATCCTTGGTAAGTGCCTTTGTCTGGAATTATCCTAATTTCAAAAGGATATGAAAGAAACAGACTTTCAAGAAGACCAACAAGAATGATAAGATAGAAAGCACTTCCCAGAATAGGAACATGTAGGTAGCATGGCATTTTCTGCTTACAGAAGACACAACTAATGATATAATGTTATGGAATCTGTAAATCAAGACTGGCATAGATGAGTTTGTCATTGTCTTTTGCTGTAGAAGAATTATATCACTATCTAAAGGAGAGTGAAGGACTTTTAACAAACAGAAGCTTGTTCTTGATGCAGTAGGCTGGCAGTGTGTGGGACTTCTTGCTGCAAGAAGTTATGGCTGTTGAAAGTTTACATTGTTTCAGGAAAAAAAAAAAAGGAAAATTAATTATTGGGATTATTGCCCTTAAGTTCTTGCATACAGAGGATTATACTGTTCTATCAAAATGTCATGCCTTATTTAATAAAATATTATATTTCTTCTTCTACAAGACTTCTGGAGGGGGAAAAGTGTTATAAATAAATTAAAATTATGAAGTACAAGTTTTACAGTGTTGCAGATGTTGGATTTCAGGTGGAGATAAGATCTTCAGTTTGAAAATGTCTCTGATAAGAAGCATCTCCTCAGCCTTGAGTCAGATAACAGTGAGAGAAGTGTAGAAGAGAAGTAGGGTATGATTCTGTAATGTCTGGGATGTTACAGAGATAGTTGGGCAGTGAGTGAGTACCTGACAGCTTACTTGTTTAGTCCTATGCTTTCATCACTTTTCAAGGTTCTTCATTAAATAAAGGAACACTGTTAAATATGCTTTCTTTTTATGCAAAGAAACATGGGAAGATTTGCACTCGGCTTCTTTTGTCCTGTTTTACTCTCATGTTCTGCAGTGTTTCCTTTATTCTTACTTGAGGTGACTTGCAGACAGGATTGGTTTGCAGATCTTCCTTCCAAAAGACCAAGCAGAGAACCCAAAAGATGAAGGCTTCTGAACTATTTAATAATTCCTACTTACTATTACAATCAAGTAGAACTACAACTTTTAAATTAAAAAGAAAATATATTATACATCAAACATACTAATGCCTTGACCTCAGGTAAATAATCTCAAAAAATTTTAATCTGCATTTAATTAGCTGAAGTTATTTGGTCTCTCCTTTGGAGAATGAGAATAATGTTTTAAATGTTTTGTATAGCTTCTATCCTCACCAAGTGCAGCATAATGTGGAAATAAAAGTTTGGACTTGCAAAGAGATCATATTCTCAGTCTTCCCTACAGAGGGACTATCTGTATGGGATATTGTATGACAGGAATTTTTATTATAATAATGTAAAGTTACTCCTGTAAGATAGATCATAAAGTAACTTGCTGCTTTACAGTAGGTAGATGCACAGTATGATTCATTAAAATTGCAAGTTCTTAAAAAATTCCTTCTCTTTCATTTTCAAACTTCAGTGGGTGTTAGAGAAGGTGGGAGCTGTTATTCTGCACAGTATGAACATCTTGGAAATGCAGATAAAGTGAAACAATTTAGGGCTGGCTAGGTTAGCTGAAACCCCCATGTAGGTGGCAAATTTAATCTTGCTTCTTGTACCTCCTGCTGATTTTTTTTTTTCCTTTCGTGCTTTTCCCCCCAATTCTGCTTCCTACATATATACTGATGAAGGTGAAACACTTATCTCCTCACTGTTGACCTTATCAGAGGCTACATCATTTTTTGGATTCAGTCTCTGAGTATGAGTTCTGTTAAATGAAGACTCTGTAGTGATGTCACAGATAATGTTCTATAGTTGAATGACAAGGTATTAGTGCAAAAAGTAATTTGCATTGAGGAAGAACGGTGCTATTCTGTTAAATGTGCAAGTGTTTAATCAGCGAGAAGAGAATTTGTAAGGAAACAGGAGGGGAAGTCAGAGCGAGTGTGCAGAGGATGAGGTGAATGCCTTGTGGAAAGGGGCAGAACATAAACTCTGTGAAAACAAACAAATTTGACCTGGTACTGAGTCTTTGTTTCTTTGATTTGTTTTATTTTTACTTTGTTTTTTTTTTTTTTTTTTCCCCACCTGAGGAAACTGGAATTTTATCACAAGTGAAGTTTTCCCTCTTCCCAAAAGGCAGAAGAGAAGAGCAGGGAACTTCAGCTTTTCCTCTTATCAGTTGTTAGAATGTAATGACGTAAATTTGTCAACTCAGGAGTATTGTATATCTTTGTCATGTGCATTCTAATGATCCAAGAGTATTCACTATGTTCTTCTCCTGAAACGACCACAGAAAGAGCTGCGAGTAACAGCATTATTTTATTTTATTTGAATTATATTTTTTTTTACAGATAGACTGTTTTATTGTATGTTTAATTTTAGTGCTGTTACACGTGGGAGAAGTGCAAGTCCCTTAAGCTGAATGTTTTGCAAAAATTAAATTTAAAGCAAGTATGGAAATTTAATATTATTTGTCTTGGTACGCATTGTCACTGCCACAGTTGTCCTTATAAAGCTGTTTAAGTTAAAACTAATGTATGTTACTCAGATTGCTTTTCAAAGCACCTTACAAATCCCTTTGCAGTGGTTTGGTCCTAAACTTTGGATAAAGCTGCTGTAATGTATGTTGTTTGTAATAGAATGACTTAATTGAGCTGCACAAGAGCAAGTGCAGAGACAGGACCTTGTGCTAAAGGAATTTGTCATTTCGTCTTGAGCTTTTAAACCGTATACAGACCAACTGTGTCTGTTCTGTGTGTGTATCTTATGCCAAACTGACTTCGATGCTTTCTCTGATGGAGGGCTTTTCCCTCACATTTTACTGAGGCCCTGAGGTAGCTCGCTTTTTTGGACTGCTGTGGACTTCCTCTCATTTCCCCTCAAAGCACAAAACCCCCTTCTTCCTGCAGCACCTCTGCTTTATCTGCAAACACAACCTTTTTCTGGCCGTTCGTACAGTATCCATCCCCATCCTTGCCCTGCATACAAAAGCATAGTTTGGTGTATTATATATTAGACTTCCAAATAACTTCTCTACTAAATGAAAAGTGGGACACCTCCCACTCACCCCACCCCCCTGCAAAGTGAAACTTGTTCTGTGTGAATACCAGCTTAGTCAAGAACTGAGAGCTGGTAAGATGAACTTTTACGAATCATCAATGTTAGGGTTTTCAGATTTGTTCTTTAAAGTAGAGATTGTAAAAGACTTCTAAGGGCTGGTTGTAAAGGCTTAAATGTTCTGCCTCTAAAATGAATGAATTGCAATTCAGTCTCCATTATTTCTATTCATTTGAATCTGCCAAGACAGGCCAATTAGTGTTACAGATGATGCGAGAAACGAGACTAAGACCACTAACAGCGTTCCATGTACATCAGTGAAATATCCTGACTTCATAAACGACCTCCTGTCAGTTCTGGTGCTGCTGTGACTGTACAGAGCTAGTTTTATAGAAGTGAGAAGCTCTGTGATTCTGTTATCTCCCTGAAATTTCCAGTTTTCAGGTTTCTTGGAGTTAACAGGCTTATATGTATTTCTAGAAAAGGAGAAGTTTCAGGAAGTTTGCAGATATCTCATTATAACGTCATTATAATGACTCCTGATACAGTAAGAATAAAAAAGCTCTACTGTCTTACTATCAGTAATAATAATTTTCCGCTTAATTATTAAAAAAAAAATTTAAATAATTATACACTTTTGTCAACCTTTACTGCAAAGATTTAAAATGGAACCTTTTTTCATTATTGAATAAAAACTCTTAATTTTTCCTCCCTTTTAATAATTTTAAGGAGAGACCATCCATGATAGCTGCCATTGTCTCTTGTACCTCTGTTTATATGGGCAGCTAGGTTTCCTTTCTGGACTTTAGTAAACTTACCCTTCATGACTGAGTGTGACCTTATTGTCCTGTACTCCCATTCAGGTTACAATGGGTTGTTTTCACTGTCACAGCGTTCCTGTAGTGGTGCAGAAGCAGCACAGCATTTTGTTTTGTGAGTGAGCAGCTGCTCAAAATGTTGTTGAAGACCAGCCTTGTATCTATCATCTTCTGTAAGGTGACTTACATTTTGGTAATACATACAAGACAAGTTAGACTGTTATTATTTCACTGTTTTTGAGGAGCCTCATGACATCATGGAAACATGCACTGTAACCCAGAACATCTACACTCAGCTTTAGTATCCCTGAAGTGTTTGTAATGGTGTATTTTTTTTATTAAGATGGAGTGATTTCATTCTTCTTTTTCCTACTCTTTAATTATCGCTATTCCTCTTTGGTGTAAGCCCTGAGGTAGGTTTGTGTTTCAGTGGTAGAATGAGGGCAGCTATGGAAAAGTGCACAGACTTTTTTTGTCCTCTGTGGACTTATAATGAACGGCCACATGCTCGATACAGAAGCTGGTTCTGTCTAGGGCGTAAAATTGTCTGACAAGAACCTGTAGAGCTTAATTTTCGTTAAACTGTTAAATGGAAATCTGAACATGGGGAGTGTCTGTGGAAGAGGCATTATATGAAGCACTTAGCAGCAGAGTACCTACAGATTCAGCAGCTAATAGATTGTTATCTGCCACAATTTAAAATCCTGCGGCCAAATAAAATCCTAAATGTGGATTCTTATTCCTGTGTGCTGCTCGAACAGACTTTGCTAAATTGTTCTGTGCATAATTTAATGTTCATCCTTTTAACTTTGAAGGCATATTGCCATAGAATTACTCATATAGTTAAATGAAAAAAAAATAATAATCGGTGACTGTCAACCATAAATATGCTGCACAATCTTACTTCCTTTTCTAGGTTTTTCAACAAGTGATAAAGGGTATACTCTTCAAAAATGCATTTACTGGAAAGAAACCTTTCAACTCACTTCTAGTACATACAGCTATGGTTTTTAATGATTGTTGCAATAAGCTTGGTAAATTGCTTTCACTCTATTTTAAGCACATTTCTACTTAAGTGTTGTTTTTACTGTATATTCCATTGTTGTCTTCAGTCCTCATTGGTGCTTAGCATTTTAGTGGAAATAATACATTGGAGCTGGAAAGCAAGTTTAGTAAAGTGAGAATCATCCCAAATGGTGTTTATTGTAATTAATATGATATGAGAGTATACACAACAAGCAAGGTATCATAATTAATTAAACCATTTTTTA
This sequence comes from Thinocorus orbignyianus, assembly GCA_013400375.1. NCBI lineage: Eukaryota > Metazoa > Chordata > Aves > Ciconiiformes > Thinocoridae > Thinocorus > Thinocorus orbignyianus. The sequence continues at coordinate 888,584 of VXBW01002142.1, forward strand.
GAAGTTATGGAAAATGTTGACTTCAGGACACAATGCTTTTCTTTCACTAACACTGAGGGACTCATCACTAGGTAGCCATTTGTGCTTAGACTGAGAGTTAATTGGTGTTCTTTTCTTCATTATTATACTGAAGTGAGGTATTCACTGCATTATACACTTGTTTTATTGTGTCTTATATTTTACAATTCCTCTCAAAGGACAATTCAATTACTGATTATGTATTTGTGGCTAAATTTCAGGCTACTAGTCCTTCAATGACACAATATGAATCTCAAAGTAAATTTCAATACACAGTCCCCAAAATATCAATCTTTCCTTTTAGGAGGTAAGCAGACATCCTATAAAAGTTTTGGCACATCTACATTCTGTAGGACTGGATTATCCTTAGCATTGAAAGATATTTCCCAGTGCCTAAACAGAAAATCCCTTGCTGCTGTTTAACCCATTAAAATCTATAATGCACAAAAGGAGTATGTTCTTTCTTTTTGCAGCAATCTATTATGTATTTAGGCAGCTACCATATACTTCCTTTTATTGATTTTTATTTCTTGGAAAACAGTCTGGATTATGAATTAATGTTTAGATATGTCTTCCCAATGTTTTTGCAGGAGAACTCATAGAATCATAGGATGGTTTGGATTAGAAGAGACCTTAAAAATCATCTAGTTTCAACCCCCCTACCTCCCACTAGACCAGGTTGCTCAAAGCCCGATCCAACCTGGCCTTGAACACCTCCAGGGATAGGGCAGCCACAGCTTCTCTGGACAACTTGTTCTAGAGCCTTACCACCCTCACAGGGACGAATTTTTTTCTAATGTCTCATCTAAATCTCCCCTTTTTCAGTTTGAAGTCATTACCCCTTGTCCTATCACTACGCTCCCTGACAATAAGTCCTTCCCCATTGCTCTTATAGGTCTCCTTTAGATATTGAAAAGCCACTGTAACATCTCCCTGGAGCCTTCTCTTCTCCAGACTGAACAGCCCCAACTCTCTCAAGCCTGTCCTCACAGTAGAGGTCTCCCAGCCCTTGGAGCATTTTGTGGCTTCCTCTGGACCCACTCCAACAGGTCCATGCCCTTCTGATGTTGGGGACCCTAGAGCTGGATGCTGTACTCTGTGTGGGGTCTCACCAGACTGCAGTAGAGGGGAAGAATCCCCTCCTTTGCCCTGATTGCTACACTGCTAGGGATGCAGTCCAGCATACAGTTGGCTTCACTGTGCTTCCACATCACTTGGTGGTTGTTGGGAACTTGTTTTACCATGTACCAAAAGACTAAATACATTTATAGTCCTTTCAGCCTCCTTGAGGTACCTCTTGTGTTATTAGGAAAGTAGGATAAGGAGATTTCCAGTGGTTACTTGCATAAGACTAGTTTAGAAGGTCAAAAATGAAAAAGGATACTATGTATGTGGGGGACATTAGGATACAGAAGCAGCCTGTTTAATTTGAGGAGTAACTGAATAATAAGAAGAGAAGGCATTGACAGTGGGAACTTACTGAGGTTGCTGTTAAGGGGGGAAAGTGGAAGAAATTAACATATTAGGGTCAGTTTGTTCAGTGGTTTTATGTGTTACGTATATATGAAATAGATTTACAAACTTCTGTAGTCTGGGTATCATTTTCATGTATTTTGGAAGATACAAAGCTGCATAAATGGAATAAGATAAAACGTGCTGGAATCAGTCTGGTATCTCAAAAGACTTGACAAACATAGATCAGAAAACTACTGATGCTATAAGTATTATGAAAATAACCTGTGATTAATAAAGATTACTGGCTTTGTTGAGTTTAACTTAAGTGTAGGGGCAATCTGCAGCATACTAATAAAAATACTTATTTTATGGAATGAAAAGTAGCAAAATAAAGGAGATGGTTTTTCTCCATTAAGTACATTGAGAGAGTTTAAGTATTTGAAATGGTTTTGAAGCATTAAGTAACAAAGAGACAAAACATATCCTTTAATGAGAATATTTCTCACCTCTCTTGTGGAAAATATTGCTGTTTAAAAAAGATTAGTGCAAAAAGGCAGTTATTCGAAAAGACAAAGCTTAAAACACACTCCTAAAGCCTACGCATTTCTTGAGTTTTGTTGTAATTCTTCCAAAACTACAAAATAGAACTTGACTGAGGCAAGATACTAAACCACCTTGAAAACTACTAAATAGTGCTGCATGTAGGGGAAGATAAAATAAAACTGCAACAGAAATTGTATATTGACCAAGATTATACGTTGTTTTCTAAAGCTGCATAAAACTGAAGCCATTAACTTATATTTGCATTTAAGCAGTGGAGTTGTGAAGTAAGTTATAAACTTGTAAACTATAATCAGACAGGTAACGTTACACGTTCCAGGAAGGTAGTTCAGTTTGAATACTATATATGAGAAAGCTTTTTAAAAAAGCACTAAGAGTTAGAGTAATAAAGTATTGGACTGTGGAGAGATATATAGGCATTTGTCTTGGTGTATAGAGATTGTTTGCAACTGGATTCAGCCTTTCTATTCCCCAGAAATTTACCATCAGGAGCTCTAAAACATGTTAGTTCCACTAACACATTGCCACTTCTTCCCTCTTCATAGAAACTTACAGTTTCTGTCACTTGTTTGTAGGTATTTTTCAGTGCTTGTTATTATTTACTGAGAAATCAAGAGGAATCATAGTTATACATAAACAGTTATTAATATATGCTCAGATGACAGCTTTGTGGTGTTTTTTTTTTTTTTCTTCTTACCCTGTACAAGTTTTCTTCTGAGGGTGTGGAATAAATGAGAACTTCAAGCATTTGCTTCTTCTAACATAATGGGGCTTTTAAGTTATTATCTAAATGACGTGAACTGCTAGAGAGCTGCTCTTGGGGAGAGCACGGGCGTCACTCCCAGTGACAGCAGTACTGCCAGCCTTTGGAAGGAGCAGGGCGGGATGGTGGGTGTCAGTTGGAGGATGAAATGTTTCTGAAGTAGGGTGTGCTTTTCTTAATTCTGTCTAATAATGTCTAGTGGAGTTTGGGGCAGGGGCAGGTGGTGTTTAGACAAGTACTGTATGAGAATGTCATAGGTGTAGACCTCTGTCAAGATTGACTTAAAAATAAACCAATACATACAAATATATGTATGTATATTACAAAAATAAAACACAGCTGGATTGTGTGTACTGTACATCAGATTGAAGAAGAAATTGTTATTTATCTTCAGAACTGTGAAGTGATGCTTTGTAATTGTCTTTTCTTTCCTACAGGCAGCTCAGCATGGAGAACAGGCTGGAAGGACCAGAGCCAGCCATGAGAGAGAAAATTGTTTCTTCAGGTAGGAGTAGTGGGGAAACAGGGGCAGAAGAACTCAAGCCATGTGTGGAAATGAATGATAATCATGTTTGAATATTATTACATTCACCATTCCAGTTATCGTCTAGTTTCGCGCTAAGATCTGATGCCAAAAAACCTTGATGAAATCTTTCTTTAAAACCATCTGCACCACGACTGACAGTGAAACGTTAATGTGTGACTAGAGTCAGCTGTAATGTTTGTTTGTCAATGATTGACGTAATATCACCCAAGATATAATTAGCTCAGGGTAAAAGTAGTATCTTATTCCTACTGGAAAAAAAACAACCAAGTGTTACCCCATTATTTCATTTTCACTTTTCACAAGTGCGTACTGCATACACAGTCTGTGATTTAACTACCATACTTGCTTTCAAGGTGAAAAATCCTATGCCCAAGCCAATAATTACAAAAATATGAATCTTAAAATTGTATTCTGATATTTGTGTTACAAATTTTAGAACTGATAGAACTGTTAAGCTGAAATATCAGCCTTCACTGATATTTCAACAAGCTGAAGTATTTCGGTAACTGTAAACATAATAAAAATTCTCGTGATGAATCTATGAACAGTTCATTTGATGGAACTCATAAGAAGTACATTGAATTCAAAGGAATGGATAATCCTGCGTTACTGATAAGAATTAAATTTTTTTTCCACTGACAAGAAGCAGTGATGTTTTGTTATGGAAGTAACAATACAAAATAAAAGCTGAGAAAAATAATGAGATTTCTGATGTTCATTCTTCTGAACTGATAAAAATACTTCCTAATTGAAAGTATATTGAAGGGCTTTTTCAAGACTCTGCGTTTGCTCTTGTGGCAATGTGAGAGTTGCTTAATTACTGGGGTATTTGGTGAAAGGGGGAGTTTATAACTGTGAGTTATGAGGATTTATGGAATATTTTCCTGAAAGAACTGGGAAGAGGAAGTGACTACTTATTTCAGAAATGCTGAACATGTGTATATGATTCAAAGAACCAAGTTTTCATAGGTGTGAGACAGTTAAATGTGCAAAGGTGCAATTGTAAAGGAAATAAATATGTATTGGTACAAAGTTGCACAAGAGTTTCTCTTCTTTAGGTGACCCTTCATGCAAATGCCATTCTTATGCAGTAAGCTTGGAACGATACAATAACTTTTCTTAGCAATGCAAGATTAGTGAATGAAGCAAACTAATCACAAGCATTTTAGTTACTTTTAACTACATTAGCATCAATTGTTGATATGCTGCTGTAGTCCATCCAGATGGCTGAATCCTGTTCTTAGTGTTCTGCTGAAGCAGCCTTGCTTTTTGCAGAAATTGTGCCCAGATTCTCAACAAGTAAATTTGATTCTGGAGGTGTTCCAGAAGACAATCAAACCTTGGCTATGTGACTATTAGCAACTATTGTAGTGAAGTAGGTGTAGCTCTGTGCAGTAAGAGAATGCAGGTGATACCCTTGCATTTGGGGTGGGAAGGGACTGTTTACTTGAAACTTGTTCTAGTCTGGTCCAGTTCAAAAACCACATAGTGATTAGGATACGTCAGTGTGTTACCTGGTTTAGTTTCATCGAAAAGAATCCAGATTAACATACTTAGATCATGTCAAGATGTGAACCAGCGTTGTGTTTACTAGTGGGAATGATCAGGAGGTACACTTCTCACTCCGGTCAACTGAATGGAGACATGGATGCACTGTTCAGGTGAACACACTGGTTTCTGTTGTGTTACACATCTCTGCCTGTGGTTAAAGATATAAATGGTAAATGCAGCTCTTCATGGTGCACTAGTCTGAATCTATGACAACAGCGCAGTCAATGTATTGCTCTGCCATTTGTTTTTTTAATTGCTGTACCTGTTGTTGTAATAGTTCAAGTAAAAGCAGCGCTTGGTTTTGGTATATTTGTTTTGATAAAAATGTCATGGGCGGTAAGTTTTCCTGAAGTGATCTTGCTTAACCGCTTAAGCACTGTTTAATCTAGCCCTGCACAATCATCATGTAAACACGGTCACATTTCAGAAATCATCCTAGTGAATCAAGTCAGTGTGCTTATGAGCTATTTTGTTAGAGCATTTAGCTTGGTATGTGCTTATTTGCTTGGATCATGTGGAGCTCTGTGAAAGCGAGTTGGCTGTAGGCGCAACTTAATACTGTTTTAACAGCGGAGACTTTTAACCTTCTGTTGAGAATGTGTTCTCTTTTGGTTTATGTCCTTAATACATATCTGGATAATGATCTTAGATTTGAGGGAACTAAGCATATAAATTAAACATGTTCCTTTTTTTATGCTTTTATTTACTTTGCTAGTTATGATCAGCATAGCTAGTCCCAGGGCTTTCATCTTAAGGTGCTGTGGAAGCTCAGAGCTAAGTTCCCTCTCTGTTTTCTCTAATAAAATGACACCTGCCCACTGATGACAGCTCCATCAACTTATTCTGTACCTCTTTTCCTCGGTTAGGCATGTTAAGAATTATCAGCAATGGAACATTCTTGTTTGTATTCTTTTTAGACCTCTGTAGCAAATACTAAATGTCCTTCTTTTTCCCTGGGAAGCATGTGGTTCTTTCCTGCTAATGAGATTTCACACATTAAAGCATAATGATAAGAGCACAGTGCAGCTAAGATTACACATCTGAGGTTATTCTTGTTGCTAGGAAGTGATGAACCTGCTCTCTAATGCACTGACTTTTCTTCTGGAACTATCCAATGTATCCTATTAAAGTTTTCCTAAATTTAAGCTATAAAATTGATTTCTTGGTTCTTAGGGTCAAAACCTAGAGTGCACTGATACTTTGTGTGAGCTTAAAACTATACTTTCATAGTTGAATTAACATAAAATGGTAAATATACTCATTTTTCTGTAGTGCACAGGAGCTGTAGTATTTTATCTGCAACATAATTTAGAAGATAATTTGATTGCTTTGCTGATTTTCCTTAAATGCTAATAATTTTGGGCAAGGTCCCAATTTTTCTTCCCAGTTCACCAACTTAAAAATTTTCATCCCAAGTCTTATTGCCTTTGCAATGAAATTTTTCCTTAGGAAGTCCTATTTTAAGCACAGAATTTTATAACGGTGGGAATTATCTGTGACTAATAACAATCTCTATGGAGCTTGTTATTCAGTGAAAACTGATCACATGCTTGAATATATTCTTCTGATTGCTTGCAGCTATGAGTAGCTTAAATTTCTAAAAGTTGTTGCCTTACCAAGAGAGGTGCAGTACTCTTTTTTTTTTTTTTTTAAATGCTGAAATAAGGTAAATTATTTAAACTAGTGCTATTTTAACTAGAGTTCAATAACACATAAATGAAGTTCCATGCAACAGACTAGAAAAATGTACTAATTAACAGAAGTTAAGCTGGTCCTTGAACTCGTCTAACAGAATTTTACTTGTCATTTGAACGAGCACTTATATAGCTAAGCTGTGTTTATAAAACTAAATTTCTTGGGAAGTGCCCTGTAGGTGTGCAAATAGTAAGATATGAGTAAAGAAGGGATCTTGGAACCCATTTTTTTTTCCTTATTTATTTTTAAATAACTCTTATTTGTTTTGTACAAGCATTTCAAGAACCCTTCTTGGCCCATTGTGGAGGTTTCTGGAATAGTTGGGGTTTTGCAGGAAGATCAGAGTCAGGACGTTCTCTCTGGTGATATGGCTGCGTTTTGTATTTCTGTAGCCATTCAAGAATTTGTATTGGGGAAAACTTGAAGGCGATGTCACCTGTAGAAATAAAGGGTAAAGAACTGGTTCTTGTGTAGGCATGAAGTTTATTACTCACCTTGTCTTCTGTTGATTTATGTGTATAACAAGATTTACTCCTTAACTACTCATACTGTGTATAAAATGAAAAGCAATAAACAAAAAACCAAACCAACCAAACAAACCCCATCCTGTGGATGGCATGGTCCGTTCTATGTGTCATGTAAGCAATACTGTATTAGTTGTTTTGAAAACAGAGCTTGACATGGGAAACTTCTGAAATGGAAAGCTTTCCTTTTGTCTAGTTATGCCAACTGATCAATTAACAACTGCAAAGTATAACCATAACTTGGTCAGACTTCACCACCACCATTGCTTATTACTCAAGGAATGCTGCACAACTGAATTGTGTTGTAATAGCATGACTAAATGGTAATTGTCACGTTGTCGTTCTCCCACACACTTATGGTCAGGTTGCTCATGACAAGCACTGCTTCAGTATTTCAAATACTAACACTGGATTTCATAGCAAAATTATGATGAAGTGTCTCTTACAGTTATATACTATGAAGTGAGTTATTCAGGTCTGTCTTCAGAACAGTTCTAAACTTTGGGTACTTTTGAAGGAGATAGTGATTACTGTTGTGACAGGCCACCAATACAAGGTAAGAGAACATACACAGTTTTTTAGTGTGAGTTCCACTGAGGAAACACTGACCTTTATTTCAAATATTAGTTTTTTTCCATAAAGGCTTTTGCAATAGATACTCTGGTTTCCTTATTCCTAAGCGGGAAGTACCAGTCTTGTGGATATGTTACCGTAATATAGCAATTACAAAATGATACCTGAAAATAATTTTCTGCTTTTTCAGTGTAAAAATGTAGCAAATTTCAATACATTTAGTAAATTATGGTATGCAAATTCGTACAGAAGGTAGAAACTGCTATTTTTGCTTTGCTTCTATTAAGTCAATAACAAGGATGTAAAATAGTGTAAGTAAACATGAGGCTGTTACTCAAGAGCCCCAGCTTAGATTGAAAACAAGCTGTCAGTGATGATACCCATAAGGAACTTCTCTACTAGGTAAGCCCGAGTGAAAATGAAGGTGCAGTGGGCTGTTACTGGGGCCACGTGGGTTTTCTGTAGAAATTGCACATAATGGATTGTACTTAGTTTTGAGGGCCTGGAATAATGAAAAAGTGCTGGCTTGCTTGTTCAGTAGCACTTACGGTCTTGTTGAAAACATGTTAGGGGGAGGAAAACTAGAGAAACACTGGCACTGCCACCTCATTAGGTACTGAGTACTGTGCTGGGAGGTAGGTCCTAGGTATATGTGTGCTGCTAGGGGGTGGTGGTGGGAGTGCTGAAGGATGGGGACTGCAAACAAAGAAGGGAAAGTAATTAAGAAATTGAGAATTAGTTTCAAAAACTCTGTAAGGATTAGATTGCCATTTTTGTATGTTTCACTTCTCTCACTTCAGAATATAAATACATCGTGATTAGTGAGAAGTAAAGTGTGTTCCTACCATGGAGCACAGAGCAAGGTCAAAAAGCAGAGTGACTTGAATTGTGTAAATTAGACAATGATTTTGAGAAATACATCATGACATGGAGCAATCAAAAAATGATAATAGAAGAAAAGAGACAAGGGAAAAGGTTATAACTGTATATTCTTAACTGTGTGAAGTTGTCAAACAGCAGAATAACTTAATTTTAATGAAGCCACTAGACTCCACAGAGGGTGATGTACAGTCAAGTAAATAATGTGAGTTTAATAAGGTTCTAAAGGTTGCAGGCCTTGTTGTAAAGCTAGGTTTTGCTTGTCTCTGTATAACACACAATGGTATGTTAGTGGCAATACCATTATGTCCTGGAGTACACTAATGATGCAGGGAAATTACAGAATAGAATGCAGTGTTACACAAAAGCAGCTATGAGGTCTACATTTTGTAGCTCGCTCTTACAATGTGGTTCCAAAAAAACACCAAAACCAAAAAGCAAAGCCCTGAAACGCAGGCACTAAGGTATAGGGGGAATAAACAGCACATGGCTGCTCTCGGCCCAGAGGTGGGTCCTCCCTTCGCTCCACTGTGCTTCTCTCAGACTGCATTGTCTAAGCTGAAGAAACCTCTTCAAGCCTTGAAATTTTCCTCAAAAATAGGGTGATGAAGAGAAAGGAAAATTGCATGAGACACCAGAAAACAGTTAGATTCATTACGAAGGTGAAAATCAATAGTGCTAATGGAAGTAACCGTTAAGTGCATGCTAGTAATGTAAGACTCTTTTGACATGAAAAAAATCCAAGCAGATACTTGGTTTAGGTGCCTTGTGTGTCTCCTAAATAAGATCCAAAGTGAAAGATCAGGAGAAGAAATCAAGTGAATTATATCCACATACCCTTTGACCAAATGTAATAACATACTTAATTACAGAATTTGAAGAAAAGAGTAGGGGATATTAATTTCAGCGAAGTCTTTTTTCAGCACTATTTTAAATATACATGCTGTTAAGATGCAACTGAAGGAACTGTACTTTTCAATTCACTGATGTATCAAAACTGAAGTCTTGTACTAAAACTAAAAGTTACTGATATATGAAGTGAACTTTTTTCAAAGTGGATGGTAATACATCACCGCAGAGGCATTTATTTACCAGTATGTCAAACTATGCTTACTTTAATTAGAGTGTTTCTCTAGCAATAAAAAGGAAAGTAGAAATGTCTATAGTTTTGCCATTTATATTTATTCACAACTTCTGAGGTTGTGATTTCTGACTGAAGACGTAATTATGTTGCACGTTACTACTGAATCTCTAAATTTTTGTCTCATAACCCCTACTGAATAATTTGGTCAACTTCAAAAAGTGCTTGAAACTAAATTCCCCATTTGTTGTTTTAGTTCTATGTATGTTTTTTTCCTTTCTTTTGTGTTTCATCAACTCTGGGTTTTCGTTTCAGAATAGCCTCTGTTTCCACAGGGTGTTCTGAAATATTCATGATCATACAGCAAAAGATTGCTGAAGCCCATTTTTAAAAATAAGCAAATATAAAGTTTCAAGAAATGAAGACAGGGAACAGGTTATTAAAAAAAAATGCATGTGTGTATCTGCTTGGTATTTGGAAAAAAATAGGTATTTTTCAAGTACTGTTCTTCAAAAGGATTCACATTTCTAATAAATGAAGAAGTATATCACAACATGGTGCATTATATAACGACAGTCATCATTCTTAATCAATGCTTTAATATCTGTAGATATTTCCTGCAAGGAGTTGAGTGTCATGTTGTTTGATATAGGGTTAAAAATATATGAAAACGAGTAGCTCGACAGTGGCTATGAATAAATGCCATGTCTCCTGCAAACTTACTTAACTTTTACTTCATAGTAGTATAAGCATGTGCTTGAATGGCTTTAAGAGTTTCTGGTTTTAGAAAAAAAAGCAGAGATATTGAAGTTCTGTCTTTGGCTACAGTGCAATTAATCAGATGTTCTTTTGCAGAACAAACAGAAATACGCTTAACATGCAAAGAAATCTGTTGCGCATGTTAAAGATCATACTTATAGCTGAGATCATTTAGGGAGTACATGTCATAACAGTATTGATCGTATGCTGTCAGCCTGCATAATTCTACCTTGGGGTATTTCAGACTTTAAAACCTTTAAAACACTAATGGGGAACATACAAATCCAGTGCTTCACTCAGGACTCAGTTATGAGGCATCTGCTGTGAGTCTCCCTTGCTCTAGTAAAGATGAAATCTGGCAGTGCTTACTGTCAGAGTGTGCTTCTCAAACTGACCTTAAAAATATTATTATAGACTTCCACATACGTGGTGCAGTGACTAAACCAGCTATATCTAGTGTGCTGAGTTGAGGGGAGTTTTATATTACTTTATTTTTTTTTTCTTTTCCAAATAAACCCTTGATTACCTTCCCTGAAAAGTCCCCCAGGGATTTACTGATACATAATCTCATCAAACTCTAAAAGATAAGTTGTAATTGCATTAATGCAGAAGTGATGCCTTCGGTACATTTGTTCTGGCCTGACTGGTTGGAATTTAGGAAATTGGTCTGCTTTCACAAGAAAAGAGAGTCTCTTTTGACTTGCAGTGCTAATAGAAGTTGAAGGCAGAAAACTTCTTTTGGCTTTGCAAGAAAGCAGATTAAATGGAAAACCCAGAGGAATCTCTCCTTATTCCAAAGGCCTTTTTTTGTAGAGATGCCTTGCAGAACATGCAAGGTTTATAACCTTATCAGGGGACTGCTCTGATGCTTACAGCTTGTTTTTTATTATGTGCCTATTTTGATCATTTACTCATTGAGAGCATTTTCTCTGCTCTGTGTCTGTTCTTTTGTAGTGTACTAATTATGCATTTTAACTTCTTTTTCTCCATAAGTCCTCCAAATGATTACACTTATATTATCCATATATCTTTTTAATTCTTTATGACACTGGCTGAAAAATAATAGTGTCAAATCCTGCTTGTTTTAGTGTTTTTCAGCTGGTAGGAGTACTGTGGATAGCTAATTAAACTCAAATATATAGGAAAATTTATTATAGATAAGGAGAACCATTGCCAGAAACCACATTATGAGATGTCTGCCTGTTAAAGTTGACTAGCTTAAATATTGATCAAGTCAAATAGAAGAATCAATGCCAGATAATACGGGGATGGATTTTAAACAGCAGAATACAACTTCATTTAGTCATTATAGTTTCTGTCCCACCTCTTACATAAATCATTTAGTTCATTCTAATATATTGGGTTTCAAACGTATGTCTAATGAACTTCACAAAATTCACAGAAACTTGCCGAGAAATTTCAGCGTATCAAGTCAATGCTTTTTGAGAGGCCAAAGATCCATGGCAGCATTCCTGATTTGTTCTATGCTTGTGCAATAAACTCTTTTAACCATTCTGGCCTTTATCTGAAGTGTTACCAAACAGCAGGAATTGCATTGCCACTCGGACTTCTTATGGCTTTTCATGTTTCTTTGTTCGTTTTCTTTTCTTCCTAATTCCATATTAAACTAGAAGTTGGCTTTTGTATTTGACAAATGAGTTCTGTTGCTCTGGAACACCTGGAACATTTGACTCCAATAAATGTCTTTTTGTTAGATTTTCTACAAAATTACATTTTGTGTTTTCTTTTCCTTAAATCTTTTGTAGAATTATATTGCAATTCAGAAATTGAGGAATTCCCTTTCCTCCTCTCCTTCCCCCACTACAAGAGCCTGGCTGGGGCTTGTCAACTCATTGCTACCTACCACTTAGGGATTTTTTTATTTTATTTTTATCTTTAACTCAATAATACCTGGTACAAAAGTCTTAATTTGAAAATAACCGTGAATTTGCAATTGCATTTTGTATTTTGGTTTGTTTGGAGGCTGCAGTGTTAAAACTATAGGCACCAAATGGCTGGCTTGTTTCATGGTTTTCTTTAATCCTATTTTTCAAACAGGATCAGACTGACCTGCTAAAGTTTTGGTGCCTGATGGAGTAAGGATGATAAATGCAGCCCACTTGACCAGAGCTCAGGCTGAGAATGTCTGAGATGCAAGAGTAGCCGAAGTGCGGCACTAGTCATCAGTGAGAAAACCAGATATTTGCAGCTGAATTTTGTTTCTTTCTTGTGTTTTCTAGCAGAACTTGAATTTACTAGGTTATGCATGTACTAGGCCATATTTCTGTACTAATCTTGCTGCTGTACTGGCTTTGGTATTTTGTATCTAGTACAAAAAAAAAGAAGTGACCTTTTGTTTGAAGTTAAATATATTTGACCAGATAATTAGGTGTCCGCAGTTTTTGCATGGCCAGCATTCTAGCCTAGTAGTAATATTAGCTCTTAATTAATTTACAACAATTTTTGGTTCATTTATTTCTCTCAGGTAAATGCCACTTTAACCCCCCTACGGTACCATCTTCAGTGTATTCTCATATCTGAAAGGGGAGCTTATTTGCTTGGTTTTGTTTCAGAGATTCTAGGCAAAAGGTCACAGTAAACTCTCCAGTGTCCTCCTTAGGTTTAGATGTAATGATATAGTTTAGAGTTACTTTATATTTGCATGCCTGAGAATGAAAAAGACAGAAGATTGTTTTATACAGATATACATTTAAAGAAAAGTTCCATAGCGTGCATTTGTGTAGTCCAATGTGAGATGGGAAAAGGAGAAAACACAGGAAATGCATTTCTTCATCCTGTTCCCACCTCCCCCCCAAAGGAAAAATTACAACCATGTTACCATGGAAAAATCAACATGATAGAGAACTGTTGGATCTCCAATGCCATTTTTTAAAATCCAATTGATTGCAGCTGTACTGAAGGGAACAAATGTTTTGCTGCCTGTGCTGCCAAATAATAGATTATATTTGGAAGCATAAGACTAATGAAAAAAATACAGTTCAGAAAATTAGTGACTGCGAAGCTTCATGCCTAAGAAAGGAAACCATTAACTTTCTATTGTAAAGAATACTGGGCTCTAAAAATTTAGGCTTTATTTTTTCAGATGTAGTGTTAAGTTGTAATATTGTTTCCCGAGGATTCAATTTTTCACCATGGCAGTGATCCCAAGCTTCATGCTTTCTGCTGGCTATAATTTATCTATTTACTAGCAGCAGCCATCTGCTTGGGAAATCATTAATTCAAACTTGGGCAGAGGGGGGCAGCAAGGGGGGAGCACTGCCTGGTCTTGAGGAGGGACAGCACACATGGCCTTCCTGATTCTCTTGGTATACCCAGTACTGGTGGCCAACGTTTTTTCCATAGAAGTTATTCCCCCTCACCCCATCCTGTGGTACTACCATACATCAATCCCTGCTGGGGTGGGAGAGTCTGAACCACATGAGGAAAATTTTGGTGTCTTGAACAGTGTACTGCTCAGTAAGGGCCTTACTGCTGCAGCTTGCAGGGTTCAGCCAGCTTACTTGGTTGAACTCATAGGTTTTGACAAATTCAAAGTTTGAACTTGCTGAACTCCACCGTTACTGGGTAGAGTTATCAGAATTTGGCTGGCATGGAGGTTGCAAAGGATTTGACATCAGTCAGAAGTGACCTGATCTGTAAGTGACCAAGTTGCTGCTCACCAGTTGAGGTGCCTGCTCTCTGCCGCAGAGTGGCTTCTGACAGCACCCCCCAGTTCAGATGTGGGACACACCTTGCAATGGTATAAGGCTTTGCTGAGGGCCAGCAACTCTTTTTACTGAAGTGACTTTACCAACGAGGAGCAAATCGTTACGACGCCTTAATGGTTTTATTTGGATATGTACAATCTGTAAGGTCATTATTAGAAATTATTAGATGTAAGAATAAAAAAAAAAAAAAAGAAAAATAGTTATTCTATTAAGCTCCTTATAAGCAGACATAAAAGTTAAGTGTAGACCATTAAGTCTTGTTAAAGCAAGCAAACAAGTTATCCGTTTTTCAGTTGTCTGTTCATTGCCATGGTAGAAACATTGATCTCTATCTTTTAGAGATCTATAATTGCAGACTTGTAGCTTAATCTGGCATAGGTGTATGGAAGCTCTTTTTCAGTGCTTCTGTAGGAAACTAGTAAGCTAAATCAATAATGCCATATGACATAAAGGAGAAAAGAAATATCTTTACAAGATCAAGCAAGGGTTTGGCAATCTGATCCACGTTCATGGTATTGAGTGCTTCATCAAATATTGGTGCGAGGAGCAGTAATTGATTTTGCAGTATCTGCCCACCTGACTTGAATGCCCATGTGCAGAATGGCTGTGGCACTCGTGCAAACTTTGTTCTGTGGAGTTGCTGGGAGCCAGTAAGATGTTCCCAAACTATGCTATGGTTTATGAATTATTTTGTTTGTTGGTGATGAATGACGTAGGAATTTAAACTCTTACCTTTAGAAATAACCATCTGTTACAAAATAGATCACCGATGTCTCCTTTAGCAGCCTAATGCAGTATTTTTAAAAATTACTGTTACCTCTGACAAAGAGAGCGAACCACTGGACTCTCTGTTACTTACTGTGCCAAAAGGTTTCTTAAAATCTATATGTTTTAGATTCTATAGAGGCTGTGTGGGTCAGGCATTCTTAAAGTGATGTGCACAGCAATGAAAAATGAGACATTGGCTTCAGAGACCTGGAGTACCTGGAAGTTGAAGGTCAAAATTGCAGCCTTTTGTGAGTTATAAACAGAGATTTGCCAGTTCAGCTTCTATGGTCAAGCTGAAGCTTGTTTGGCAGCATGATTTTAGGTGGGTTAATAAAGAAAACTCATTCTTTTCTACATAGTAATGAAGCATGTTTTATACCAGACATTGTTGGATATCACAAAACATCTGTTTATGTAATTTTTTTAAAAAAAATCACATTCATGGAAACATGCACTTCTTTCAGTCCTTTAAGACTTAATGTATACCTGGATTTTGAAGGCTGTGTTACTCTGTTACTCTGACTACATTTAGAATTATTGTAGAATTGTATAAAATACAGCGGTTAAAAGAGTAGAATGATAAGTAGAATTCAAAGACTTTTTTCTTTCTCCTCTGAGATGCCTATCTTGAGTGTGAACATCGTGCTAGATTTCTCACTTCAGACAGGGAACTTTCTAAAAGGAAAATCAAATGCTGAAAGCTTGCAAGCTCCAAATACTTGATTTGTTTTGTCAACTATAAAATAGTATATTTTGGAATTAATTAAATTCTAAATAATCATCTTTTGATGGTTCACATGAATTTGAATTTGGTTAAGGATACTCTAATTTTCAAAATATATTCTTGGCCCTGCTACTATGGGGACTTCAGGTAAACACAGTTGTAAATATGTGGGTGTGTTTAGAAGGTATAATAAAACTCAGATAAGAGTCCAGCTGTGCATAGCAGGTTTATCAAGTGACGCATCCATAGACTAAAACAAGCGATATCTTTATGTAAGTTAAGAGGTAATCAGTAGCCCTGGGGCTTTCTGATTGCCCTTCCTCTCTCATTTTCTCTCCAGCTCCAGAGTGGCTGTGCCATTTTGTCAGAGTATGCTATGACTCACTTCCCCGTTTTTATTTTCTCTCGCAGATGCATCATTTCATCTCGTGCTCTGAAAGTGACAAGTGACTCTGTGGCACTGGCTTTATTGTATTAGGCTGCGCTAGCTGTGATGAATATATAACCTGTGTTGCAGCTTTCTTTATCCCTGCCTTACACAGCAGTGGGTGCAGTAAGAAAACACAAGGACACTAATATAAGGCTTCAGATACTACTGCTGTGACTTTGACCATGAAGACTCAAAGTAATATCATTATTGGTCCCCATGTAGTAGCACTGATAATGTTTTTTTTTCTGGCATGCCAGGGAACAGAGAGGTGTACAGCTGACTCACTGCCTGACGTTGGCATCTTGGCACGCAAAAAGTTTGTTAAATGTTGCCAGTTCTGTCTTACTGTGTTGGCTCTATTTGCCCAGAGCTTTTAAATTCCTTTCCAGAGCTGGCAATTCCAGTGAAGCTGTAACCGATGTATCCCACAATACTTGACTTTTTGAAACTGTGAGACATGAAAGTATTTGATATGTTGCCAAAGTGAAAAATACTCCAAAATGCAGCATGAAAGGTTTATCCATTTTATGCTGGTGTTGTCATAGGCAGGCACTGAATGTTGTTGGGGATGGGGGGTGGGGGGAAATGTGTTGTGAAAGACCTTCCCACTGCCATGCATACTATATTTCATCTTTCATCAAGATTTGCTGTAGTTACCTGATTTAGAAATGATTTGGCAGGTGATGGAACAACTTTTATGTCTGTGCTCGGTAACTGGGGAAATCCATTACAGTGTCTCCACGTGACTGGATCTCATCCTGATGGGAGTATCTGTACGACATAGTTGTAGGGATGATAGATGGAATAGGATCTCAAAATAAACCACACACATACAGAGGTATCGATTGGATTGGTATCTGGCCACCATTTTTTGATGATGCACATACAGGCTTTCTCAGCCAATGGTGTAGTCTTCAGCTCTGGAGAAATTTTGGTGTGCTGCTCTTGCTACCACTGTCACTGGCGTGTGAGTCTTGAGAGCAATGTACCTTGGAGTCAGTATGAGAAATGTTGGAAAATAATCACAGACAAAACATTATCAGCATCACAAATTAGTTTTTTATACTTCCCTTCTGTAAAGACCTTAAAAAGTCAATTTTCCAGCCCAGAGTGTTATTTTTCTGAGCTTTCTTTCAGTTTGAAAGGGACATTCTGTAGGAGTTGCACTTCCATGTGTTTGTTCTCTGCAGTGACTTTATTGACCACACAAAGAACGATGGTTTTCTTTTGTTTATTTGTTTGTTATTTTTCTTCCCAGTAGCTGTTTCAAGAGAATCTTCTCAAGCTTAGGTTAATTTGGAGAGGGAAGAGGAGTCAAGATAACAGCAAAATCTTCTACCAGGTAAATAAGCATATGTTCTTGCCTGCAATAACATTTCTCTAGCAATTTCCAATACATAATGAACTAAAGAAGACTTGGAGTATGGTTTTTATACCTAATGATTTTAATAGATATTTTTCAAGCTTTTAACCCTGTATAGTAGTGATTCATTTATTAAGCAGGTCTCATAGCTCAAATTGAGAGACTATTCCCTCAGTAGATACAGGGAAAGGAGGCACTTTTAAGGTCAAGGTCATGCATGTTACAGAAAATGTACTTCTAATTGTTTGCCCTTCTCTGTCACACAGGACTTCACTGTTTGTTCTGACTGATTCTGTCTCAGGATCTGTTTCTTCATCCTGCTTCACACAGCACTGACCAAAGCAGCCAAGTCCCAAACATCGATAGTTTTAAGGGATTCACTGCTGTTGAGAATAGCTTTCTCCCGAGCTTTGTTTTGAGGAATTTTAATTGGAAACTTGGACCAATCGTTGAAGATGAGAGGGAGAGAAGTAGCACATCTGTGTATCTCCAGGAAAGATTTATCCTGCTTTATTTACTATTTACCTTGAGAATAGTTACGTGTCATCAGTAAAAACCCTGATGCTCCATTTGCAATCTCTTCCATGGTAACACAGCTTCCCTGTGGCTGAATTCCAGGGCCCAAAATCAGTAGAGATCTACTAATTTCTCTTGCTGTGTCACACCAGAATGCACCTGGCCACATCTTGATGTATTGATCAAACTTCTCTCCAAATACATGCTTATTGTGGATGGAACAGTCTCAGGTACAGCAAATTCAATTTACTTTGCTTCCAGAAAAAAAATAGCCTCTGCCTTCCGGTGAACTTTAAATGCAAACAGGGGAATGGTGTTTTGTTTCTTTGTTTTAAAGCAATAAATAAAAGCAAAAAGACCCACCAAAACAAAACTGAAAAACCCACAAACACCCATGAAGTACAAACTATGCTTGAATACATATATGATTTTATCAGTTTCTCATGTAAGAAGGTCCACAGATGCAAAAAGATCACTTTGTCTGAAATGTTATTTTAGGAAAGTATAGTTGTCTTTTTATATTTTATCCATCTCCCAGGTTGTAGGAGGTCTCTTTTTATATGATCAATATTTACATGTGTCCTATTGTAGAGTATATGCTGGCATTAGAATGTAAGTCTCAACTGATAAATCTGGACTAATTAGTTAATATTCCATGTACCAGATATAATAAATTCCTATTTGCATTGCATTGCTTTCCAAAAATATAGAGCTAAAATTCCAACTGCTGTAGTAAATTCTACTAAATAGTTTTATAAAGTTAACCATGTATATATACGTGTGAATACACTACTCTATGTAATATATAAAATATATTTACATATATGTTATATATATAATATATGTCAATATATAAGAAGTTACCTGTTAATTAATTTTCATACAAGACATACGATTTCTCTTTTGAGTGAGCAAGAAGTGAATTGTGTATAATCAGAATCGTATTTGAGACTAGAACCAGTGCTATTTAACATCTTTGTTGGAGACAACGGATAGTGGGATAGAGTGCGCACTTGGCAAGTTTGCCGATGACACCAAGCTCAGTGGCGTGGTTGACACGCTGGAGGGAAGGGACGCCATCCAGAGGGAACTGGACAGACTTGAGAGTTGGGCTAGTACAAATGGCATGAAGTTCAAGCAGACCAAGTGCAGGGTCCTACACCTGGGATGTGGCAANAGGGGAGATTTAGATTAGATATTAGGAAGAAGTTCTTTGGTGTGAGGGTGGTGAGGCACTGGAACAGGTTGCCCAGGTTGCCTAGGCTGGATGGGGCTTTGAGCAACCTGCTCTAGTGGGAGGTGTGCCTGCCCGTGGTAGGGGGGTTGGAACTGGATGATCTTTAAGGTAAGGTCCCTTCCAACTCTAACGATTCTATGATTGTGTGATATAGGAATCTGGAATGATCTTGTTCATAGGATTGCACCAGCTCTTGAATGTCAGAAAATTAAACAATGCAGGCTGTTTTTTATTAAATCATTAATGGGAAATTCACAGTTAATGTTTTCTAGGAGTCTGTGCAAACTGCTGCAAGAAAATGAATTAAGCTTAAATTAGTTTAGCCAATTGAAAGATGACTTGCCTAATGTACTCCATTATCATGAATAATTCTGCCCTTTTGCCTGTAAAGAAGTAGTAAATAATGAAAGAATTCAGATCATGGAAATCAGGCAATTTTTCTCTTTGTTTTAATAACTGTGTCTGAATCTTACTGTGACCTTTAACAACAGCTCCATTTCAGCACACAGACCGCACACAGCCATTGTGGATGGTGGGGGCTGATAATGCCAAGAGGAAAAGCAGGATCACGAGGTGATGTAGTGGGGAACTTGAGGAATGTTTTATTACCTGAATACTAAGCCCTCAGAACTCTTAAAGTATTTTAATAAACAAATGCAAACAAAAGGAAATTTTTAGAAAAAATTTTTGTATGAGGAGCTGCTTTTAGGTAACACAAGAGTGAAACAGGTTAGTTAGTGAATGCTTATGTAGCTAGTTTGATGAGATCAAGTCATTGCATACAGAATTGCACCTTTTTTGAAAATTATTATTTAATTGACAGCCTTGTACTCTTCCAAAGATATTTTTGGTTGCATGATGGAAGAGATAGATTCTGTGTAAGCTAATGCATGGTACTCATCTGGAATGTGAGGACTGTAATGTTTGATGGTTTGGGTGAGGTAGAGGTTTGGACCCAACACTTAAACCCACAGATGAGATGGAGGAATGGGGGTGTCCACCACTAGTCCAACTCCTTTCTCTCAAGCTCTCCAATTTAACTTGTACAAAAAGTATCCACTCGGATGGACAAAATCTACCTGGACTTTTGAAATGGCTGTGGTAACTGTAAATGCCACCCTTTTTTTAACGATTTTTTTCTTCCTTCCAGCCTTCTCTGATACTGCTGCTGAAAGATCTTTGTGCAAATATGTCATAGAAACAAATTGCCAAACCAAGGAATACACAATGAAACAGATTTCTTTTCTGAGGGCTCTACCAGAGCAGAATGTTCAGCCTCCTGAGAACAAATGACTGTCTCCATTAGCAGCAGTAAGAGTAAATATGTAGACTAGAACATGATGCTGAGGACAGTGTGTTGCCAACAAGCTCTAGTGTCATCAAGCGATGTGCCTCAGAGGCGTGCTCTTCATACAAATGAAAATAGTAGTGTGAACACACCCATAATGTGAAGAATGTGTGTTTTAACTAACTGTTTTAAGAATGTGGGTTTTTTTCTGTCCTTAAATCTTTTGATCTCCCTTTTGGAGGTGACTGCAAATACAGAAGAGAATACAGGTCTGTTCCCCTGCATGTTTCAGGCAGTTGGAAACGTCTGCCAGGCCAGCACTGAGCCAGCCAGAAGCTGGGGTGATGTGGGCAATATGACACAGAATTTGGGTTAATGTTAGGATGCCTTTCAGTAGGTTTATTGACTTGATTACTGTATTGTGCTAACTTAATCCAAGCAGCTTACAGTTGATTTTGAGTGATGGCT
The DNA here is from genome assembly GCA_013400375.1 of Thinocorus orbignyianus. Classification (NCBI taxonomy): domain Eukaryota; kingdom Metazoa; phylum Chordata; class Aves; order Ciconiiformes; family Thinocoridae; genus Thinocorus; species Thinocorus orbignyianus. The sequence continues at coordinate 909,512 of VXBW01002142.1, forward strand.
CCCTTTGTCTGAAAAATGGTTCCCAGGCGTATTCCTAAACCTGCCAATAAACAGAACCACTGGGGGAAAGTGTGACTGCTGGATGAAAACAGTGGGGGAAAAGGCAATTTCTAGAAGTTTGGAACCATAGAGAAAAGAAAGAAAAAAAGAAAAAACAGAAAGAAAAGAAACCCAAACAGATTAAAAACGTAATTAGCTCAACACTGTAAGGAGATAACCGATTCTAGTTTTTGAAAGGATGCCGTTAGTTTTATAGTTGCACAGCAAGATGACTTGGCCAGTGAAAGTTCTGGGAGTAGAAGAGCCCTCAGATTGATTTTATTTTTTTTTTATTTTTTTTTTAAATTCAGGTTGATGTATATAGAGCATTCGTGATCTTATACAGGGCTGAAAGATAAATCTTACTTCACTGTTACAAACAGTACTTCAGTATTATCACATCTAGGCAGAGACCCCATCAATAGTCTTACGTGTGCCTCAGTTTACCATGATAATGGAATCAAAAGTTACTGTACCCAAAGCAAGGCCATACCTAAACTGTTTTGGAGCACGCACCTGTGGTGTTTATGTAGGTGATGCCACCTGTGTAACCTTCCACCACTGAACAGAAACAGTAATAGAATAAATAAGAATCCTCCCCAGTAGTTTTTAGTGAACTGAGCAGAGATTCTTTAAGGTATGAAATAACTAGAAAATATGAACTACTTCTGACCCACAGATTGATACTAGTATTTCAGAAAACACCCAGAATTACCAGCATCTTCGGTGTAAATATCTGGCAGGAAAAAGGTTGTTTATTATGTGGAAAAAGTGCTCATAGAAAATGTCTTTTGTGGCCTTGTTTCTTATTATCCATATAAAATCCTTTTATTTCACTGTTTAATTGCTTTGGGCAACATGAGTAAACTGGTATTTTGCATAGCTTAGTCACTTGAATTATGTGTATGCATTATCACAGCCATAACTGTTAGAAATATTTAGAGAGAAGGGGAGAAAAACGTGCAAGTTAAACCTTGCCGCCTTTGAGGACAGGGATGGAATGGATGTAACAGAAATCATTGGTAAAATGTTCTGCTCGATTGGACCAGTGACAAATGACAGCTGAGTAGGAGTCATTGCAGTAAATCCAGTGGGACAGTATTCAGAATACAGTCCTTTAGTGTGAACACTTTATCAATTTTTCCATAGTTAGATGTAATGCTGAAATGAAACCAATCTATATTGGTAACCTTGGATTAGAAGCAAAAAGGTACTCTGTTGTCAACAGTTATTCTTGGCAGTGCCCACATTGTCAGAATCTGATGTGGCCAGAACTTGGAAATGAGTCTGTTCGGGTCTTTCCGTATAGGAAGCTCTTCAAAATCTCTCTCTCTGTCCCCTCCTGCTTCCTCTCCTGCATCCTTTCAGGACAGGTCCTTGCTCCAGACCTGGTTTCAGTCAGTTTGTCCATTGTAGGAATAGTGACAAACTCCACACAACCTGGTCTAGTCACAGTGAAGTTTCCCTTGTCCCTGCTGAGAATTGTGGGTTTTCCCTTCCCTTTCCCAGGAAAGAGAAGGCACGATTCCTTCTCGAGCTGCAGGTTCTTGGCACTGTGCTGTGACTTCCTTCCCCAGCACACCTCATAGTTTCTGTCATCTTACTATTCGGTTGTTCCCCAGGAACAGCTGCAGCACTAGTGACCAGCCCTTACATCTTCCTCCCTTTCTTGGAATGTAACTTGGAACATAACTCAGGACAAACAGAACTGATTTGGTCCATTTTAACATTAACATCCATCGGCTGTTCAAGAAAAAAAAAAAAAAAAGAGTGGACAAATCAATATGTCATGTATGACCGTGGTCAGATATTGGAGATGTATTTTAAATTAAATAAAATAAATAATTTGAAATGAGCTAGACATACTAGGCAAACAGCAAAGTAAGATGAATCGTTTTCTTTTCAAAAAGATACTGTCTACAGTGAAGTCCTGGCCTGACTACATTGTAGGTTTGGACCAGAATGGAGGGAAGAGACAAATTCCTCAGGGTATGCTTTGCAGAATTATGAAATAAATGAAAAAATGTACTGGGTGTGAATACTTTTTTCTGTTACAAATGGTTAGAAACAGTCTTAGATTTTTTAGCCAACTTAACACATAATCCTGAAAGTAAGAGGTTCTTGGCAAAGAACATTCTTCAGCTTCTGTCTTTTTAGAAGATGTTATTCTCAAAGCTGATTTATTTTAGTTTGGTGTGACATTAGCTGCAAGGCTTTCAGCAGGACAGGCAGAACTTGGGTGTTCGAGGAGGAGAGGGTCGGGTGCATAAACCCCCATCGTGAAAGTGAAAAGGGTGAGAAATGACAAAGCGGGACAGAGAACTGCAAGGGGAGAAGAAAAAGCTGCTGAGAATGAGCTTTCTGTTGTGCTGCTGCACACGAGAAGAGTGCTGGTCACTGCTTCCAGAGAGAGTCCTCAAACCAAGGCTTCATATTGGCCCATGGAAGGACCAAGTCTTAGCTTGAGCCTAAACCAGATACTTTATTCTGGTTTCATGTTTCATCACTGATGCTTGTCAGTTCTCTGTTAGGAAGGCTCTGTGGGAACATTCTAACTATCCACAGCTGCGGAGCAGTACTGAAGGAGTGATAGGTTTTAATTCCATTATAGTTGTGTGTGATTTGTATTTAAGAGTGATACAGAATGATTTTATAATTGTATGTAATAGTGCACAAAATGACAGAATTCTAATTTAATAATAACTGTGTGTTTATTAGCTAGCTTATTATTTAATTGATATACTAGGTTTTTAGTAGTGAGTTTCTTAATATTGTGGTCTCTTAAATTAGTTACATATTGGGCTTGCAATTAAAGAGGGAGAGTCAGGCCAATAAATAGGGCTGTATGTTACTTGGGCTGAAGGTAGCTCTCAAAAGGGGTGAATCCATGCAAAACACTCAACAAGAGCTCAGATCTCTGAAAGCAAATGGACACAGTGGTAAATAAGCAAGACTTTTAAAAGTATATTTCTTTAGCACTCCCAAGAGCTATGAAAAATGACAATTTTATAGTGGTAAGCGGGAACTCACTTGGGAAAGCAGATGTTCCAGTTTTAGGGAATAGGATATTTGTACACTGATGTTAACATGGCAAACATTCTCAGGTCACAACAGTGAAGAATTGCACTTGTACTACTGTCTTGATTTTGCCTCAGTATCTTGCCACATCATGCAGATCCTCTGAGCAGAGAATAATAGCTTTCTATGTCTATTGTCCAAGTCAAGGTTAAAGAGCAAATTCTTAACACAAATGTTTCACATAAAATTGACTTGCTTCTTTCTGGTAAATCCGACAATAAACACGTTCTAGCCCTAGCAATGCCTGTAAATATTTGGTTTGAAAGCATTCACATAAGCAGAAAAAACAGGGCTGGAGGAAACTTGAGAGATCATTTAATCTACTGAACTGTCTCATAAATCTTTATCTCTGCTTAAAAACCTCTAGTGAAATAGTTCCCAGAATTGCATTAAGTGGCATGATCCGGGTCTTCAGTAACTTACAGTGAGAAAGAATTGCCTGCTTCTGATTCCTTTCCCTGGCAGCAGGGAAACATCACCATTCTTGTCCTGTTCAGTGGGTATGCAAGTTATGTTCTCCTTTTACTTTTCCAGTAGCTTTTTTACGGTTTGTAGTTTATGAACATATGTTTTCAATGTAAAGACTTCCCCCTGCTCCCCTTGAACATGTTTTCTAAAACTCTTTATTTTGTTGCTGTGTTTGTGAAGATCTTATGTACGTGCAGATACTGGCACTACTGGGGATGGTGGATCGCCTCATGCTTTGCTTATGACAATCCTGCTGGTATCTGCTGGTGTATGAACATTTTTAGTGGTTTTGTACTGGTGATTTTGGGCATTTATTTCATCTCAACTCATGCCAGATCTAGTTTTGAATGAGTTCTTTTGATTATTCTTACTACTCTATGCAGCTTTTGAAGCACAGTTGACTCCTGCAGCACTTCTCCCATGTATGCAGGCCAGTGCCAATCCATTTTTGTGAAAGGATGCAACTTGGGTGCTTTCCTATAAATTGTAACCACTTCTCTGGAGGTGTTAAGAGTAAAGACTGAATGTATTGTATCTGAACAACGGGAAGATGAAAAAGACTCTGAATGGTACAAACATCCTCAGTGTATTCTCTATGAGGAAAGAAGGCATTGTAAATTGGCTCATGTATTGTATGAGTATTGTATCGTCCAAAAAGGTCGGGGGATTGCAGTAGAAACCTGGTCAATATGTGTAAAGCTCCAAGAAATGCTTTTTGTCTTTAAGATTGGTGCAGTTGAAAACTTGCTGAGCAGAAATATTTAGAAATAAGGGCAATGGAACTGGCAGAAGCATAACCAGCCTAATCAATAATAAAAGGATAATCTGTCTTTCTTTGTGGTACACAAAGCGGTAATCTGTTGTTGAGATTGATTAAATGCCTCAGCGCTGGTTCGATTATCAATCAATCTCTAAAACAGCTTATTGTGAGTATAATACAAAGTAGCTGAGATTAGGGATAGTAATGATAGGGATATTAACAGAAAGGCAGGGGGAGTCCTTTTTTCATGATGTGAAAAAAAGTTGAACTGACGTGGGTGGAGTTTTTTTGCACAGGCTTCCTGTTGATACGCATCTGAGCCAAGTTGCAGAGCTCTAAAAGGGAGTCTAAAGGGTGCGTTTACACAAATCATGGAGACTTGGAACTCTGACACACAAATGTAGGAAGCGCCCTTGGTTTAAGAGAAAGAATGTGAAATAAGGGGACTAAGAAATCTAGAAGCTCTTGGCTAGAAAAAAAAACCTGCGTAGTTACCTTTTGTCCAGTTTATTCTTTGCAGGAATAGCTTGTTCCTTTGGTTGCTTACACCCAAGCTTATTTCAACTGTGAGCTAACCTGAGCTTTCAACTTTTGTGTTTTTTAACATGCTAGGCAGAAAAGAACCTTCCTATGTATTTTTGTCCCCTGTGACTGCAGTGATGTAATTAGTGAAAAAACCCCACTTTAGCAAGTTAAACATGCGGTGTTTTCCCTTCAGACAGGGCAAAAATCAAAGTTTAAATTGTCAGAATGGCTCACTGCCATCTGAAGGAGAGAATTCAGGGTTTGTCTTTTTTATTTTTTTTACTTCTATTAAGAGGTTAAAATATACCTGATTTAATGAAATTTAAGAATCAAAATTTGTAAAGTACAGAATCACTTAAGACCCCGAGTAATAGGCTTTAAATTGGCCTTTGAGTCTGGAGTTGGACCAAATGACTTCTAGAGGCCCCTTTCAAACTTACCTTGTTCTTGGTCTCAATGATTCAATGATATGATATTTAATAAAAAAAAATAATTGGGATGTTAACTTTTAAATAGATTTGGTGTAAATTATGAGAGTAGCTAAGCTGATATTTATTTATCTTTCTCTTCTGGAGGGCTTCCTTTCACCAACACTTAGGAATCCTTGTACCATGAACTTCTCCATCCCATGACTTCATCGTGACTGCCAATTATTCATCTTGGCTATCAGAATCTGTCAGTAGCTGGAGGAAATAAATGGTTATCCATGAGAATAACATTAGTCTCAGCCCCCTGTCTCTGAGGATTTACATATTTGCAAAGGATGCATATTTATTTGCTTCCCTTCTTTTAGGCTAACACTAAATACCTGCAGGTGGTTTACAGAGAAGCAAGGGATACTGTTAAGAAAACTGTTGTTAGATCTTCTGAAGAAATTTCATCTTTTGAACAGTACTGACCTACATGACTAATGATGCATTATGCTGAGAGAATAAATTTAATTGCATTCTCAATCTTGACTTCTTTCCAGTTGTGTTTTGGGTTTGGTTTTGGTTTTTGGTTTGTTTTTTGGTGTGGGGTTGTTTGCTTTGTTTTGAATGGTAAAATGAAATAATGAACCTGGTGATAAAAGATGCCTATAAAAATTCTGGCAAATTTATTACTTTACAACATGGGTTGTTATTTTTTCTAACCATCTGGTCATTAGGCCTTTCCAACTGTCACTGTCTTCTGTAATCTCCTTTAATAGCAGCACATAATTAGCTTTATGCTGATCAGAGGCATCAGGGATGGTGGTGGTAGTATTCAAATCCAAATATCAAAATCCCAAAGAAGATAACTCGAAGAGACATATGTCTAAGCCAACATTTACGACTTAGTCCTAAAGTCTGTAACTGTTGATTTACGTACATGAGCTTTGAACTACAGTGTAGAAATTTGTCAATTAAGAATCCACAGTGTTTTGGAAGGAAAGTACAGATGTCTCTCCAAAAGGTAATATGTCACTTTTTTTTTTCTTTCTGTGCAGTCCTGTTTTCACTTCAAATATTTACTTTCTTGTCTAGTTTCTTGTTTCTAAAAAAAAAAAAAAATATAGTCCTGACATTGCTCTATTGGGAACAAATTGTCCCTATTTTTAATATCAATCCAGAGCCTTATGTATAATCTATATATGTGTAATTCACAGAAGTGTTTCCTTAATGTCTGTTACTGGGTTTTGGGGGGATGATTTTGAGATGGTTTTGTTTTACTGCACGTATCTGACAAATAATTTAAGTGTTTAAAATTATGTAAGTCAAATTGGTGCTAAACTTCAAAACTTTCATGTAATTCTGGAGGTGCTTCATGCCTCTGCTTTGTGCAGGACTTGAATCTGAAGCTTTGCCTCCGCAGGCATGATATGGGAGCCACTGTTAGGAATGCCACTGGAGAGCGTTGTTGTTACTGCAGCTGAGACTTTATCATAAAAGTAAGAATTTCTCTCAGTTCTTCTAAAGAATGCTTTCTTTAACAACTGTCTTACTGAAGCATTCTGGCTTGCACATGGGCTTGGATAAATCAGCTATTCCATTATAAGAGAGGTACCCAGCTAAGCAAGGGGCAAGATTTCTAACACTCCAGGCATAGATTTATTGACTAAATCTAGCAAATTATTTGGTCTCTGTGCTGCCTGGATTCCAGACACCACTGCATGATGCATCAATTACAAAGTCCATGTGCTGAACATCACCCTCTGTATTCTGCTCTACAGTCAATCAGAATAAACCCAAGTGGACTTCAAAAAAGGAAATACACCTTGACAAGTGAAAATTGTGTCTGCAGCATTAAGGTTCTTAAAAGCTAGAAGTGTCTTTGAATTTAGGCTTTCAGTGCTTCAATAGAAGATCACAGTTGTAATCCATTTGAGGATTCTGTCAACACCCCTTTCAAAAACTGCATAAACCTGTTAAGATTTGTAGGAGAAAAATCAATACAAGTTACCTTTTACTCATAACTTCAAGTTCACAGCCAGAGCTTCCTCCAAGAAATGTTTCAGTACTAGAAAAGGAAAAAGCAGACATCTGTTTCTTTATGGTTCCCTATTGAAAGCAATTAGTGGTACCACTGTAAGGATTATTTTTGACCTAGATTTTTGTTGAGGGATTATTTTTGTTGCCTGCTACTTGCTCTCACTGACCATAATGTAAGGACATGTCTTAACTGTGATAGGAGGGTGGGACAGGTACTGAGAGAGCACTTGAAATGGAGAGTAAATGGGAAGCATCTTGATTTCTCCCAAGAGAGATCTGTCAAGATTCATTGCAGGTTCTATTCCTTACCTTCCTCCTTTAATTTCCTGCATCATTTAACCAGTGTTTTCTGTGGCAGAACTGCTCTGCACATCAGTGCTTCCCTTTATGTTTATTAATAAATACTGGCTGCTTCTATTTTCTATACAAAATTTTTTTGGCATGTAGTGTTGAATATAATCTCTCTGGGTTGCAGATACAAACTAAAGACAACTCCTAGACCTTTAAATAAGAAACCAAAACCTGTTCATGATGCATGGGAAACAGCATTGAACATCTGAACAGTAGTTCAAATGACAGCTCCTCCCTCCTCACCCTCCCTAGATAAGTTTAGTTCAAGATTAAGCTCCTTCCCTATTCTTTATGTTCATGTCTTCTGACTTCTCTCTGGTACTTACTTCCTCCAAACGAACTTCCTCATAGGTCAAACTGCCTTTGGTCAAAGTGTGTTTTCAGGGTGTAGTGTGGGGGAAAGGGAATGCTGTATTCTCAAGTCAATTGAAAAAAAATTATACTAACATACAAGAAAAGGCAGGAAAGTTTTATGTAAAGCTGAACTCTTAAAATAGTACTAAATATTTTGAGCTATTTAAATATATGAGCCAAGCTCTATATGCAAAACTATTAAAATATCTTGGGGCCCTACGAAGACCCTAAAAAGAGTCCCTTTCCACTTAAATTTAACTGAGTTAACTCTTAATTAGGCTACATCTATATTAAGAACACAGTTAATCGAATATTAAGGTAAAGTCAAGCAGAAGGATGAGGCAAAATGTCACCTAAATAAAACTCTCAAACTGCTGCAAACTTCAGTTTCAATGCCTGATGAACCCCTCAACTTTCTGAATTGCTTCACTTTCAAAGGATATTATGAAGCCTACTTGTAAAGCAGCCTGTTGACTGAAGGATATTGAAACCATTTAAAACATTCTGTTATTACTAATGGTAGACTTAAAATACTCAACCATGAAGCAAAAATGAAAAGATATGCCCTATGTTTAAAACCTTGAAAATGTCCCCAGAGGACAGCAGAGATTGACAGCTTTAACATAATTGTTGATAATTTGAGGTATATGCCCTACCAGACCTGAATGGGAAGCGATAAATCGGAGAACTTTCATCAAAAAAACTGATAATTTTAAAAAGCGTTCCTTTTGTCCCCCCTCTCCTGATGTAGGTTGGGGTCTTTTTTCTTTTTTTTTTTATTTATCTGAAACTTCGTTTCTTAAGTCATGTGTGCTCATGGAATAGATGAATACAATAGTTTGCTTTTCTTTGTAAACACACTTGTGAAAGAGAGATACGGAAGACTCAGAATGTGGAATTATTAATGATCTTCTCTCAGACAAGGATTATGGTTTGCAGAAAAAGGGAGACCTGAAGATGGATTGCCTATAGTTTTGCTGATTATTTGATCCTGTGCTTTGTTTGGGGGTCACTTACTGCCTGTAACTGCTGCCTGTTCCTTGTCATTTCCTTCTTGCAGAAGTCCTTCATTTTTATTTAGCAGAAAAGGAAACTTCCAGTAGCATAATGATGGTATGAAAAATCAGTATAATACCTACATCCTTAGCACTAGTTTATAATGTGATGCTTTTCAGCCTTGTTCCATTAGCAGTTCCCTAAGAAACAAAAAGCCCTGAATAATGTTTCAAAACTCCGTTGCAGTCTCTTTACAGATGTTCTTAATATTATCTCTTAGACATGCAAAGTAGTTCTACACAACTATTAATTGGATCTTTTGGGGAAGATCAGCAAAATTTTCCACTTTTCAGCAAAGCCAAATGGCTGTAACTTAAGGCTATCCTAGATACTGAAAGAATATCAGCCATGGGAATTTCACCCAGAAGAATAAGGCATATAAGAACCTTTATCTTGTGGCCAGCCTGTGCTCAGACATTTTGCCATTGAAAGGCACCTAGAGCAATGTGTGCCAAATCGTGATGTGATGCGAAAAGTGGGCTGAAAGTAATTAACATTAGTATCACTGAAAGTGAAAAGAAGTTTGTGGTTTGTAAAGTGCACACGTTCAAAGATCATTTCATTAATTCCTTTTGCCAATATTACCTTAATCTGGCAGAGCTGATTTGTATTACCCGTGATACTGAGATTGGTTTGTTACTAGGGGCTGCTGCTGCATTTTTAAGAGATTGGTTATTATGAGACTGCGGGCTGTTATTGCCTCCTCCTGGCAGAGAAGGTCATGTCCTAGTCATGCTGCTTAAAGTTCTTTTTCCAGAGTTGATTCCAGACACATTCTAGAGGAACAGAGTATGTCAATCCACAAAGAGAAGAAAGAAACAAACAATCTGCTACTCCTCTACGTAGGATTGTTCCTCTTTCAAGTAAGGTGAAAGACCTTCTTCTGGTTAAATGATTTATCAGTCAGCTAGAGTGATTCTGAGCATGTTTGCATTTTTCATCACAGAGTGGAGTCAGCTTTTCTAATGGTCCTTTTTGGCTTCTATGATATACCCAGATATTGGATGTTTAAAACTTCAAGTGTAGTAAAACTACAGGAAGTACCAGCCAGTCCACTGGTAGCAAGTAGTTTAGCAATTACCAGAACTACAAAGAGATTTTTGCTTTTGTGCCAAAGAAAATAAAGGCAGGAAGAGAGGTCCTCGAGGAACAAAGTAGTGGAGGGTTATGGAGGTGGGTTAGAATGAACAAATAGCGTTTGTTTATGCCATTCAGAAGTTTGTATCTGTGCTGGTACATGAAAGATATTTTGAAATGCTTTCACCGCTTCTGTCCCACCACCAAGAACAGGGAGCTGGTAATGAACTTAAATACAGAGTATTAGTTACACAAAAAGGATACCACACGTCAAAATTCAGGGGCGTTGTGTATTAAGCCCAAGCACAAGACATGAAATTCTATTATAAAGCTGTGAAATAGAACTAGTTTACAGGTTAAATCACTAGAATGATGTTTCTAGGACATTCGTCAAAATTTACTTACACATATTAAAAAAAAGGAACATGTTTGTTGAATGATTGAATTTCCTGCTGCCTCAGAGGTCCTTTTTATTCTTCTTTGAAAGTTACTTGGTAGGTATCATAATTGATAACATAAGGTAATGATTTTAAATTCTATTGATACATCACTTACAGAATGTAGTTGTTTGAACTCTCAGTAAACAATCACTGCCGACAAAAATAGAAGAAAGTGAAGACAAGGAAGAAAATAGCTGTAAACATTAGTGGACTCCAGTAAGATCATTGATTTCATTGAAGTTGCTTGACAGATGAAATAGTGAGGCAAAATGTCTAACTTCAAAAATACCACTTGAAGAAAATACGATAATGTAGCAGGGGAGGAAAGAAATGATGAATGCTACTTTGTTAGAGAGAGGAAAAATTTCGATCCTTCTGTATGAAGCATTCATCATTTCCCCTTTTGTTCTAACACCATTTAGTGAGCATTTGATAAACATCCATTTAGCTGTAGTGGGCAAAAGTCACGTTAAAGTATTGGTTCGTGGGTCATCTTTCAAAGCATTACATCTTCATAGTTAAAAACTTTATCAGGTTCTGTACAACTGTTTAAAGTCTGAGGCTTCAAGCAATTCTCAGCAGAAAGCAGTGAGGAACTTCCTTTTGAAGAGCAGCATGTGCTGGAAGGAGGGTGTAATGCATATGCATCACTTCAGTTCTCAACAGATTTGATAAAAATGCCACTGGAGATATTGGTCTCATTGGAGAAACACATTACTCCAAATACATATATTCAGAATAACAATGCAGCTACCCTCTGAGGGCTCCTGTAGTGTTACATGTGAACTGTGAACGCTATTAAAAGGTAGGAAAAACACACACTTTGTAGTGTTAAGTCATGTGCAGACTGTAATGCACATACATAAAGGTCTTTCAGATGGGAAAAACAGAAAGATGTAAGTGAAAATGCTACATGTAAATTTGTGGACTTTTAAAAAATGGAGTCTGGCTTGTTTACAAATAATTCAGAACCTCTGGTTCTTTAAAAATTTGGTGAAAAATGAGGTGCAAATGAGAGGTAGAGAGAGAATTTTGCTGGTAGGTGCCAACCTCTTTAGCAACACCTTCACCCCCCAACAAAATACTTAGCTAGTCTGAATCTCTTTTGTAGTCTCTTGCTTCTTTCCCTTACGTATATTTATATGCAAAGCACTATCCAGCAAAGTTTCTACTTGTTTCTAAGTTAAATTACCGTAGCAGATTTCCATGTGTTTTTGGAAGGTGACAGAGGCAGCAGTTCTGTTCTTAAGGCAGGTAGTGTTTCTTGAAAGATCTTCACTATTTATTACATCTACCCCTGGTGGAAGATTACAATTACTATCCTACTTCCAGCAACTCTTTGCCTGAATCATGACAGCTCTTAATTATGTGTGAAAGTAGAAGTTATATACAGAGAAATTTCTTAGAGAGAATTACCTGGGAGATATATTTAGGCTTAGATGGTCTGCAGCAGGGCTATTCTTCTTCTGGTTCTCTCTCAGTTGGTTTTGCTTCAGGAGGTGTGAAACTTTGCATGACTTATGATACCAGAATTTGCATTGGAATGGAATTTCTGCTTTCTTTTTCCCAAAGTTTCTCTCTTTCTTTCTTTTCTTTCTTTCTTTTTTTTTTTTTTTTTTAAATCAGATTTGGTCCTGTCTATATTTCTTCCATTAAATAAGGCTCTTGCAGCTTACTGCTGAGTACTCTACTGCTGAGCATACTGCGCAAGGAAACACAAAGAAATAAGTAACAAGCTTTCAAATTTCTGATCAGACTTAATATGTCAAATTTCATTGTTCAGGTACATAATGTGTATTATACAAGTTATAAATGTCGCATTTTCGGTTTAAGTATTTAATGGCAAAGATTGATTCATGTCTACACTTAGAGAAATGTATCACAATGGTGGTCATCTTGGAATTGATTTTCAAAATAACTTTAAGCCTGCAGAAATTGTCGTTTCAAAATTACCCTATGCCAAGTCATGCCAAAATCCAAGATTTTAAAGGATGCCCAGCTTCAAGACATTTCTTTATTGGAGATGAATCAAGATAACTGAGCCAGGACAGATATACAGCTTCCTGACCCAGAACAGGTGAGGTGTTAGGAAATCTGCCATTTTATATAGAAAGGTGACATTTGAGTCAGTTGCCCCGGAAAGGCAAGAGAGGAAATTGGAGTCTGGTCCCTCTTATCCCACAGTGTTGTTGTGAAAGGACATTAGTGCATAGTCTTAAGAAACTTGGCATCTTAAGAAACTTATGTTTCTATGGAAGGTTTGGGCTTTATTGTATCAACATTTCCAGAGAAAATGGTTTCTCTGAAAACCTCCAGGAAGCTCTCAGTGTTCTACAACAATTAAGTTGTATTTATTGTGGATTGTTACTTCCTGCACAGTCTCTCTTCATTCAGGATTATTCAATTATAGGTGGTCACTCTGATTTTTAATACACCTTAACTCACATTTCAGCACAAGACTTACGATGGCTTGAAATAAGCCTTCTTTATTAAAGATAACCCTGACAGCACAAGGTAGGTTAAATCATAAAATGCCAGGAGTTTCAGGAAAGAGATGATCATTGGGGATTACAGAAGTAACTTGATTTTGGAGATTAACCGTTATCGATGACCATTCTTTAATCAATGTGCTACAGGAAACAGCTACATGTGTGCTGCTAGTTCATCTTTGTTTTCTGTTTCTGCTATTAAGCTATCGATATAATGGTCAATAAAGGAGCTGTCCACTTGTTGGAAAGCTGACATCCACAGACAGGAGAGAATATCCCTGTAAAAAGCCATTGCTCTCCCAGCAGCATTAAAAGTCGAGTTTCAGAAAGCCATGTGAAAAAGCGTCCAGAAAGTGTTTGTGTTCTGCAGTTTTTCTGCAGCAGGGCTAAGTGTTACAGGGACAAGGTCATCCTGATGATCTCAGTGGAAGGGAACACCCCAGCTGCTTGCGGAACAAGAATTACAAGGCTTCTTTTTCTGCCTAATTAGCAATATTACTTTATATTTTGCATGTCTTTTTGCATGTGTTAGGAAGAAGTCTGCAGGGAGCTCATTATGTTACCAGCCTTGTAGTTAGAGGTTTGCAAAGCTGTAGCTTCAGGGACGTGGGAAGTGTGTTCACTTGAAGAAATTCCATATCCAGGCTGAAACACTGCTGAAGACTTTTAGAAACTCTGCAGGATGTCTCCTGTGAGGCACACTGTATCCTGGCCTGCATGTTCCTGCAGAGAAGCTGTCCAGATGAATCTGCCTTGACATATTTTCACTTTGAGATAACGGCTGAGGGCAGAATTTTTCCCTGTATGTCACCTGTTTAAGAGTCTCTAACCAACAAATGGGTTTGTGAAGAAAAAGAAGCTGATGAAACCTTGCTGATTGCCACCTTGGCATGATTTTTCAGAGCCCAGTGTGGTTGCCATATTCTAGAAGTACATTTTATTATGAGGGCTTTCTGTTTTTTCTCCCCTCTTACGGAGGGATGGTGAAACATGACAGAATCGTGTTCCCAGCACACTATGATGTGAGCACACCCAAACCTGCATTGCTGAGAGTAAGACAAGGATCTCTAAAGAAAGGATATAGGGCAAGAACTTATGACAACACTTTGAGGACAGAAGCATGAACATTTATTGCAAGAATGTCGATCTGAATCCAAATTCATTCACTTATCTTTGAGCTTTCCTCTTCGGAAGACTGGATCCTTATTTGAAGAAGATGGCACAGCATACCTCATGGAATTTTGTGTATCCTAGTTAACCATTTAACTCGGAAGAAAGTATTATGTCATTATTTTCTATTTGAGAAGCTAGCACCTGCTTCTCAAAAAGCATGTGTATTCCTACCCAGTGAGCATCATAGAGGATGTTTCTAAGTGATGTCCCAAATGCTTGAGTTGATCAGCACTTTAAGGAGAAATATTAATCAGAGGTTTATCAGAAGATGCAATCAGAACATCATGTACTTTCCCCAGTTGATGAACTGTGCCTTTCTTCCACTCTCCTCCACCTGATAAATGATTTTGGATTTGTAAAATAATTTTTGGGCACTACACACCTGGCATCACCCCATTACTCTGGGGGAAAAAAGTCACTTTGTAATTTAAGTGATCAAGGACATAAAAGGGTGTTATCAACTTTCACTGAAATACAAGTGCACAGAACCTACAATAACCCAGAATAAAAAGGACAGCTTCATTTTAATGGAACATAGTTTGAAAAATAATAGTTTTTTAACAGTTAAAATATTGATTACAACTGCCTTATCATATGGTGAAATGTTTTTAAATGCATAATATATTTTTTTTTGTAATGTGTAAAACTAGCAATGCACATAAATATGAATAGTAATTTTAGGTATAGATAATTTAGTCATGAGAGTTTTTATTCATTTATGTAGAAAAGTTGTGCAAATGAAAAGAGAAAACTTAGTGGAGTTGTAGAGATGTGTGTCAGCATGGGATTTGTCTTCATCAATGTGAACTACCCTGTTTCGCAGCTCTCTCTTGCTTACATCGCTTCAGCTTCCAGCAGGCTGAAGAATGCTCGCTTTGTTCAAGTCTATTAGTTGCAACTGAGTTAATTGCTTGGAAAAATATCTTTGCAGGGCAAAGCAAAAGCAGACAAAGTGCTCAAAGAGTGCAGAAGAGTGTACTCCTGACAAAAAGAAAAATGGCAGAGAAGGTAAGCCACTTCAGCACACAAGTCTTCATTATTTAACGTGTATTCGGTGTAAATAAAAGAAAATAGACCAATATGAACCACGTTATAGTCTTGCAAAATGTCTGGCTCTTGCAGGTTGAGTGAAAACTGTGTAAACTGTATTGCAAGATTTGATTGTAAAAATTCTGAACGGAAAAATGTATTCATTTGTGCAATGTACTAGATACGTCATTCTAACATGTTGCAGCAAAAGACCTTTGGTTTGGTATTTTTTAAACCTTATTTTAATATTTATTTCAGGATGGGTATTCCTTCTTCACTTCTGCGCTATAGCTTGTAGGATGACAATGCCATCATCATCGTTTGTAGTTAGCATGTCAAAGATAGAGAATAGCTGCCAAAATATAGGCTACAGTGCAACCTAAAGTATTTATCAATCTTTATCCTAATAGCAAAGTGTTCATTGACTACACGTGTGACTGCACATTCAATTACACTTACTTACTGGGGTTTAGATTGCAAAAGCAGCTCATCCATAAGTGCTTTGTCTGGAAATGGAGGATTATTCATATACTCATAAATCTGTAAAGATCTTAATTTACAGCTTTATATGTAGTTTGTCTTGCCGTAAGTGGACACCTGCGTTTATTTTCTAGCTGTATTACTGCTGACCTGGAAGATAGCCAAGGCAAAGACCCTTTAATTGCTGCTATTAGCACAGCTCTCACGTTCAGATGGGATAACATGTTGTGTGTGCTTCTGAAAGTATGTTCTGAATAACCTGCCTCAGTTTTCAGGCCAAGTGTTTAGACTGGGACAGGTGAATAAATGCATGTTCTGTTGGAGTGGAACTGGCTTAGGGTATGACTGGCCTAGTGAGCCTTTTGGCAAGCGTTGCTGATTTCAGCCTTTGTCACTTGTCTTTCATCTCAACATGTTCCCTGTCTGGAAAGTCTCCTGCTCACTGCAAAATGCATACTATTAAATTCAATATTTGGTGACATTCAGTAAACTGGAATGGTTAGGCATGCCAAAGAAATGATAGTTTTGATTTTTACAGCTATTACAAATTTTACTACTTGTTAAATCCATGTTTTAATGATTTATTATGCCTGTTTGTGGATGTATGGGACTTCCTCAGATCATATCCTCAGTTATCCCCAAGAGCTTGTAAATGTTTAGCAGATTTTGAAGAGTCAGAGATGGATTATTTTCCCCCATCACATAAGAAATGTCATCTGACTTCTGAAGAAGTCACTTGTCAATAAGAGAGGAAATCATGGCATGGTCTTCAAGTTATGGAAAAAATGCAAGTGTCTGTTTATGGAATCACAGAGAATTGTCAGAGTTGGAAGGGGCCTCTGGAGATCATCTAAAGCAGGATTGCCTAGAGCACATTACTCAGGACTGCGTCCAGGTGGGTCTTGAAGGTCTCCAGAGAAGGGCACTCCACAACCTCCCTCGCCAGCTTGTTCCAGTGTTCTATCACCTTCACTGTAACAAAGCTTTTCTTTGTATTCATATGGAACTTCCTATGTTCCCGCTTGTGCCCATTGCCGCCCGTCCTGTCACTGGGAACCACTGAAGAGTCTGGGTCCATCCTCCTTTAACCCCCCCTTCAGATACTTATAAGCATTAATAAGGTCTCCCCTCAGCCTTCTCTTCTCCAGGCTAAAGAGTGCCACCTCTCTCAGCCTTTCCTTACAAGGGAGATGCTCCAATCCCTTAAACATCTTCATTGCCCTACGCTGGACTCTTTCCAGTAGTTCCCTCTCTTGAATTGAGGAGCCCGGAACTGGATGCAGTATTCCAGTTGTGGCCTCACCAGTGCAGAGTAGAGGGGGAGAATGACCTCCCCCCACCTATGGCCACACTATTCCTTATGTAGCCCAGGATTGCATTGGCCCTCTTGGCCACAAGGGCACATTGCTGGCTCATGGATAGTTTACTACCAGGATCCCAGATCCTTCTCCTCAGAAGTGCTTTCCAGTTGATGCGCCCCTAGCCTATATCAGTGCCTGGCATTCTTCCTCCCCAGGTGCAGGATCCCACACTTGCCCTTGTTGAACCTCATTAGGTTCTTCTCTGCCCAGCTCTCCGGCCTGTCCAGGTCACACTGGATGGCGGCAGAGCCTTCAGGAGAGTCCCAGTTTGGTGTCATCCGCGAGCTTGGTGAGGATAACACTTGGTCCCCTCGTCCAGGTCATTGATGAATATGTTGAACAAGACTGGACCAAGTGTGGACCTTTGGGGACACACCACTGGTTACAGGCCTCTGACTTGACCCTGTTCCATTAATTACAACCCTCTGAGTCCTGTCACAGAGCCAGTTCTCAGTCCACCTCACTGCCCCCTGGTCTAGCCCACACTTCCTCAGTTTCCTAATGAGGATGTTATGGGAGACAGTGTCAGAAGCCTTGCTGAAGTCAAGTTAGATGACATCTGCTGCTCTCCCCTCATCCAGCTATCTGGTTATAACATCATAGAAGGCTATTCGATTGGCCAAACACTAGTTACCCTTGGTAAATCTGTGTTGACCACTTTGAATAACTTCCTATTCTTTAAGATGTTTGGAGATGACATCTAAGACAAGTCGCTCCATTACCTTTCCAGGGACAGAGGTGAGACTAACTGACCTGTAGTTCCCTCAGTCCTCCTTCTTGCCTTTTTTTGTAGCCTGGAGTGATATTTGCCTTTCTCCAGCCCTGAGGCACCTCTCCTGTTCTGCATGACCTTTCAAAGATGATGGAGAGTGGTCCAGCAATAACATCTGCTAGTTCTCTCAGCAGTCACAGGTGCTTCCCATCAGGGCCCATTAACATTAGTAATTTAAAAAAACACTCTATTTTTACTGTGTTACCAATCTACCAAGTAATTTCATAATAAGCAAATAAAACATAGATGCTCTTAGTCTATGCAAAAACAGATAGTCTCAGCTTCAGGATAATCTACATTCGAGTTCAGATGTGGAAGTAGAAGTCAGCTGCCAAGTTTGAAAATGATACATAGACATGAATAACTCCAATAACATCCACAAGAGCTGTCTGAGACAGGCTGGGCCAGATCTTTGGCTGTTCCAGACTACTGATTCTACCACTGACAAGCTGGTATCAGCAAAAAGTTTGGACAAGGGAAAATTAGTTTTACTGTCTGTCTGTTTAAGAAAGAATTAACTAGGCAAATTCCCATCGTATTCCCCCACCATATTTGTTTTCTACAGAGTAGCCTTGGTGTAATTTGGCTTTTTGGCATGAGTTTTGGTTTGACTTCAGAGAAAAATATGCATATGGAAGTAAGAGGATTGAATTAAGCTGGAATGAGAGCTTAAATAAATTCATTGCTGTAGACACTGGGCAATCCTGGCAATACAAATCCTGTGGCTTTCCACAGTTCAGAGCTAATGAATATGTTCAGAAATGCTGACCAAAATATATGTCACATTCTGCAAGATAATGACTTGGTTCTGAAGCTGTGACAGGTCCTGGTTCCTCTTCTGATCACTGCTAACAGTTCCAAATGGGCTAATCTTTTAGCAGGGAGGTCATCCCATTCAAATAAGAGTACTCAATTACCAACGTCTGGAGCAATGGCAATACCTACCATAAGCACATGATATAGGAAGATTCAACTCTTAGTTGTCCCCATTAAGGCATATGTAATTTTAGATGCATTTAAAAAGCTTTTTTGTAAATCTAGTATTATTTTTTATTTAATAAAAGGAAGCAAGCATATTCTTCATGTTTGGGAATATTAGCTGAAGTTCACAGAAGTCAGCGGGTAATGTCTCTAGGAGTGCAGAGCAAAGGCCTACATTTCTGAAAGAAAGCTTGGATCACGGGATTTACCACAGACCAGCCTGCAAATGATTCTAAAAAGACTAATGCACTTAGGAGGCAGAAGAGGGAAAGTACAACAAGGCTAATATAAATTAATATAATAATAATATAAATTAATAACAGGAGTTATGCCCAGTGATATCTGCATTTATTTTGATATAATCCACAACGTTTCTGAGGGTAGGCGCTCTCTGGCTCTAGACAACTGGAGTACCAAGAGTTGTCAGCTTGCTTTGTATTTCCAGAGCAACTTGTCCCAAATACGTACAGATGTCAGCAGCACAAATGTGTGCATAGTCAATTAAAATGATTTTCAATTTTTTTTAAATACTGTAAATTCTGTACTGTTGTTCTTCAGCTATCACCTTCTAAAGATGAAACAGCTACTGAAAGCACCCCTGTGTAAGATAGAATACAAAATGTCTTCTCATCCTGGTGATACTTTGTGGTGACAGTTTCAGTGGCAGCAAAAACTAGAGCAGCTTTAGTCACTGCCTGCTGTGTAGATTGTTGGGGCCCAAGTTACAGGCACAGGGTGGGTAATGGGGCACTGAAACTGGTGAAGAAACACGTCTTCCTGGGTGCCATCGTTTGCTAAAGTGAAGAAGACATCATGCTAGAACTTAATCGTGGCTGTTGTGAAATATCTTGGCTAGCTACAGGCAGGGGAAGATTGAACTGGAGCCTTCGTGTTCAAAAGAATAGTTTGGTTTTCTTATTTTGCTTTTAGATGATTGCAGAAAAACAATCTGTTTCCAGGACAGACTGTTGGAGGAATTGGCAACTATTTGTTGGGGGGCTAGTCTCATTCCTCACCACCACTTCTCCGTGGTTTCCCTTTGGAAGGCCATACAGTGCAGTTCTGCAAATCTTGCACCAGCACTAGAGAAGGCTGTGTTTGGAGATGGTGGAAGAGGAGCCTTAGTATCTACAGATACTTATTGCCAGAGAACTGAACTACTGACATCAATCTTCTCTCTTTTAGGAATTTGACTGACATCAGGAGCCCCACTAGCTATTTAGTCAGAAGCCAGATAGTAGTTAAGGAAAAAACAAGTAGCAGGTGACAGTTAGCACACATGCTCCCTTAGACTGCCTGCATACCCCAGGACAGGAAGATTCACCAGATGGGTAATCCACAGCATTGCTCCTGGAACCCAGTTGTGGTGTGTTAGGGATACAAAATGGAAATTTGTTCATAAAGTAAAACAATTGCTATAACTCTTGTTTTGTTTCATCATAAATAATTTGGTTTCGGGATGATCAGCCTGAATATTTCTGGTTTTATTAATGTGACAGGCTTCTAACTGTTTAACCTGTGGGATGTGGAATAGAATGGGAAGCTGGTGAGAAAAATGCTGTCATATGATGCCTGAAATACTATGCAGATAAAATTTAGCAACGTCCCTCCTCCAGTTCATCCTATTTGGAAAGATGCATGAAAAATAAATAGCTGTTTCGAGTGAAAACAAGTGCTACTTCATCTGGAATAAGCATTCTGCTGTGAAAAGGTTCGCAGTATTAACTATTCTCCACTGCTTGCAATCACTGCTTCTTCTTATTCTTTCCCACTCTGCTTTTTCTCTGCTCTATTTTCATATTTTGAACTTCCCTCATTTGCCTCTTAGCTTTTCTTCAGATAATCTGGAAGGTGAAGAATGACCAGACAGAACTCAGATGCCATTTTTTTAATGTTTAATAGCTGATTAAAAAAAACTGGCCCATCTCTAGTGTTCACGCACAAATGCTCTCTCTTGGATTTTTTAAATTGAGTCATAATTGCCTGTGCCAAAAGCTGTCAGTGCAGCAGGACAGAAAGCAGTCAGCTCTTCTCAGTGTTATATAAAGTTGTCATTTTGGGAGAATGAGCAATGATAAAGAACTGCTGCAGTTCTTTTGCCCATTTTCACAGTAAACCATGATGTTCATGTTGCTTGTAGTTTTGAACTCTTTTCTATTAAATTACACTTCTCTTGTAAGGAAAGAATTCAAAACAAAGCAATAAGATTTTAAGTACAGCATATTTAAGAAAAATGGAGCTGGATTTCAAGAAAAATTTCTACAAACATGAACATTCCTGCGTGCGGTGTAATAATTTATGACAAGATCGAAGACTTTCATGTAAAACGTGACACTGAGTATATTGTTTCTACTGTGACAAGCACATCAGCACATGCTGGCATTTAGCTGTACATTAAAAGAAAAAATCAATATAAAATATTCTTAGGTCTCCATATTATACGTATAAAAACATGGTATCATCCCTAATCATGTATGATTTCATGGGTAATATAAGGCTTAATTAATATTTGTAGTGTTTGAAATCTAATCAGAGAATGCTATCACTGACTCCTGTAGTATCCACTTTTTCAAGTGGACAACAGAATTCCTACTGATTTTCAGAACTTACACTGCTTTGCTTTCTCATTAACATTCAAATTACCTTTAGGATAATTATTAATGAACACCGACACTGTGTAATATAGCTCTGCAGCCACTGATGCTTTTTAGTAAGCAATAATTTCCTTTAGGTCTCTGTAACCTATAAGGTAATGCTTCTGAAATTCTTATTTCATAGCCATAGCTGAGAATCAGTCATCAGAGTTCCAGCATCTACAGAAACATGTGCTCCTGCATTAATTTGCTGAGTCAATGTTCCAGCTTTCTGGTTCACCTCTTTTACTGAGGTGATAAAAGCTTTTCTGAAGCTGTTCTGTAACAGAACCAACTGCTTTCTCAACCAGTGACTCATTGTTTTGTGTATTGTGCTTTAAAAATTACACAGGGGACAATCCGTCCCCATTAAATAGACATAACTTCCCTGGGTTGATCGTATGCCTCCTAGTGCTATTACTTTTCTGTTGTTACTCAACTGCAGCTATCAACTATATAGACACTATAGTAAGAAAATACATTTAACTGACACAAGCAGAAATCCTCCTGACTGCAAGCTCTGTAAATCTGCCTTATAAATGCCCCTTACCTTTATAAAATATTGAACAAAACTAGAAATGCTGAAATTCTTCTGGAAAGCATAAAATGTGAGAGCCTAGAGGAGGAAGGTTCAGAGAGGGCATTAGATGCATGTGTTTACATAAACTGAGCTTAACTGAGTTTATATAAACTAAGCTTAGTAACTTAAATAAGAACATCCAGGTTAAGTGTGTTCCTATAGATGATAAACTCCCAACATGGAGATTATTTGTTATACACGTGTAATAGGATACTAGTTTTATGAAGCAAACTGCATCTGAAGAGACTGATTTGCTTGCAGCTGTAGGCTGTTTGTATTTCCCATGTGTGTCAAGTAGCATAAATATTATTTAAGTGGGGAGATTTTTTTTTTCTTTCAGATAAGCAAAATGATGAAGACTGGCAACTGCAAATTGGCTATTTCTTTCAACTCTATAAGTATCCAGGTTACGTTTGATCATTTGAAATTCAGATAGGGTGTCTGAGCAAGTCATAAGGACCTGGCTTCTGTGTGTAATTAACCCTATTCCAAAAATCCCTAGTCACAATTAAGTCAGACATAGGTAATTAATTATCCTTAGCATGAGAGCTTTGACATACACAGCAGTTTTGAAAGGTAAAGTAATGAAAATCTGGAAAATTTAGTTGCCTTGCTGTGGAGTACCTGAGAGGAGCTGGATGTTGGGATAGCATTAAGATGTTATCTCACTGTTAGTTCTAAATATAGTTCAACTTCACACTGTGTGATTTCCTAATGAGGGGATGTTGGTGTAATTCAGTACTTCGATTTCCTTAGAAACACTTCTCAAGATTTTGTTATAAGGCAAAGGTATTCCTTTGTTTCTCCTGGAGTTCTGTTCCCATTAGCAGGCTGTTTAATCCAAGACAAGGTGGTACCGTGTTGTCCAAGCCCCACACCTACCATGAAGAGCAGAAGCAAGGGAGAGCAGAACATGAGAACGTGAGTAATCTCTGCACTCCAACCTTAGCGTTTTCCATCTTCCTTTGTATTTCACACAGCACTGTGCCGAGTTGTCTGCCTTTGTCATGGAAATCTTCCTATTTGGGAAAATTACATAATGCTCTGATTGCCAGTATGCCCTTGAGCTTTAAAAGAAACAAGAAAAATGAAAAAGAAAAAAACAAAAAAGGAAGTTTGCATGCTATTCAAGTCAGAATAGGGTAAAGATCTCATGAGCAATGAGATGTAGTCTATTGTATCAGTAGCAATACAAGAAATATGATATTCTGGGTATTTTGGGGGTTTTTATTCATATTCACTTCACTTTTCATATTTAACTCAATTTAAAGACTTTGGAGGAAAAAATACGTGATAGACGTACCACCTTTTAAGCCAGATCTTGTTTGTTGCTTGGTTGTTTTTCTTTTTACAAGTTAGCTTCTATTTTTGATTGATCTTCTGAGTCATTAGCAGTAGTGATTACGTTCGTCTTTATATCAATGAACGCTACATAAAGTTATGATGTTTAATGCTTTATGAAAAAGTAAGCATGCTTTGTATTTTATAAGAGTATATAGAGTTAACTTCATTTAACACAGCCCCTTTTTTTTTAAGTTTTGCTAGGATAGGAGAAAATTTTCAAAATGGACCCAAGACCGGGCTGGACGGAGCTTTGAGCAACCTGGTCCAGTGGGAGGTGTCCCCACCCATGGCAGGAGGTGGAACTCGATGATCTTTAAGGTCCCTTCCAACCCAAACCATTCTATGATTCTGTGGCTCTGTTAATGTGACTTATACAATATTGATTTCTAAAGGCTGCGCATTAAAGACGATTTTCTAAGCTTTGGAGGGGAAAAATATTTCCTTTCATGACCCATGTCCAGGCTAATGCTTTTATTTCCTACAATAGTTATACTTGTGCCATAACAGCTATCACTTAAAATCGCTACGGAAAGCCAGTTTTCATTCTTTGTGCAAGTCTGATACTCTCTGCAGCACAGCTGATGGTAATAAGGGCTGAGCAGTTGTGGAAAACTCCTTTTGATGTTTACTGTGTTCTTTTCTATTGAAAGGAGAATTACACGGCACTTGTGTAAAAACTCTACGGAGTTCAAATAAAGTCTTTGGTGGATTCATGTAGTTACACTCAGCTCTTCAGAATGCCAGGACTCGATGGGATTTCCTGTGGCTGGGCTGTTCTGCCCTCAAGAGGCATCTCTGCAAATCTGGCAGTAGCACAGCAGTGTTCATAGGGCAATGGAAATTTGAAATATATTTCTTTAAATATGTCACTTGACTTCTAATACATTTTCCCCTCACCCATTTAATTTTTTCTCTGTAATAAGTTGGACAAAATTCTAAGTTTACATGGTTTTACTTGTAACTCTGTCACTTTTTGGCTTGCATCAAAACAATTCTCTTAATAATGCCACAACACAGAGCACTTGTACAAATTACCCTGAGAGATATGTGTTGAAATTGTTATGAGACTCTTTTGCATTATTTACATCATGATGTTCTGTCAGTGCACTAATACTCAAGACTGTTTATATTTCTGGATTTAACAAATATGTAAATCAGGTGCACATTTCCCTAGGAATGCAAATGTCTCTAATGAGGACAGACAACAAACTTCAAAACAAACAAAAGAATAGAATATGGTAAATAGCTCGTGTGAAAGAGAGAAAAGAAATGGTGCTCAAGTAAATGAACTAGAGATAGGAAGCTGTAATCCTTGTCCTGGGATTGTTTCATCGGCTCATCTTGAAGCTCTGACAGATCAGTTGTTTCTTAGCAGGGAGAGCGCAGTGGAATACCGGCAGCCAGACCCAGTTCTCCCAGAAGAAGACATGAAAACTTCTGGGTTTCCTCTACATAGCAATTTATAGAGCTGAGAGGATTGAGTTCCTCTCTCTGAATTTGTTAACTCGAGTCAAATACTGCTCCAAAGGGACCCAGCTCTCTAAAATAATTTCTCTCCCCCCCCCCCATATTGCAATAATTAAAATAGCTGTTTGATTTCAGTGTATAAGGACAGAATGGGAATAGCATCATAGTGAATTGAGCTTAAGTATTATAGAAGGATTTGAATGTCCTTCAGAGAAGCATTCAGCTTGAATTTCATCTGAAAATGCTGCCCTGATTTAGTAAGAATAAGTGATACCGTTGAATCATAATGCTCTAGATTGAGTGTATGTGTAGTGGGAATGTTCTTCGTTGTGCTGTGATTGTGCTATGCTTTTTATTATGCATCGCTCACTGAAAACTTTCTCTTCCATTAAAAGCTGAATTCCATTCAGAAGTGCAATTAAACAAAATTTGCTCACTAAAATAAGACATCATTTATTTAAAGCTGGCTTCTATTTTGAATTTGATGGCTTCCTGCTAAATATGCAAGCTTTCTTTTCTGTGAAATTAGTTCAGTATCTAAAAATCTGAATTACTTGCTTTTTTGGTTTTTATCATGTAACTTCAGCCCCCAAAGTACTGGTTAGCATTATATTTCTCAATTAAAAACCATCTTGAAGCACATCATTATGGTAAAATTAGTCTGAGTCCTCAAAAAAACAATGAATTCAGAATGCTGTGTGTGTAATAATTGGGTAAAATGTTTTAACCAACATTCCTTGGTAATTCTGTAACTGCATGGTTTTATGTAACTATTGCCTTTTTCTCTCTGTTTTCAGTCTTTTAACTAAAAAATGTGCTTTTCGTCTTTTACAGTGAGAACATCAGTTAGATTCTGTGCTGTGACAGCACCACGTTCGTGAAGCCTCTGTCTCATTTGTCTTTGTCATTATATACCTGGCCTTGCTTTAACGCATTCTCAATTGTTTCTGCTGGCAAAGTTGACAGGTAAGGATCATTAGTAGTACAGCACAACCACCTTGAAAAATGCTCTCTTGATTTTCCCATGTGCTACTTAATCTGTCATGCAGATAGAGATGTTAGAGTGCTGGAGAACGAGCTCTGTAAGCAAAATTATCTCCTGATAAAATCTGTCCCAAAGTTATGCCAAATCTCCACATCTAAGTGTCTACAAAAAGTCAAAAAATGACTTAACGTTTTGCATGGGGTAATTCTCTGAAGATGAGAACACGGGGAGGGCAACTTTGGCAGCTTTGACTTTTGTTAACCTGCCTTCCATCAGAAAGGACAAAAGGTTTGCAACGACATCAGCTGCTGCACGATTTTCCTCATCTCTTTCCCAGTGTTACACTCCCCGCAGCTTTCTACCTTTCCTTGCCTACGAGTTAACACCATGCAGCAGGCGTTAGCTTTGTACTGCTTGAACTCTTAAACCTTGTCTCTGGGGGAGTGAAGAGGCCATAATTACTGTGATCTGGTGCTGATGGTGAAAGAAAACTTGATATTCGTAAACCCCTCAGTAGAATCTGAACTAGGACTTTTAAAAATTGATACCTCTAACACCTCTAATTGATCCCTTGGCTAGGTCTCCAAGGGAGCATGAGTTAAGGGACTTTCTTAAAAATAATACTCACTAGATATATATTAAATTTACTTTTAAGTAGTGTACAATTGCTGTCAGTTACAATGTTACCCAGAAATCTCAACTGTCAGGTGCCCTTAAGTCTTGTTCATTTGCATGAATGTTTTAAGTACCACCAGAAATTATATGTACAGTATAGAAAAGCAATCTTGAAATGTGGTTGCAGCACAGAGTATTATTTAAAAGAATCAGACTCTCAATATGGGTATGTATGCTTTACTCTACTTTTGTGTGAAAATGTAAGAAAAAAGAATGCATGACTAAAGAGCAGATAAATGCATTAGTAGTTTATGGCAGTACACTTGTCTAGGGGAGAGAGAGCTGATTATTACCTCTCCTTGCAAGCGCAAATACAGGTTGCACAGAGATTGGATTGAGAGCAACCCCAAGGCGACAGACTTGGGGGTGTTGGTTGCTGAGAAGCTCAACATGAGCCAGCGATGTGTGCTGGCATCCCAGAAAGCCCCCCAACTCTGCATCCTGGGCTGCATCTTCAGCAGCATGGTCAGCATGACAAGGGGAGGGATTCTTCCCCTTTGCTCTGGTGACACCCCACCTGGAATGCTGCATTTAGCTCTGGGGCCCCTAACTTGAGAAGGACACAAACCTGTTGGAATGAGTCCAGGAGAGGCCACAAAGATGCTCAGAGGGCTGGAGCCCCTTTGCTGTGAGGACAGGCTGAGAGTTGAGGGTGTTCAGCCTGGAGCAGAGAAGGCGCTGGGGAGATCTTATAGCAGTCTTCAAATCCCTAAAGAGGACCCAGGAGAGATCGGGGAGGGACTCTTTATCAGGAATTGTAGTGATAGGATGAGGGTTAATGGTTTTAAACTGGAAGAGGGGAGATTTAGATGAGATCTCAGGAAGAAATTCTTGGCTGTGAAGGTGGAGAGACACTGGCCCAGGTTGTCCAGAGAAGCTGTGGCTGCTCCATCCCTGGAGATGTTCAAGGCCAGGCTGG
>VXBW01002145.1:0-48670 GCA_013400375.1 Thinocorus orbignyianus
CTGCCTGCCCTGCCTGTCCTTCCATGTGACCTTTTTATGCCTGCAGGAGGACACAGGACAAAGCCAAAAGGGAGATATTTGCAAGACAAAGAGAAGTACTTCATCAAATACTACTAGTAGCAGGACATGTTCAATAACAAGGATATGCCAGTGAAAAAAATGCCCAAGTCCAAAACTAGCAGTGATTAGAGCAACTAAAAACTGGTAAAGAGGTTTAATCCTGTAACAGATCAGCAGCCAGCCCCTAACAAACAGGGCTCAGACGAGTTTAATTTCTGGAGTCACCACGCTGCTGCAAAGGCTGCAGGTACCAAATCAACTAGTACTTCCAGTGCTGGAGAGAAGCCACTGCACAAGCAAAACTGATTCAGAATTTACGTATCTTTCTCGGCTAATTCTCACACATACTTTTCTGTTTAAATCAATGGGATGATTAGGAATTACTTGCTTGTGGCAAGACTGCAGGAGTTCATTAATATCACATAACAGAAAAGATGAAATAAAGGTGCACTAGGGAATCTTACAGGCCACCAGGAACATGCTGCTCCGTCTTAGGGGCTTGCTTCCATTATACTGATAAATTATGTCTCTATTGCTTGTCAGCTACAGGATAAAACAGGGCATCTTTATTATCAACAATGTACTATAATTGGAATTTTAAAAGAAATTTCTTGCTTAAAAAGCTCAGTCAACACTATTAGGAATATGCATTACTTTGTATTACAGAATGGGAGTGTTTTAGTAACGACAACCTATTTTGACTAAATTTATCTCTGTATCCTGATGGTGTCATGTTGATTTAACATTATGCCTGTCAGTTATCTTAGAATGATAATTTTCTCTTCTAGCTGTGGAATAAAGATTTAATAAAAATATTTATGGAACATGATTTTTCTAAATGATGCCCAGGCTGGGTAGACTCAACATACGGTAGCTAAGCCCAAACAACTACCCAAGTAAACAATTACAATCAATTCTTTTCAGTTAAGCTTGAAACATTAACAAGTGTCAAACTGGCAACACTTACAGCAAAGTCACTGAAATCAAACCAGAATAAGTGAAAAGATATACTATTCAGAAATCCAAAAGGACGATGTTGCAACTGCATGGACTATGCATCCTTAATACATTATGCTGCTTCGGTTATGACTTTTTGACTCAAAAGCTCAAGAAGTCACTTCTTGACAATTCCAAGAAAGTGACATTTAAAAGTACAGTCAGAAGAAATAAATAAAAACAACAGACAAGGTTCAGCAGAGAGATCATTCATCTTTCACAAATGAGCAGGTGGAGAAATCAGTGCAGAATTACACAAACAGACAAAGGAAGAACCAATTGAGCAAACAAAGAACATATGGTCCAGAGACACCATTGCACCATCTGCCTCCAGTTGCAATGGAAATGGCAGAGTGTGGAGTAAATCTATCTTTTGAGCAGCAGCTGGACAGCTCTTCATCCCATAGAGAATACTCTGAAACAAGCCATTCTAGGAAGAACTACCCTTGTTTACTTAAAAAACACTTATGTTCCAGCTTTTGGCTGCTCTCCTCTAACACCTTGCTTCCATCCAAATCACGTCTCACAAAACGTAACTGGCAGTCCTAAGTCATGAATAACTTGCTGTGACAACTAAAGTAACCTTTGCAGTTGGCTGGCAGTCAACAGATATGGCTATAAGATTCACAGAAGTGTCGACCAAAAAAAATAAAATCAGTTTCATCAGCAGTAATGTGTTTATGACTTAAGTGAAGATTTACGCTTATAAAGGAAATTTCAAAAAAAAAAAAAAAAGAAAAGAATGAAAGGGTGAAGAGAATACTATACCGCCAAGGCCATTTGAGGTAGATTATCTCTTAACTATCTTTCTCCATAGGAAAAGCTAAAGATGATAGCCGAGCCTGATTCCATAATCCTATTTTGTGAAGAAAAAAAATGGCTCCAGTAGCAGTAGATTTCCAGTCTTTGTTTCAGCTCATCTCTACCTGTAATTAGTGCTTCATCATTGTCCTTGAGGGAGAACACCTGTTTTCACAGATCATGCTAATGCTTGATTAAATACAACTGTCATTACTGTTCCCAAAAACATACTTGGCAGATCCTAAACATATTGTAACAATTTTTTTCAGGAGGTCTTTACAACTCTCTTCCTAGATTCTTTACCATTCTCTTTGCAGATCTCAAGCAACATTTTTCCCCCCCCTTTACATTAACTGACAGGGAATTATCATCCTAATTCCACTGCCTAGAGACAGAGCTGTGGTTGGAGACCATTATCATTATTATGTTATCATTGTTCTCAATTACACTAAGCTACAGTCACAATTAGTGCATGATATCATCATTAGCATCACACCTATTATTAGCAAGGGAAGTGTGAAAATAATTAGCACAGAGATACTAAGACTTGCTACAAGCATGCGTTTCTGAACATAAAGGTTTCACACCTCTTCTGTCCTTTTGCATGCAGATACTGCCTACAGACACAGTGCAGAAAGGCCAGTAAACTCTGACCATAGTTTCCTTACCCCTTTCCCTTCCAACAGCTTTTCTTTTACTCTGAGGAACAGCATCTCATGAATTCTTCATGAATAGTGCCAGCAATCCCAGTGTGCAGGGATGGAGATATCACCAAATGAAAAGAAATCCCACTGATGAGATCAAAATTAACCTAGCTGAGCATAAAGAGAAACACCTAAATAGCTCTCCCATAAACTATAATCTTCAGCCGAAGATAACAACAAAGACTGAGAGAAAGCAGCTTCCTATATCATTCTAGATTGATCAGCATGAAGTTGTAGTTTTGCTGTTGTGGGGGTTTTTTTGTTTGTGTGGTTTTTTTTTGTTGTTGTTGTTGTTTTTTTGTTTTTTTGTTTTTTTTTTTTTAAAGTCCACCCACAGCTCAGGCTTTGTAAATGACAAAAAATACTTCGGAGACATTGGTGCTAAGGTCACAGGGAACCACTCACTGCAGAATAGGCTGTGGTACTTGAAGATATCAAGTCCCTCCCTCCACCCCAAGAGAGTTTAACTATTTTTCTTTTGCATTGACAAGGATGAAAAGGATGGTGGTTTATCAGCCCAGCACAACTGCAGAGCCAAAACCCAGGGTCAATGATCATATGTGATAAGAGACTTGAGTAATTTCTCCTAGATTGTTTGCCCCACTGCAGGTACTGCAAGGGTGGTTCAGAACCTCACTCCTTTAGTGGTTAAAAAGATACCTTTCTGCTGTATTTTATTAGCATTAGAAATTAGAATTAGAAAATTCCCAGTACTACATGACACTGATCTTCACTACATTTCAGATGTGCTGAAACAATAGAAGAAAATATTTAATGACCAACATCCCTCTTTTCTGGGAAATGTTTAACACCCACTTCCCACCATCCCACTCAACAACTTGCTGCTACTCTCAAGTAAGGTCACAGCAGTAGAATTTTCAAAAAAATCCCAGCTTAGAAAGACCACAGGAATATAATATATTTGAGATATTTTTCATTCCCATATAGAATAAAGACCACACACTCAAGCAACTGTTGGTTGGGGCATTCCGGGTTAACCCAAAACATCCATTGTCAAGATAGAAATTATATTTCCACTGCAAAGTGAAAGCAGCTGACAAGAAGATAATTCTTATGATCAGGGATTGCAAAGGTAACAGTCTTAGAATCAAATAATCATACTGTCAGCAGAAACATTTTAAAGAGATTATAGCTCAGAGTAGAGTTTGATAAATAGCATCTCATTAGCAGAAACTCAAGGAGCCAGAGGTTAGTGAGAGTCAGAGTCCAGCCAGATTTGTAATGTTTTCAAATTAAACCCTACATTTAGAATATCCAGAAAATGTAAAAGCAGAGTTTTACAGCTTCTGCACATTTGTTACCCTAATCAGGTATCTTTCATCACTCCCTCTTACAGTATACTGCAAAACCAAATATTCCCCTCTCTCCCTTTTATATGCATGCAATTGTCTGCTGTTTTCAGGTAAAAGCTTTAATTATTAGTACGTGGCAAACATAACAATGGTAGGATTTGCACATCTGATATTTCTTAAAGAGGAAACATGGAAACAAGCCCTGAAATCCAATTAGCTGCCTTTGATGGTAACCTTAATTTCTAACCTTGGGTAAAACTCTTTCAAGTAAACTACTTTGTGCTCTGAGCTCCTACTGTGCCTGGTACTTATTTGTCCTTGTTAAAAAAATCCAGAAATTAACATATTTTAACTCTGAAAGTTAAGATGTAAGGGTATTATAAATGCTGCTAATAACTGCAGAAGCATTCACAATCCCATTCCAAGCTTCTATTGGATTAGTCATTGTAGACTTAGTACAGACAAGTATAATTGTGCAATCTGACAGAGATTTTTGCTAAGGAAAGGTCTGTTCAGACACCCAAGAAGGAGCTGGAGAAAGCTAAGAAGATTTTTGAGTCATCCCAGCAAGGAGGCAAGAAAGCACCACAGGGTCTCACATCAGTGGTCCACCCCCACCAGCTAACCAACTGACAGACTGACAGGTTCATGCTCTGCAGCCCCAAATTGTTGTGTCCAAGACATTCAGCAGAAAGTTACAATATGTAACTCTCAGAACATGAAGGAAGGAAGACGTTAAGCTATTTTCTCCTTTAACAAGGAAATTCAACTGACTGTTACTGTTATTACAGAAATAGTGCAAGCAATTTTTGCTTAATTCCTTTTGAAAGTCAGATCTGACTCTTCTTAGTTACACCAACCTGCAGGCAAGCTTTTCTGAAGCCGGTAAGACAGTGAAAATAAGAGACTACACAGAAAATAGACCCTGGGATCTACAAACCTTATTACTTTTTTTTTTTTTTTTTCTGAAAGGCTCCACATGACAATGATCACATACAACACCCATACATTAAAGAGTACCCCATAACTATAAAGCATACCACAGTGCATAAATACCATGTACTGCCCATCCTGGTATCTTAACTTTGACTTGAGGCTTAGAATTCACATCAGAAATTACCTATTACTTTGATTCAAACAGAGCAGTAAAAGCATCTGTACTTTGCTATCACCGTGTAAAATAATACTTAGCCTTCTATCAAGTTAGACTTGTATTATCATAAGACTCTGTGATCCTTAGAGAATGGATTGGATTTCTTCCCCCCTCACATATCCATAAATACCCCACAACCAGACACACAGATTAATGTTTGATACAGAATTAGGCCCTAGCAACATGAACTACAAAAGCAAACCAATAAAAAGCAAAACAAAGCAGAAGACTGGGCAAAACAATTGTAAAAACATGCATCAGCAAAAGCACCAACCCTCTACCACTTCTTTTTGTATGGCTAAGGACACCTGTTTACCAAATGCTAGGTGCAGTTAATTAGCCAGCAATTACAAGAAGCTGCATTATCACCTATTTCAGATTAAATTCCCTGGTACTCCTG
This sequence comes from Thinocorus orbignyianus, assembly GCA_013400375.1. Taxonomy (NCBI): domain Eukaryota; kingdom Metazoa; phylum Chordata; class Aves; order Ciconiiformes; family Thinocoridae; genus Thinocorus; species Thinocorus orbignyianus. The sequence continues at coordinate 5,428 of VXBW01002145.1, forward strand.
CCTCCTCCAATTACCATGTTCCAACTGGCAAAGGAGTTGACCTTCTGTTTGAAGTTAACTCCTGCCTTACTGTCGTTTTAGATTCATGATTGTTTACTATCTGCAGTTGTTGACTTGTCTACTGCAGTTGTAGGCTTATCTACATGCAGTTTCTCCAGTAAATTCTTCCTGGTAAATATTTTAGAAGGGAAATAAACATATTTTTGAAGCAGCACACGAGTTTGCTAAAACATTCTGTTGAATAACAAGCAGTTTTTCTAATTAAAATGCTGCCTTATTGAGGAGAATTCTTCTTTGTATGCAAGTCCTTCTTTTTAACCATTAAAAAGGAGCTACTAATAGACTATATGCTTCTGTAAGGACTCTTCCTTTCCTTCTCAGATATTTATCAATGTTCTTGTTGTCCACAGTTCACTTGTTTGCACTTTATTAAAACTGCAGTGGAAGCTGGCCTGCTGCTATGATCTGTGTCCTTCCTGGATTCTCTTTCTTCTTGTCTGATTTTTTTTTTTTTTTTAAGTAAAAAAGAAAAAAAATAAAAGTTCATTTTCATGAAGCCATCCAAGTTTTTAATTTTCCACCTTCACAAATAAAAAGACATCCACTTCTGGAATAAATAAAAATTAACTCAAACATTTTGAAGGTAAATTAACTGCAAGTGAATAATGTTGATATCATGGGTACCTGATTTGCAATAATTTACTCATTGAAGAACTATAAGCCAGTCAATTTGCATTAGAATGGTTAAGTACATTAATTCAATTATGGAATTACTATTGGGTGATTAAAGACTGAGAACAAATAACAAATAAGTCTAAGTTAATTTTCTTTATCTACTAGGTACTAACTACAGGGATTAGCAAGATTGTCAGTTTAATTAAATTTGTCCCTATGGGAATTTACCTGGTATTGATAAAAGCAAACATGTACATGGAGTCACTAAGGAATGACCCTGACTTTTAGGAATGTTTTGGGATTCAGAAAGGAGACCTGGTACAAGCTCCGTTTTCAAAATTATTGAGACAGAAATCTTTCATGAAGTCAAGTTGTAAAACTGAGAATAAATGCCCCTACACTGTCCCTTGAAACTTTTCTAAATAAATTAATACAAAACTGGATGAAACAGAACAAAATAAAAATTAGACCACAAATCCGTGGCTGGCTTCTCACTCACCATGCAATTACAACTGAGGAACTGATGCCCTGGTTGTGTGCAATGTTTAGATCAAAGTGAGAAGTCTTCAGGTAACAGCCTCATGCTATCTCTTGTGAGCCTGCCTTAGTCCAACAGGTAATTAGTGACATACAGTTTCAGGTCTCTCTTCTGACACAAGAGGATTTCCTTGTAGTCAGACAATCAGCACATGGGTAAGCAATTCCTGCTTCTTTGGGCTGCTCCCAGGCCTGAGACATTACTTGACTGCACTCACTCTAGGAGAACTATAAGTTGGAAGTTACTATATTCTACATTCAGAAGGCTGAATTGTAAAAATCTCTTCATTTAATGCACTCATCCTGTCATTTGTCCCCTTTAGAACTCCAGGGTGATTGCTAATGAAAACCCCCAGTTCTGCAAAGTATTATTAAATCTGGTTAATGGACAACAACTTGCATTGAATATGCACATGTGGTACGCGCACTCATAAAAATCCTTCAACACCACTAAGTTATTGTTCAAATCTTGGCTTACTGTTGCTCTTTTTGGCACACTGAAGACCACTTGGCAATGGTTACAAAGCTGGAGTGTTTTGATCACTTATTATAACTCTGCCACAATTGCATTACTGGGCTATTGACTTCTCCCTCATCCCATCTCTTTAACTGACTCTGTCATTGCATCTCTTACAGATTTTAACAGGTTTTTAGAGCAGCTGACTTTCTACAAATGCTCTGTACAGCACAAGCTATGATGGGCCCAAACGCTCCAGGCATGCAACAGACCAAACAATAAAAATGCAGAATTATTAATAACAGTTGTCATTAGCATGCAGTTGTGTCCCAAGGATAAAACATGGCACAGCGTATACGTGCATTCAAACTTGGTATTCAGTATTTTCCATTAAAAGATATTGGCAATTTAAATATTTCTGGTCATTTGCTCTTATCGTACCGATCACATTTTTAATTTCCCCTAGGATCTTCCAAGGAAATGATTTAACACACAGTGCAGATCTTCCATGTAAAACGGACCAGCATTCTTAATTACAGTAGTTTCACGGGATCTAATAGCAATAAGGTTCCCATAAATGTTCAGAATCTAACAAGCTTCAGAGCACTTTGCAAAGAGTAGCCATCATTCAGCAGAAATGTTAGAATGCCCTTTATTCCCTTTCTCTATTTCTCAGCAAGCATCCTAGAAGAATCATGAGTTTTAAATTTGCTCATGCATGAAAGGATTGTGTGCCCCTTGAGCTTTTTTATTACGATAATGCACACATAAAGGTAAGTTTTATTAATTGGAGCTCTATCCACAGTGGTTACTACAATGGAGGAGGCAGGGGAAAGGGAACTGAAAGGAAGGAGGGGTGACCCTACTGAGTAGTGATTCCAAGATCCAAAATTCAATCCTGATACACTCCCCCTTGAACCTGTTTTTCTTTACCTGCACACTGATTTAATGTGAATTGTTCCAGGCAGCATTAATTTTTAACAATTCACTCCAATTTATTGTCTTTAAAAAAATAATGAATCAATACTCCAAACTCCCCTTTGTACTTATCTTAAAAATTGCTCTCAGGCAAGATTGGAATTCATTACTGTAGCCTTTCCACAAAAGTACTTTGAGTTCATGTTCTCTCCTTCCTAACAGCTTTCCTGATACCACGAGCAGAGACATGATAGATTTCTCAGCATTTTCCTCTTTGCTGTCAAAGTGCACTAAATTTCACTGCTCCTTATTTGCGCCCTTTTACATCTGTGACTCTTTATCATCATTGCTTTCTTCTTATATCTTTCCTTATTTTAAGAGATGAGGGATACACAAGGATCTTTTGATGTTGCCAGATCCTGTCTTCCAATCTTGCTACGAGCACAAGCCTCACTAAATGGCTGCAGAGTCTTCCTCCAACCCTTGCCTCCCCAAAACTTTCGAGTGAGCACGGAGGTGAGCTGCTTCACTTTGAGAAACAGAAGCCTACATGACAAACGCCCTCTTGGTTTCTTATCAGCTAACCACGCTTTTCAGGGAAGGAGAAAAATAAAACATGGTGGAAGGTTCTTCTCCTGCTTCATTACTCATCTGCTCAGAAAGCCAGCAAACATAGGCTTTGAAGACAACTTGTAAACTCTGATTTGTCAGAGGGAACATCATCATGAAAACGCTCCATAATCACAACAGTAAATTAAAAAGGAAACTGCATTGAGCAGATCGACTTAATTAGGCTTTCACACTTTTCTAGTGGATTCCAGTGAGATGCCCGGAGACTCCCTCAGCACAGATGCCAGTCCAAAGACAATAAATGCTGGACAAAGCCCTGACATGTCGTGTATCAGCATATGTGAAGAGGGCAAAAGAAAATAAGAGGCACAGGTTGGGGACAGGTTAAATTTATTCTTTAGGTAGCAAAAAAAAATTATACTTCATGGAAAAAATAAGCAGGCTTTGTAATTCTAACAAGTAAGAAATCACAGCAATAACAAAATTCCTTGTAAACCAAGACTACTTGTCTCCAACTCCTTTTTGGTATGAAAAACTGAAATCTGGCATTCAAGCAAATCTGAAATAAAATGTATTTGCTATTTCAGCTACTAAACATAAGCGAGTTATTTGTGTGGATCTTCTCTTACACTAGACAATACAAGGTATCAAATATTCTACAAAGATCTCAATATATCTTTTTCATATTAGTTAAATGGAATAGCAAAGAGCAAGACCAATAAAAAAACACATGCCTTACACTTTCTGCAGCTGCTTGTGTTGTTGCTTCACTCTCTGATGCTCAGTCAGAGCCTCTTCTCAGTTAAAAATGAAAACACTTATGAGGTTTTTTCTCCTTTTTCAAGTGGGGATGCTTTCTCTTTTGAGCTAAAGGGCACAAGCAGAACATAGCTAAAATAAACTTCTTAGGATCTGATGGCTGTCAGCTGTATTTTTTACAATGTGGTTTGACAGGGATGGGAAAAGGTGTACAGTGACATCAAGAAATTCAAGCCAAATCAAACAAGGCATGAAAGGGGTCTCTTTCTTCCATCCTGCCGTGTGGCTGGCCCATACAGTCTGGGTATCCCCAAAGCTAGCTCTGAGGGCCCAACAATTTTTATGCATCGTGCTACAGAAAAGGAAAGTGGGTACTTTTCAGATCCCTGTGTTTTGCAAGAATTGACCAGGCTTAGTCCCTTCTCTCCATTAATTTCTTAGGGCATTATGTGTCTTGGAAACAGACTTCATGTTCTTCAGTGTATGAGGGCTGATAAATAAATCTGACAGCACCAAAGCAGAGCTTAAATCAGGGCTGTCAGTCTCATTTCACTGACGGTTCTGGCAAAGATACTGCTTTTGATATCATGCTCACACATATACGTCTCAGTGGCAGTTGAGCATCCTGCTCTTCTGTATATTCACCTAGTCACAAAGCAGAGTCTTACTATTTAGCCATATGCCCTCATCTAGCAAACGCCTTACCAGTCCAGTTGGAATGTAAGTGTTCCTAAGTCACCACTGAGCCTTCCCACACTTGCTACATATTAGAAAAATAATAATTTATTAACAACTTGCAGAGTTGATATCTCCTCAGGTAGCTCCAAACCCTGCTGTCCCTCCTAGCTACCTCATTGCTTCAGTAGAAAGCAATAAACAACACTCTATTTCCTAATCTGACAAGTAAGGGCAAATTGATTTAGCTTAATTACTTTTTAAAAAATACTAATGCCATTGGTTGCCATGGCAATATGCGCTCACTAGATGGAACAGCACTGGCACTATTGGAGAAACTGTCTTTGTAACTGCTAGTCTTACAATAAAATACAATTTCTAACTATAAACACTTCTTGCTGTTTAGAACTGCAAATGCAACAGGCAACACAATAGTTGGACTGCTTTTGATGTACTGCTACAGAATTGTGTGTGCCCACGGTCCAACGGGCTGCTGCTACAGCAGTGGGAAAGGATACAAACGCTACTGTTTGGGCAGCACAACATGACAAAAATGATGTGTGGGTGTGGAGATCTGGGAACAGCTCTCCATTGCAACACCAGTGCAAACTTTGAGTACACAGAGAAATAATCATCCCTATGTCCAGGACTTAAGTCTTTCCTGAACACTTACTTAATTTAAACAAACAAACCAGAGTCTGCAAATGCCTTACAGATGGAAGTAGTAAATAAAGCTAGCCAGCCACTAAACAGGCAGTTTGGAGCCTAACCAGTCATTGCCAAAGGTGAAGGCAAGGTCTAGTCTTTTGCTTACTTGCTTCTGTAAGTTTTTCTCTAAGTGGAATCCTCACTTGCTTCTCTAAGTTTTTCTGCTACTGGCTCTTCATATTCCTTCCATCCCTACTTCTCAGGAATAGAGCCTATGCTAAAAAAAAAAAAAAAGTGTCCTGGAATAACCATTGACAGTGACAGATTGTCTGAATATAATCACTTCCATATATTTTAGTAAATATGATGATATATAATTTGATTAACACAATTCTTTAGAGTGGAAAAATCCTAGATTTATCGCTTTATCATCATCTCAGCTCTGTCCTTCAACAAACTGTCGATAGCCATACATAACTCAATTTATTACCTTTTTTAACCAAAGTGCTACTGAGAACAGAGGATATTAAACTGGTATATTTTTCTGGCTTAAGGCAGGTTTTGATTTATGCCCCTTAATGCATGTTTACTCCAGAACCTTTAATTATGAGGAAACAGAAGAACGTTTCAGGGGATAAAATTCTCTGCATTTCTTTTATTAATTTTAAACGGATGTCAATGACATTCAAAACCGCAACTTCAAGAGTCTCTGCTCAAACTAAGACGTATTCATGCACAAGTAGTAAGCCAGAAAAATGTTGAATACTTTGAAGTTTTAGACAAATTCTTACTTAATAATCAGGCCTCCTGTCTCACACACATTTTGTATATTAAGTGATTACGCTGAATTTTGGCAAGGGTCTGTATGACAAGCATTAGGTACATTAATTTAAATTAAATAATCCATTTTTTCTCCTCAAAGAAATTTTGCAGTGAATTTTGCCTTTTGGCAAGACCAGTACCTCTTCAGCATTTTATGAGGCAGATTTATTCCATTATTTACTGGATACCATAAGGACTGTAAAGAAAATGACATGAAATATTTGAAGCACCCTAAAAAGAAACATCAAAAGAAAAAAAATAATCCTCAAATTCTTTCAGTCACACCATCATAGTTTAATAATTATAAAAGTAATAATTAAAAGAGTTCCATAATGAACCTCAGACCTTGAAAGAAAAATATCAAACCTAAGGTGAGTTCTTTAACAGTACCCGTGCTACTTTTTTTTAGAACAATTCCAAAACAAAATGAAGAACAGAACTGCAAAATCCTTCTGAGAATAACAGAGCTCCTCCTCAGTAAAGATGTACTTTGCAAAACAGTTTCATAAAAGAAATATTTAAGTTAATGAAATAAAATTTATTTTTAAGCTTCTCAATTATGTATTTTTCCATGGCATAACAGAGAAGTACAGTATTTTCTTCCTTACAGACTTCCAACAAGATAAAAATATACAACTAACCCAAGATTAATACTACAGTCCTCTCTTTCAACTAACAGTTCCCAAAAAGATATTTTGCTGTTAAAAATTCATCTGGTAATGCTAAGTCCCTGTCTTCATCAAACATCCTAGGATTTAACACAGCTGAAGTATTTTCCCTTGCTATTATGTCTGGATATTTGTATTGTAATTACTGAATAAAAGAACATATGGATAATGAATATATGGCCTAAGTCTCCAGCCTCTAGAAGTGCACAACACAGAGTTTTATGTGGACTTTTTTTTTTTTTTTACCTTTTATATTTTTATTCCACAGTCTTGAAATTATCCCCACTTTACTGTTGACACATGTTGGGAAAAAGCAGCAGGACAAAGGTTAGGGAGCAGTTATTTACAGGAGCTCACCCTGGATCCTGTAACTTCAGCCCCAGTCTTGGGGCATAAACAAAAGCTGATGACTGGATGTGAAATTAGAACACAGTGTGCAGCTGCCGTAACCAGATCAGCTATAGCAGTGTAATGCTTAGCTTCTACCAACTGCTGTATTTCATGAAGAAGGTGCTGCAGTCACAGCTGCAGTAAATCAGTACCTCCAAAGCAGCCAATTTATAACTGCAGGGAAAGGGACTCTGCGTATTTCTGTCTTATTAAAATTCTGCTATAATGAGCCGTATAGACGAAGACTGATGCATCAAAATACATTTTGGGGTCTTTCTTCTTGGCCTGATGTGCAAGAAGTAAATCAGGTCTTATCAGTCAGACCAATGCTAACAGACAAATCAAAGTGTAGTGGGCTATGGGCGAAGAACTATCTGCCATATGCAGAGATAAAGCATACCACCTCCCTGCAACTCCTCAGTAGCCTTCCATCAACCAACACCTACTTCGCAGTATTTAAACTCTCTTTCATTTTTTCATATAGGGTCTGATTGTTCATATATGTCACTTCTGTCTCACCTTGGGAAAGAGCATGCCAGAGAAGCTGTGTGCTGCTATCATGCTCCTCCCCAGCTCTGTGAGGAGGGTCTGCTGTTCACCAGGGTGAATCAGCAAGTGTGAGATCCCAGAGATATATGGACCACGTTTGATCTCTCTAGTTCCTAGAGATCAATAAGGATGGTATTAAGGACCTCACCATAATGGCATAATAACATGTGGTGCAACTCAGGAGACAGAAGAATAAAAGGAAAATACATGAGGGTCACAGCTGGGTGTCAGAGCTGGACCAGCCAGAGGTCAAACAGGTCCCCAGCCCAAAGGAGTCCACCAATAAGATTTTACAAGCCGAGTTCAAATACAAAGTGGTAAGCAGTAAAATTGTGAGATGGTGGGTTTAAATAAAAATCTGTCAGTAGTTTTATTTTCAGTAGTTTTATTTTGGCACCTTGAAGCTCAGTGAGAAATTTTAAGGCGTATCGCTAAAATATAAAACCTAGATTGTTCATACCAATCTGAAGAATTACTGAGGGACCTTCTAGAAGAAAGAACTATTTGATTTTAGACTGGCCTATATTCTGGGGGGAAAAAAAACACCCAACTTTAATGGTAAAGATTTTGCTCATTGAGATAATCAGCATCCCTCAGATTTTTCTAAAGGAAAATAACTACTTGCAGCTTAGAACCAGCATCTGGAAGTATGAGTTTTGCTTCTGTTCTGTCAATATATTTCTAAAAAGCTCTAAGAGAGCATGTCTGCAGGTAAAGGTTTTTGCAAACATACAAGGAGACCAAATAAACATTTCCAAATGTTCATAGCTTAGATTTTTCAGGAGGTGGCCTGGGGATGCTAATGCTGAGGACACATACAAGGTATAAAATTTTCCCCTACATTAATGGCTTTGAAAGGTTCCTCACTGTTAAATTAAAAAGAAAATGATAGCAGTATATACAACAGCCAGACACAAGAGATCTCCTGTGGAAGGCATTACTCTCTTATTTGTCATCCAGCATTCAGAAGAAACTTCTCTGGATTTTGTTTTTTATGAAGACTAGGAAAGAGCTTGTCATACTGGCACACAATGTAGAAAACCAAAATGGGTATCAGATTGTTCCTTTAGTTCAAAGGATGAGCAGATAGCAATGCAATATTTATCACTGAAGGGCAGAGGAAGCAATCAATAATGTTTTCCCATGTGGGCCATTTTTCTCATTACTTTGTAGTACAAATGCAGGTCTCCAAATAAACGAAGTATGGATAAAATTCACCCCTGCACACAAGGCCAGTGTTAAGACCCATCTGTTTCTACTGCCCTGCTTTGAAGGTCTGAACTCTTGCATTAATTCCTCTGCACAGGAGTGGGTGTCATCCAACAGATACTATTTACCCCTAAGCAAGAGCAGGGTACAGGCTTCTAAATTTCACTGCTAATGTGAACTGCTTATGTAGGAAAAGATAATGTTCAATAGGTGGTGCTAAAAAAATCCCACATAAACCCCAACAACAAAAACCCCTACCTTGTGAGTTAGGAATAGTCAGTCTTTCTTAGATACCTTAATCTGCTTACCTTCTATCCCTCATTTGTTCCCTACTTCCCTTTTTTCCGCAAATCCAGATAGATTTATTCCTGATGCTAACAGAATTCACACACTTCAGCTAATTATTCCAAATTAAAAAAGGGGGAAGGTAAAGCTAGGAAAAGAAATGAAAATACCTAAAGAAGGGGGTTTATAAGGGTTAAATATCCTTCATATTTAATATACCTTCATATATAAAATACCTGAGATCCTAAAAGAACTACAACTGATTCTTATGGGTTTCATAGCATGCTCTATACTTTTCAAAAGAAATCAAACAAACAATCTATGTCAGATTTTGCATTCCAGTCTTAATGATAATTCATTAGTAAAAATGCCATCCAGGAGCAGTTAATTATTTAACAGCTACAGGAAAGGAGAAACGTATCCAAGCTGCATGCAGTTGAACAAACACACCCCTCTCTCTCCCAAAATCTGTATCAAATCATACCCCTGGGTTTCAGTTGAGCAAAACTGCTAGGTTTCCTTTACTCATGAAAAATAACATTTGGCAAAGTGTCATAACTTTGCTTTATGCTGCTCTGAGGATTGCAAAAATATAGGTATTTTCTTGAAGTGTCAGTTTAATTAATTTCACAATTCTTTTCATACTTTTCCTTATTGCCAGCAGCCCATGTACTTGAGCAAAACAAACACAGAACTCCTAAAATGGAAAAACTGCTTCTTTTTCTACTTTTAAAAAGAAAGCAAGCACTGCAGAGAAAAGCCTAGTTTCTGCACACCCATATAGCCAGCTGGGCCCCACTAATCACATCATGGTCCCTCAGGCTCACACTTCCACTGTTCCGAATGCTTTCAGCCTTTTGCCTCTGGGCCCAAGGAGAAACACATCACATTTGTACACAAAGCAAAAATAATCTCACATCACTCTTAGTGGCCTGTACAGAATCCCATAGAGAAGGGCTTCTTATTTTGAAAGTTGTAAGAAAGATAATGAGGGATAGACTTCAGTCTCTCTCTTTTAATTAATCCAGAAAGAAAAGTTACTTTGATGAGTGGCTGTTCCACTCATACCAGTACAAGGAAACACTGTACTTTGATGTTGAAATAAGGAGAGAGACTACATTTCCATGCAAGAGACAGAGGCCATGTAGATTCATCATGTACTTATCTCTGTGCAGCTAAGGCAACAAAATCCTTGTCTGCATAAATTATCCTACAGAAGCAACCACTCCAGACAAGGCTGTACATTCCAAAATGGGTTAAACCATGGAAACCTGAGCTTTCTAGATGAAGAACAGTTGCACAATGTGATGCAGGCTCTCTAGGTAATTCATTTTGCCCCTGTGGAAATATTTTAGTGCCGGACAAACTAAGGCATCTTCCCCTCAGTCTTCAGGCAGGCAACCAAATGCAGCCTATTCATTTAAGCACAGCAGTCACAACATGATGTGCTTGAGGTCTGTGCCTTCAAGCGTCACTTCTGACAGCTTATCCGTCTCCTGTGCTGGAGGCCTCAGAACTGCTCAAAACAAGAAGGTAGTTGCATCTTTCTTTTTCCTTAGCTAAAGAGCAAAAAAGAATGTACTTCAAGGTTCTTCATCATGTTCCTTTTTCATCTTCCATGTATGAAAAATTAAGGCTACATCTTCTCTTCTTTCCAGTCACTTCCTACCAGCTGTTTTGGTCACAGCATTCTGGTACACAGCACTGCAGCAGTACATTGTCATTAGCATTCTTGTCCTTAATACTAGATAGAAGGTGTGCACCCCAGCTGAAAAAGTACCTTGTTGGTTTTTTGGTTTTATTTCTTCTTTCACTCATGTTCGCTATCTTTGAATATATGCCACCATCAATAGGACTCTGACTGATGTAAAGGGACCTTATCTGATAGAAGTCAAAGGCCACCATCCCTGCAGGGCACCAGCAGTACTCACATTGCCAATACAGACTGTTCAGCTGAGCTCTAACGTCATTACAGTCACCAAAGGCACAGGGCAGCACAGCGGGCACTTAGAGTTCAAAGAGAAAGGTGCTGCAGGTCTGGTGTAAAGTATTTTTCAAAACGTGTAGGTGGTAACTTCTCCACATGTCAAACTGTTCAATTATTGAAGTTTCCTATCCAAATATAAAGCACATATATACACAATTAGTAGCTCATTTTAGAAGTATTGCCATGATCCCTTAGTTAAAAAAAATAAATCTCTACATACCCAACATATGAGAGAATTTCTCCTCCCAGACAAAATAAGAAAAAAAAAAAAAACAAATAAAAACAGATTCAAGAATACAGAGACGTTTTATAAATATGTATTATTTTTGTTGGACATTCCAGTCTGGCTTCTTTTCCATAGTTCTAAAAGACTTGTTGGTGATGTTTTGGTCTGTCTATTTTTCCCCTCCAAACAAGTGCTGCATTCTTCCATGAGTTTCACGTTTAGCTTCAAGATCCCCCCCCCCTTTTTTTTTTTAATTTAAAAGCTTTTAATTTTTTTTCGATTTTAAAAAAATTTCACCCAAATCTATTTTTAATGACACACCAAACACTTAGACCAATTCTTATAAACACAATCATAAACCAAAAATAAATAAATCTCAGCATCCACGCAAAACTATAAAACCCTGTATCTACTCCCTTCTCAAATTTTTTGTAAACAAATCTCTATTTAAAGCTGAGGAGACAATGAGAGACTAAATTCATCTCACCTGAGACATATCCGTTATTTAATTAAAAATCATCTTTGGACATGCTAATCCTGATTTAGGATTAGTTTTCAGTCTCAGAAGAAGGAAGTGACTATTAACACAAGCAAATCAACATTCTGCAATAGGGTACCTCAAGAGTATTTATAAACAGAAAGGCATTATTAAAAAATAAAGAGCTCCCAAGCCCAGCCTGAGTATGCAATTAAAGTTGATTATGAAATTGCCATCATCATCAACTTACCAAGAGAGAATGCTGACCCAGTACCAAGAACTGCTCTTGTCTTCAGGAAGGAAGTGATAACTCTGCTGTTCCCTTTCCTCAGGCCTCCAAGGACAAGGCTCACTGCTCAGGCTGCAAAGGGTCAGGATTAATTTCATGTGGGCCCACACATCCATTCTGGGATTTAACCTTTGTCTTTCACTGCTGGAAGGTGACAGCTAATGAGATCTGCTTCGGGATTTCACAAGAGAACATGGGAAGTCAGCACAGTTTATTAATGCAGATGGAATCAGCAGGCAAAGAATACAGGCTGTGTACTGTGTAAGCGCGTAAGCGCGGCCACCACTTCTTGGATGACTTCACCGCTTTCTAGGCACTGAGACTGACTTCATTTGGTGGAGGACAATTGCAAATAAACCCACTATTTTTACAACTTAAAAAAAAAACACCCAAACACTTAAACCCCTCCATTTTTACCATTGCAAAGGGTATTTTTATGGGAAATGGAATTACTATTAAAAATTGCAATAGCCATAGCAATGAGGCTCAGCTAGCTTCAACAAGGGAAGAGTATCTCATTTCTTCTAGGTGTTATTGTAATGTACAAATAAGGCTATGTGAGATGCTAGTCTCACAGGTAGTAAGAACTGAGCATACTTGACGAGTATGACCCTGTCAAAGCCCCTTCTCTGAAAAGACAGCCCTTTGGAGGCAAAATATATGGATTTTTTTTTCTTTTCTACAGGCCATTATTCTATGATGGCCTGATGGATAAATCAATCCATTTTAAAACATTTTCTGGTATTCTTTGCCAAGAGAAGTGGATGCCCCATCCCTGGAAATGTTCACAGCCAGCTTGAATGGGACTTCGAGCAACCTGCTCTAGTGGGAGGTGTCCCTTCCCAGGGCAGGGGCTTGGAACCTGATGACCTTTAAGGATCCTCGCAACCCAAACCATTCTATGATTCTATAATTACTTTTCAGTCACGTGCATTTGCAGAGTATAGTTTGATCATAGCTCCAGAAATTTACAGCTCTTAACAATACTTTTAACACCTTGACTCAAAAGGAATCTTCTTGTCAGCATTTTCCTTCCCTTGCAAGGACAAGGTGAGGACAAAGCCTCTTCCCCTGGAACTGTCTTTCTTTCCTGTGATTAAACACAATGCCACACAGCAAGAAAGCAGAGTAGAAAAGAGCAGCTCTCTGGCCACACGTCATTACACAGCCCTTTCTGGAGGTAGGCAGTGACCAAGAGTCATCCCCTGAGGTGACCACCTCCAGCTTTGATGCCACAGGACTCAAAGCCCACCCAGTCACTCCTTCTGAACAAAACCACAGCTTAATTATGGCACCTCCAACACCTTGCGAAAAAACCCACCACCTGCAAACTTGTTACAACTGGAATTATCTTTAGCACAGTAAACTGCAGTCATTAGTTATTTATTCCCTGGCAGTGTAGGTGGATAATTAGCACATAATTTGAGGTTTTCTAGGCATGACAGCCTGCTCTGATAGCTGCCCCTAGTCCTGATTAAATCTTTTCTTCACATCTCGCAGCAGAAAAACTTCCCGGCTCTGCCAGTATCAGGTTGCTGTCTCGCCGTTTGAAAATATCACAAATGTTTTGGGGTTTTATTTTTGAGGAAGAGTTTTTTTTTCTTTTTCCCCCCTCCTTTGACTAAATGTTGCTTTGCATCTAAAACATCTGTGAGAACATGGATGCGACTGGAGGGAAATGAAAGGGATATTACATACAAGGCATAAAAAAGCATTATGAACAGAGACACGCATGGGCTTCAGAAAGGAAGAAAAGCATATCCGCATGCTAGAAAAGCAAACCCAGTGTATGAAGCATATGAGGGTTGCTCTAGCACACACACTGTGGAAAATATGCAGGAGCCACGACAAGGCACCAGAGAGGGAAAAGCTACACAGGCTGCCTCCATTTTCTCCCTGAGGAGCAGCCCCGGGGCCCTGGTTCCCTACGGCATGGCTTGCCTCACAGACATGGCTGTGCCAGCTCAGCCACCCAGTCACACCTGAAACCCTGTCTTGTGGCAGGCGTACGCAGAAGCATTTTTCCAGACTCTTACGAAAAAAACCCACACTTTCTTTCCATTTCCCTTGATGCCCGGCCCCCCCTGCTCCCTTGCAGAAGCTTCCCGGCGGGACCTGCCCCAGGCTTGTGTCCCCACCAGTATGCCCATGCCCTCCCTCAGAGACACAGTCACTGGATTTACCCCTGCTCTGGGGACTGGGCCAGGGATGGGGTGCTGTGCGGCACCCTGCTGCCCACTCAGACTTCACCTTCATCCCGAGGAGAAAGCCACCCTCAGCCACCTCTCGCTGGGGGCCTGTTTTCCAAAGGCTTATACTCTCCCAAGCAGGGTTCAAGCTATGGCTGCCCCATCTTGATATAGAATTGATAAAGGCATCCATGACAGAGCCTGTCTTCCAGAGTCCTGTCCCTCCCAACTCCCATCACAAAATATTACCTCTCAGCATCTTAATAAATACACTTCTTTCTTTCCTTGGAATGATCCCTTTTTTCAGAGGCTAGCTTGCAGAGGACAGGTTCATTTGCTAATACATGAATCATTATTGCTTTGAGCCTCTGAGCTAGCATTTTTATGAATACGTTTCAAAATATATTTGATTGCTGTTAGAAATCATTTGGTTCACACTCGACAACCAGGCCAACCTAAGCCAATATGCTCTGCCTGGCACTGTGAAAGGATGTTGTGAGAATTTAATTACTAACTGCAAGTTACTGTGCATATGGTGAATTTTAAATGTACTAGTCATTTTATTTTTTTGCCTCCAAGATAAAAACACCCAGTTGTTTAACGTCAGCTTATTAAGATTTCCATCTAGCAGTTCTGATAAAATTGTTTCAGATTGTATACCCTACAGAGAACAGCATGCTGCCCTTTCCTATCCGTGAGCTGCTTGCGGACCATAAATGCCATCCAAGCAAAAGTGAGTCCTCTTTGCCCTTCTGTAAGCCTGGGTTACACATTAGAGATTAGAGTTACCTCATCGCCTTCATGCAAGAAATCTTTTGGAAAAACATTTGTTTTATGTGATAAGGTACAACAAAATATCACTAGAACAGGTCTTCTTAATTCTGGTAGCAAAATTCTCACCTTGGGAAGGAAAAGAGGAAAGGAGGAATAGTGGGGGTACAGACTATAAAAATGTACATAAATAGTTTAAAATCCATTCTTTACTTCTCTTCTCCTTTTCCACTATTATGATGGTGCTGCTGCTCTTGTACTGTTCAGATCGTATACACTTTTGCAACATGATATTTGTCACACTAATGTATACACACAGAGAAATCAGAACCTTATGCGGGAATCAGATTTCACTAGCACATTAACAAGAGGAGAAGGAGGATTTTTCAGAATGTCAGTAACACATGCAGTACAGCATCAATCCCATGGAAAATTCAGCCCTTACATGCCTGAAGTTCTACATTATGCTCATACCCAGTGACCTTCCAATGACATTGACCAAAACACCATGGGCCCCACACTATGTGTGTATTCCTTTGGGCCTTTTCCCCTGTGGAACACAGTGTGCATCTCACACCCTACTGTCACCAACTTCAGGACAGCTCAGTGATGCAGTCGGAATTGTCCTCGTTAGGAACCTGGCATCCTACCTTTTATTAGAACCTGACTGTCAGACCCAGAGAGAAACTGAACAGTAGCTCAGCGTGCAGTAGAGACAAGGGAAGTATGAAGAGAAAGCAGAAGGAAAATTTGAGGTGGAAAAAGTACCTTTCCCCAAATGGTTAAAATATCACATATGTTTACAGTCTGGCTGCTTCCCCAAGCCTTTCCATAAAACAGGTATCTCTGTGCATGAAGCCTCCTTTAGGACAAACTTTATCCATGTTTAGCAGCATGGACTTTCTTAGACACATCTTCTTACCTGCAAGAGCTGTGTGCTTACAGGGATGGAAGAACAAATCATTAAGTAGATCTGGAAACCTCTCCCCTTTTGGCAGATTTTTTCCTTCTCATTTTTAAAAATTCCAATACTAACCTAATTTCCTTGTGAAGTTTTTATCTTGAGCAATTCAGATTGGAGGACTGGGTATGAAGAATGTGATTTGAATTTACTGTAGGACAGAGAATCTGCTGTAGATAGTGAAAAGCAAGACTGGAAATCTGGAGTAATGATGCCAGAAATAGTACCATAAAAACTGATTTAGAACCAGCATCCAAAGAAGCATCTGCTGACTTCCACGTCAAGATAAAACTGAAGCTGCTCCTGGAAAACCCACTCTCCCTAGACGACACTTCCTCTCTGGAGGAGCATTTGAAGGGATTTGATAAAGTAGTACTCGAAGGAGAGCATCACTGAAACAGAAGCGACCTGGGATAAATGTACTGTGTAAATGTGGACTAGCTGTTCTGGAGGCCAGCAAGTTACCGGTATGCTTGCTTGTGGATCTCAGGGAGCACATTCTCACTCACCATTTTGCATTCAATTACATCTAATTTCCCCATAGCCTATCTGCATCTGCCCAGCATTAAACCCAACTGCTCCACTAAAGATCACAAGCCACTTTTAGCTGGATGCATGAATAAAGGAGGAAGCACGCCTTGTCATTGCTTCTTTCAAGAAACATGACATTCACCCATTTTATTACAGGCTTCTGCTGGTGAACCGCTTCTGCTGGTGAACCACTTCAGCCAGGCTTTTTGCCTTGCTGGCTTTAGGCCCTGAACTCAAATTTTGGAGAGAAAGGTAGAAGGAAAGAGGAAAAAGAAAATAACTATTTGCTCATGGGGCCTTTTTTATCTCCAGACAGAGCCATGAGTGATGAGGAGCCTGACATGCTCCTCAGTAAAGTGTTTAAAATGAGCCAGGATAAATTCAGTCCTTATCCTCCCTGTACTGCAATCCCTCCTCTTTGTGAGGGGAAAGACATCTAACAAAGACATTGCAGGAACAGGTTCATTAGTGCCTGTGACACATTCAGATATATAACGAGGAGAGTCACGTCAGTACTTAGAAATTTCTGCAGATACTAGCATAGGCTTCCGATAGTTTACTTTTGTGCCTCTCTCTTTAGATTTTAATTCTCACTATGAAATGCTTGAAGGAAATGGAGTGTACCTTTCAAAATAGAAATTATGAGCACCAGCTTACTTTCTGTGCTTGCCACTTCAATATTCTTTGATTCATATGCTTACAAAACCAAAACAAATCCTAAAACCTGTATTTTTCCTTTTTTCCCAGTGCTGTGAGTTACCAAATTTGCTTGCCATCTTGTGAGCGCAACGAGCCCATTAGACCTGCAAATTATCATGAAGTCCTGAGGCCTGGCACAAAACAATTAATTAGGAGCCTTGTTTTCCTAAGCAGCCAGCATCTTTCTACCTGTTTGGGGTGAATCCACTGCTGGTATACAGAAGAATATTTCTGGGAGACATGATGAAGCCATGTACATTTACTTCAGACTAAATTTTTGGCTCCATTTATCAACACATCTCAAAAGGAAAAGACAGAATAAAAACACCTAAAAGTCCATTGTTCTACCTTGCGCTCAGGCAAAGAAGTTATGAAAGTGCTTCAAAAATCTCAGAATTGTAAGGTCTTAAATAGGTTTAGTAGTTATATAGAGCTCCCTTCTACTAAACCCATCGAAGCACTGATATAAAGGAGAAGTGGAACAGCCTTATGTGACTCTGGCCTGACAGATAGCAGAAGTGTCCCTGTAAGTGCTTCAGACTTAGGAAAGGAGCTTTGACTCCAGGATCAGAACACAAAGCAGGCTCCAAAGAGATGAAAAGTGTCCTGACTTTCTTCTGATAAGGCTGAGCACAACATAAATCCCTCACTGCACTCAGAGCCCTCTGAAGCTTTGAACTTCATTTCTGTTCAGAAAAAGGAAGCAGCACAATGCAGCATCCTTGGCCTCAGCTTTATGATGGCTTGAGAGTGAGGGAAACACATGGCTCGGACATCCGAGGATGTATTGCGAATACATCCAAAAATCTCCAACGGAATTATTCAAAACATAATTTTACAAAGAACACATGAAAGCATTTTCAAGATGCCTGTGTCACTTAGTGATCCTACAGTCTGCTCTCAAGAATGACTCAAAATCATCTAAACCACGTAAAATGAGAGTAATTGGATCCAAAGTTATTTTGGTTCAGATCACAAAAATATCTGTTTACCTTTATCAAGTTGGACCTCAGCTGATCTGTTTGACTTCATTTTGCAGCCTTCTCATAACCCTCTGTCCTTTAGTCAGCAAGTTGAGAACGTCCAGTATTTGTCTGCCCCAGACCTCCTCTCCCAGCACAAGAGTGGCCAGCCAGTCAGCACCTCGCTTACCCAGAATCATCCTGAACAGCCTTCTAATTGCTTTTTAATACAAAAACATCAGCCCCCTTCAATGAAAAAAGCAGGCTTTTCAGTTTAAACAAATTACTTTGCTGTTTAATTTCCTCCTTCTTGCTGATAGGTGGCACCATTTTCTGCACAGAATGCCAACACTTAAAGTACATTGAGAATTTCAATAGCTTTTGGCAAATGCTTCACTGCTAATGCACCACGACACCAACCCGTGTGTGTGTTTTGGAGGTCTGTCAACAGATTAGACAGATTTCACTGTAATAAACCGCAAGAGCAGAAAAATATTTCCTGAATCCTGGTTAAAAGCTCTTTATTAAAGCTCAGTTATTCATGTAAAGAAGCCAGGGCCTGATCGCCTATGAATTGCTATGTGACGGTTCATGCTGTCCAGATGGGACAGTGCAACTCAGTCTCTCATGTTTAACTCCTACTTCTCCAGTTCAAAGAAATCCCAATATGTCTTGCCATTTATCATCCCATTTCCTTAACTCCAAATTAAAACACTAAAGTACAACCTTTTCTTCAAGAACTCTTTTGTTCCAGGTGGGCCCACCTGAGGGGGGGTGGCATCTTGCTCTCTTGTCAGCAAGATGAGGGCTATTAGGAAGTTCTGCTTGGCTTTTCTAAAACAAATAATAGACCCTTAAAAATTGTACACTTGGTCTAATGAATGTCACAGCACTTTGCTGGCTGCAGCTTTACCACTAAAGTTCTGTAAAGGGCAGAATTCTTTTTGTTAATCAGAAAGGCCCCCTTTTCCAATGCAGGGCATCTGTATTAGTAACACATCTAGAAAAAAAAAAAAAAAAGTTATACAATTACCTTACGGAAACAAGATGATAGAAGGTGAGAACTGCCTATGTGGAAAGTAAGAGAATACAGTTAAGCAGCAAAGATGAGATTATGGTAATAAGAATACAGACCAGAAAAATGTGGCACTAAATTTGCATGAAAAGGTCCAAGTCTTGTTTGCTGGTGTTTAGGTTTATAGTTGGTTTTAGGCACTGAAATCTGGATTTGTTCGCAGGTTGGGAATATTGCATAGATTCTAGCATAAGGAGGTTTTGTGTCTTTGTTTGCTGTTACTTTGATGTTACACACAAGGAAATACCTCAGTCCTTATTTTCTTGTTTTAAATTCCAGGTAATGGGTCAGGATGCAAAGCCAAGTCTAACACACACAGGTGCTCAGCTGCATTGCAGTAACCACAGACAGCTAAACCAAACCAACGGTCAAGCAACGTATAGGCTGAAGAATCATTATCACTTAGTGCTCAGTTACAGGCACATGTATGTGAGTCACACAGTTGATTCATGAAGATTTATTGATCAAAAAATGAAAAGGGTGGCTGTATTCATGGTACACATTCTTCACAGCGAAAAATCTGAGGCTTAGGATAACTTCTGTAGTACAAGTGTGGCCAAGATGCAGAACTCCTGACAGAATATTTACATGAACCTAGTTTTGTTGGATATTTTTCACAGAACATTCATTTTAAACAAGCACACGGTACCTTTAGAGGTGACATTTCTCCTTCCAAGAAATGCTGGCTTGATAACAGGAAATCAGGTCCACAGAATACCTTGGCTGGCAACAGAGCAGTGTTTCTACACAGAGTACTCAGTGTGGATTTACAAAGAAATGCCTTACCCTGAAAAAGACTTCAGCTCCTGAAGATGGAGCTAAATCATCCAAGGCTGTGTCAGGCTCTTCCTTCCAAGGCCAATTGCATTTTTGCCCACCTGAAGACTACAGCCAATGCTGCTTCCTCTGGACAAACCAGTGAATTGCCTAAAAGCTACTCTTGGACTGTGCATTCATTGTCCTTGTAGTAACCAGGCAAGAGGAATCTCATGCACTCAAGTCTCGCCCAGTTAACTCAATGGAAGCAGAGGTGTGCAAGAGAGTAAGGAGCACAAAACCACGTCCCAGCTCGGTCACACAACTGCAACCCACACAGAAAGAGAGAAGGTGTCAGATCTTTTCTCAGATGCTCTTTGATCACAAATTGCAAACTTTGTGCATAAGAGAGGAGATACAGTCTGGCCGAGATCCAAAATCAATGTTAAAACCAGTAGTGTGAGGTTTATACTGCTGAGGAGTTCAAGAACCCAATCAGTTCTCACTGTGCTATCACCCAGTCCAACAGATGACACAGAGCATCTGCTTGTGCTTTTATGAAGTTGTTTGCTGGCGATACAAAAAAAGCATGACACTCAATCAGTTCTGAAGTATATTTTAAAAGAGGATAGCAGAGGTCAAACTAAGCAGGGTGTTAAAAAAGAGTTGGCAGCAGTTATTCACATTTTCTCACCATAAGAGAACTACAGGGCATCCTACGGAATGAAAAGCAGAGATCCTGACTCTCAGCAGTTGTGCTATTTTTTACAACAGGATGCTCTGACATCCAGAGGTATAAATGGATTAGATACATACAGGCCCACAGTAGTTATTAAATCTAATGGTTGGGTTGGTGTGTATAGCCTCTGGCTTGGGAAGTCCTTACCTTTTGAAATTAGGGAGAGATATATGATGAAAGGATCATTCTACATTTCCCCTGTCTCCTATTTCATTCTTCTGAACATCCATTATTGACTCTTTCCAATGACGAGGTGCTGGGCTGTGTAGAATTCTGGCAGAGTTTGACAGTATAGAAGGGATTTCATAAGCACCTCCATATATCCTTTCTGTTGCCTCTGGGCAGATAAAAGTGACTTTGGAAGAAGAAAAAAAAAAAATTCAAGTCAGTAACAGTATCATCAGTTGCAAAAGACCAGGTCTGTAGATGGTATAAATTACTCTAGTTCCCATAACTTCCTTGCCTGCATTTGAGCAATGACATTTTATATCATCTGCAAATCTCACCTCACTGCTGATATAGGTCAGGTCATGGGCTGTGGGATGCCTTTCAGTCCTTTGTATTAACTACGCAATTTGGGAGGTGTAAGTTGTGTTCTTCAGGTCAGTAACATCAATGACAGGTCAGCTGTACTCCTACACAGCTGAATTACTAAAACATATTTCTGATGCAAAACTCCTAGAAAGAGAGCACTTTCATTCATCACCAGCTTCCTGTCAGTGATTCAATCGTGTATTTTTTCCCCGTGGTTCAGTAATTCCAGGAATGGCCAGAATATTTTTATGTGGATTTAAAAAAAAAAAATATCTCTGCTTGAATGCTTCTTGTAGAGCACTGTGGAGCAGTGGGACTTGCTGTTCCTGCAGGACCATAGAAGAACAGAGCTTGCTTTGCTGTGCGGATGGGTGGGTAACCTGCAAGCATTATGCAAGTATCTATACTGGGCTGGGAGGACAAGTCTCCCCTCAGGTCTGGCTGTCACCATGCAGGCACAGCCTGTGCAGCTATCACTCTGATTCTGGATGTGCACATTTGGGGGTCACATCTCTAATGAGAATGTGGTGGTGCCTCTCCTCTGACATCCACAGAGCTTGTCTGCTTTACAACTGCTTGCAATCTGCTGCCAAGTACGCTGTGCTCACCTCAAAAATGGGTTGACTATCTCTCAGAACAGATTATGTGCAATTTATATTTTAAAATATATGTATACTTTGCTTTTCTAGTTTTCCTTTTTGTCATTACTTTGAATTTTAAATACAAGGTGTCTGAATGTACAATAATAAAAAATGCAGCTCATGTCAGCAGTAAAATGCATAGTAATTTATTAACTTTTCAAGTGTAAATACAAATTGATTTGATGATGCACCACAATGAAAAATTATTTGCAGTCACAGCTTTCCTTCCAATTGCTGCATTTTTTTTTTTAAATTAAACTTACCATTACCACAAAGAGTTTGAAAACCGGGCAACACTTGTTGATGGCCAATAGAAAACTGTACCCCTATAAAAGTAACAAGTATTTTTATACATCTTTGAAGAACGCTCTTCAAAGCATTCTGAAACACCATTCTTCAAAATCAGCTTGCTTCACTGGGGTATTTATAAGTTATTTATTCTTGGCCAAAGAGAACATTGTTTTTACTTAGGGCAACTGGTAAATTCAATGCCTTTAGTTACCTATCATTAATAATTTTGTAATATAAGTTAATGCATTTTCTGAAACCATTCTAAAATCCATTACAATATACTAAAGAGGGCTCTGTAAATCTCTTTTTCTAAGACACAGTTAAAGTCTTCACATGACCAGATCTTTATAGGGACAAGGTATTTTCAATGTCAGTACTTATTCCTTGAGTTCCCTCAGTTCACTGGGTAAGCAGAATATACTCAGTGCACCAGTCTTTCAAGAATACCCTTGCTACCACATAGGAAGCTATGAATGCACGACACACATACTTCAGTAGATCATGGTGCCAATTAATGTATTTTCCATTTATTCAGTAATTACAGCTCTCACCTTAAGTTCCCTAATGCCACATATCTGTGAAAATAAAATTTAGAGGTATACACTAGAGTGGTCTCTTGAATAGGGATTCCTGATGAAGCAATACAAAAATGTGGTGTTTGGGAATCTTTCCAGAAAGAACACAGTATTAAATCTCCTTTGGTGGCACCTGGATCTAGAGACACATAAAGACCTGATCACTACTTGTTTTCCACCAGCTTGTCAGCTAGTTCCTCTCATTTGCAACACCATCTTTTATCTGTGGCTTGACCTCTCAATCAACTTAGATTAGCAGTAAGAAGCAGGCAGTCAGAATAGCAGCCAAAAACAGAACGCCATTGTTAGAAATGTTTTCAATTAAGCAAATTCGACAGTTGTTTTTCTTCCTAAAGCATTTAACAAAAAAAAAACAAAGGTATTTGTGTCCTAACTGAATAATAATATGCCAAACTCCGTCTGAACTCCAGTTTCTGTTAAAATTCTTACAACTGAACTCATTGGGTCCCAAAACAGGCCATAATGTGCTTTAGTATGGCTGTTAATGAACCATTTCAAATGAATACTGGATACTGAAGGAATTACATGCTGTGTAATTGATATAAAGAACAGATTAGGACTGGTGCTATTTCATTAAATCTTATTAGCTCTGGCTTAAGTACTTAAAATTTCAGCTGTTCTATGTCAGATAGATTACACTCTTCGTCACATGGCAAGTAAGGTTTTCATCTACTAGACCACAGTGCGTAAAAAGGAGCAGGCTAATGCAAAGAAACAGTTTCCAAAACATGGTGAAGGCCTGATTTTCAGACACACCAAGCCCCAAATTATTCATTGAAAGCAGACAGATAGTTCAACACTTTGAGAGTATGAATAAAGAACTGTTGTTTGCTTCTGTATTTTTGTTTTAGATCATTTTTATGGAACTGGAGTTTACCTTTTTGGTTGTGGAACAGTCCTGAAGAGTTCTCATGCCTCACGGATAAGAACAACGTAGATCTTTACGTAATGGAATCCACTGGGTCCTTCAGGAACACCTTTCTCAGCTCTCCTCCCTCTTGGTTGCTTTCCATTACAGGTTAGTGTGCCTCACGTATCAGTGAGCCAATAAAGCTAGAGGACAATTTTGGCTGAGGAACAAACAGTTTCAACTAAGCCAAAAATAAATTCTGCTTGGAAAACAATTTACAGCTCTCAAAGGAGATAGGGAACTTTTCCCACAAGACTCAAAGTAGTTTTTAGGGATCTGGACATGCTTACCAAAGCAATTTTTACTGGCTTGCCTTTGACAGCAGTGTACTAAGACTTGATGTTCTTTCTCACCTTCTATTCTTCTGTCCTAGGACCCAGTATTTAACTCCATGATCTCCTAAATCAAACAAAATAGCAATTGAAGAATCTAATCCAAATGTTCTCCACAAGGCATTTTACACTATATTAAAAGCTCTTACTAATGTCTGTACTGCTGCACTGTGGGAAACAAGACTGAAAATTTGAAACAACAGTAAGCAGGAGTGCAGAATATACTAAGGTGTGAAATACTAACAAGAGACTTTGGTTAAAACAGGTAATATTCAAGGCTTTTTAAATTATCATTCCTTTTATGAGAGAATATTTAAGACTCTCTCTCACATGCAGAGTCACCATGTTAATACCACAGCCAAAGCATCTGCTCAGACAGATAAAGACTAAAGTAAAAATAATACAACAGATGCATTTTTCAAATGCATAGGATTGTAGGTTGCTTTTTTTTTTTTCCCCAAGATTTACTGAAACAATCACAGAAAATACCAACTCCAACTTTAAGAGTCATGTGAATTCCTTTATATTTTTCCATGAACCTCAGAGCCATTTAACAATGATAAAAATCTGCTTTCCTTCGGAAATTGAAATTCTGGTTCTTGCAATCTGTGGCCAGGGAGCTCAAAGCTTGCCAGGAGCGATCCCTCTCCGTTAGACAGTGCAGCCACATTCAAATGCTTGGTATGGGCACTGAAAATTTGCAATAGCAAAATTCTGAGGACACCCCATTCCTATTCATTATGGTCATGTCACAGCGAAGGGCTGTCCTGCTTCATTGAAATCGTTGCCAATGACCACAGATCTACCTGGTCGTCTCAGCTTCAGAGCTCCTAAACCACAAATGCAACACACTTTTTAGGAGAGTAAATTTAAAACCTGGCATTCCTCCAAAAATTCAGCCTTCCTTTTTCATTTACCCAGGATGTGAAAGGCTTGCCTGCCTCATCGCTAACTGAGAATAGGCTGGCCATTCCAGATAAGGAAAAAAATAAAAGCAAAAAAATAAAAAGCAGCATGTGGCATATTAGCTTCTGTTGAGGACAGTAACTTTATACTCTTAATAGTTAGGCTTTTAGTAGTCACATTGATAAATAATTACTTTCAACTTCCAGCCATCTTCACATAATATAGTTAGCATTTATTAACTGACAAGACTACAAATGGTGTGAACGACCTGTGATGTTACTGCCCAAAACACTCACCTGGTAAAACTGTC
The DNA here is from genome assembly GCA_013400375.1 of Thinocorus orbignyianus. Classification (NCBI taxonomy): domain Eukaryota; kingdom Metazoa; phylum Chordata; class Aves; order Ciconiiformes; family Thinocoridae; genus Thinocorus; species Thinocorus orbignyianus. The sequence continues at coordinate 30,773 of VXBW01002145.1, forward strand.
TTTCCTTTCTCACCTCCCTTGGTGAAATAGTTCATGGAGTAAAACCCCATCAGAGTAAACAAAACAAACAAACAAACAGAATACAGCTTTCTTCCTTTTAAATTGTATCTGGAGAGAAGATGAACCCCTGTACAAAGCCTTCAACTCCTGCTCTGTAGATGTTAACTACTATCCTTTTAAACAGTCTAATAGTTTAATGTAAGGAGGTTAAACGCAGGGTAACTGCTCCCAGCCTATAATTAGCCTGAAGCTTCCTACCTGTTTAAGACCTGCAAGAAGGCTTGAATACTGAGATCGTCTGTGACTTTTCACTGTATTGCTTGCTTTGTTAAAGATGCTACCTCTCCCTGCACATCTTATTATGCCATTCAAGAGGTCACATTCAACTAACCATAAACACGGAATTTCAAGCATTTTTATATTTAAAATCTCACCCAGAATTATTCTTTTGTATATATTCATACATATCCTGATCCACATGACATAAAAAAAGATCAGCTATGAGCCACAAATAAACTCCAGGAGAACTTGCTTTGTGTTTGCTTTGGATAACACCTTGCACACCCTGTTTCAAAATAAAATTGGGGCAAAATACAGCTATATGCTCTCTGGATACCAACCAACCAAGAGCTGACAAGAACTGATGGATTTTGCATGTTAAAAGTAAATATTTTATTACATATCATGCCCTTGAAAAATTAACTTTGCTTCCATTTTATTTTGTTCAGCATGCCTTGAAACAGGAATGGCAAAAGCTCTTCAAGAAACAGGTCATCAAGTTTCACGCTACCATAGCGTCTGCAGTTACCTATTTACCTGGTTCAGTAAACAATTCTTAAATAATTACTATAAAACATTAAACAGTAAATTTAACAGAAAACATCTGTGCCTCTCCTTCAGCATGACCGAATCTCCTGTAACGAAAAGCTGCCTGCCATGGGCCCGCAATTCAAAGCCTGCTGATGTGGACAATGGTCATCAACTCCACGAGGCTTTTGGATACAGCTTCGTCGTTGCTCCAGCTCCCTGTGCACGGATACTGCACGAACCACTGGATACTTCAGTCCAGGTCCACAGAGATGCCGTCAACAGGTGAACTAGAATAAAATATTTGTATTTCAGAGTAACAGTACTTCTATATGCTGCCTAGTTCTTTTTTGCTCTAATTTGCACTCCTATCTCTAGGTTTTTGTTTGTTTTTTAAATACTGAAAAGACTTTGTTGGCTTGTTCGGGAAATTTGTCTAGACAGTGCTCACAAAGTGTATTTGCTCACATTTGACATCTTCACAGGATGGGTAGCAAAATGGAAGATTAAAGTTAAATTCCACAGATGGCACCTAACTCAGTCACCTTATTTTCAGAAGTAACGAGCATCCAGCTCCCGGGCAGTTTCTGGAACCGCACAAGAGGACACCGGCACACGCAGCACTGCGGGATGGGAGCCTTGCATGAATGTACTTGGGACACATGGGCCAGCAGAGACCTCTAGAACTTCATCCATCTACACAGGACATTTACTGCCTCAAAAGAGTTAAATATGCAAGTGCTATATTGTGATGCCTTTACAGCCAAGAAATGTAAACTGTGGCAATATAATGGAGCATGTGGCTATTACACCTATTCAATGTTTACCTGTGGCTAATTAGAAGAGGTCTCTAAAATGCTGCTTTTTAGCAGCTTGAAGGTTGAGAACCACCTGTAAACATTTGCAGAACAGTCTCTTTCTAGAAATAGAGACTCCTAAACAATCAACCTTGAAATTTATCATATATTATATTATATTTCCAGTGTTATTTACAGATCTTGTTTAGTACAATGAACCAGACATGCTGAAAAGGTAGGATTTCCCCAGTCCCCTTTTACATGAAATACAATTAAAAAGGCACATGATTATTCACCACAGGAGTTGTGCACCAGTCAATAACTTAAAGCTAAAAAGCTACCCATCAGAGAACTCTCTTTATGAGGCAGTATTAAGATCTCCCCTTTCAGCTCATCATAGAAACATCCATCTATTCATTCCTCTAGGAGAGCTTAAGGAATCCACTTTCCAGTGGTGGTCTGTCTTCACAAGATTTCCAAATCAACAGAAAACTCTTGTTAACCTTCCCAGGTCATCTACCAGAGCAAGGAAGAGTCAAGTAGGGCATGTCTGCTTTCGCTTTTCTTCTTTTTGCCTTTGAATGCCCAACTGTGGAGGGCTCTTCAGAGCCGAGTCCTGTTTAAACCAAATTGCTTTCTTAAAGCCTCGCAAGATATGGCACACTGAGCAATGGAGGACAGCATGAGAGGCAGCTTCCCAGCCCCAGCAGTCAGTGTCGGCCATGTTTTATCCAGTTTCTAATCATCCATTTCTGCCCAGAGCACCTTTGTACAACTAATCTGAGCCCAAAATTTGCATCCTTTGATATTTCCACTTCTAAACAACGGCCAGTGTCTCTGCTGATGATTGGACCATTCTGAGAAGAATAAAAAAATGGAGAAAAAAAAAAAAAAGAAAGAAAAGGATTAGAAGGAGGAATAGAAAAGGGGGAAAGACTAGAAGAAAAATAGTAATAGAACTGTAAAACCCTAGAAAGGGCTATAAAATACCTGGAATGTTCTGTATACATCAACTGATAAAAGTCCCTAGAAAGTACTCGAAATTCCTAGGAGAAGCTAGATAATCCATACAAAGTGCCAAAGCAATTTCTCGATAATTCTACATTTAAGAATTGCTAGAAAATTCCCCAGAAACCACTATAAAAATCTCTAAAAAGCACTAGAGAATCCCTACAGACCCCAAGATACAGGAAATCCCAGAAATTGTAATAGCAGCTTTGAAAGTCCTAAAAATTATTTGAAAGCTATAGATCTAAAAATTCCTAGGAAAATGTGAGAAACATCCCAAAAGTTCTAGAAACAAGAATTCCTAGACACTCAAAAAAAATTTACCAATCACAAGTATCTGACAATCACTACAGAAATTAAGAATATTCCAAGAAAGAATAACTAAACGTTCCTAGAAAGCACATCCCAGAATTTCTAGTAACAACATAAGAAAACCCCTGGATAGGACATGACCTATGAAAAACATATCTGACCATTTCTAGAAGGCATAAGGTGGGATCCGTAGAACACTCCTCTCAAGATCTCCTTGTCTTTCATCAGATACCCTCTAGAACAGCATTCCTCACCAATTTATCTCTGCAAGGCTCCCAGAGCTCTTCCATACCTGTGTGAAATCCCAGAACCTCTGTGTTGGCCTCAGGACATCTTCACACTTCTTCAGAGTTGGTGTCCTGCCCTTCCCATCGTCAACGAGGCATTTGGAGTCAGGCAGAAAGGCCGTGGAGCCCAGCGGTCCCAGCTGCAAGACACCTTCTGAGCTGTAGCGGACGAGCTGGGGAGGCAAAGAAAGTGAAGTCCTTTACTGCAGCCACAGGGACTCCATCGATGGGACATGAAGCCAACCTGCAGCTGCCTTCCCTGCTAGCTCCTGCCCCAAGTCCTGGTGAGGAGCCCTTTGTCCTCTAGCGTATTGAGACCTTCCCGGTCTGGCACACGCTGCTCAAGGGCAAAGCTTGGGAAACTTGTTTTACCAACACAGGGGCTCTCCTAGAATACAATATTCCCTTCTTTCACACCTCTGCCCCCCACCATTTCCTACCCACTATTTCACTGCAAAAGGGCAATCAAGGAAGTGAAGGAATCAATATGTAAATCATACTCAGTCAGCAGGAACTGATTTAACAAGGACACGATGTCAATTTGCCATGCAGTTTGTTCTTAAGAGCTCTGTTAGAGGCTATTGATAGCAACAAGTCTAATTAGTTTTTGTAAATAAGTGCTACAGAAAAAATCCAACCTTGCAACCAGTATCCAAAAAATATTTAAAAAAAAAAAAAGAAATCACAAGGGTAATAACAGCAAATTTGCTAACATATGCTTCAGGACTACATAAAGAAGAATCACACTCTGATTTTTCAGTTTTGTGTGAAGCTTAACTGTTCTGCAATTTAGTCATGTGGTAAATGCTACGGGCTGTAATTAGAGGCTTCAGGTGAGGGCCATTTATTATTGCAGAGGTAGGGGATTTTCTTAAAACTGAAACTTAAGCAGGCACAATCATTCAAGTTAATTTTCACAGGAACGTTATTTTATTTTTTAACTTTCCTTCTATTCTAAGTGATAATTTCACTTGCCTCAAGTCATTCACAGTAAAATGGCCATCAAGAAAAAAAAAATCCGTATGTTGACGGTGAGTTTAAAAAAATGGTTTCTTATAATCTCAGTGTGCCAGAATATATTACATTAATAGTGGACCAAGGGAAATAGTTAATGACATACAGAATATCTGTAGATGGTTCTGGTCAATCAGGGCTAATTGTCACAATACAAATTTGTGATGGAAGAGAACCGTTTTTCTCTCTTCAAAGCTGTATTTTTCTGACAGCAGAGTGGCTGCTCCTTTGCCTTTGCGTTAGAGGGGAAGGTGACACCTCTCCTTCTTCCAGCGTGCGTGGGAAGGGACACAGCCAGCGCAGAGCCCACAGACCCCAGGAGAGGAGTCTCCTCATCCCCGATGCACTGGAGGAAAAAATATCTCTTCCTGCGAATACATTGGAGACCTTGAAAAATTTCTTGCAACCCAAGAAGCCACTAAAGAACTGCTGGATGACAGCAGGCCTAAAGAACACAATCTCGATGAGTGAAGGTTCACTTCAAACCATTTATTCTGCCTCTTCCAGAACTGATTATTCTCTACTACAATTTGCTTCAATCTGTATTCTAATAAAGCCTCAAAGCCTTAAGGGTGGTTTTAGGATGCTCATTTAGAGGAAAAAGGGTCTTTGTCAACTCACTCTATCACGTTGCACTGAGATAATTATGATAGCAATGGAGTCCTCATTTATAAGTTGCAAAAATTAATAAGTAGTCCCCTTAATTATTGCTACTTTCTAGACAGTTGAGGGAGAGCACATTAAAGTGACAAAACACAATGTTAATTTGGCAACAGTCAACATGTCAAATCAGACGTATCTACCTCTCACTTCTGTGTTTAAATCGAGAGCCATTATACCAGCACAGTATTTTGCCTTTCTTTCCCCAGCAGTGGCACCCAGATGCCAGAAGACTGCAAAATGGAGCAAGCTATGTGGCTTGTATGCTGTGAGGCAGGATGTTGCAGGGTGAAGATCTGAGCCACCAAAGAAAAGCAATTATCACCCAGGAAATTCACTGCCTGTCTGGCCTTAGAGCTGTTACAGGGCTGAAATTATTTAGGGAAAGGGAAGGAAGGTCAGAAGTGCCTGGCATTTATCGGATGCTACTGACCAGTGCATGAGATATCATTAAGAGTCAATCAAAAATCCTCAAATTAGAGTCTAGCTTTCTACAGTCATCCTTATTAACCTCAAAAGAATCACACTGTGAATAATCATATCTTGCAGGTGGTAAAAGGAGTTTTGTCTGCTCACTCCCAGACCAGATGCCTTTTGACAAACTACGTGTTCATTTCCCCACCTGCCACTTCAGTTCAGAGCAACCATGTGATGCGCAAAGTTAGAACAGAACCTCCATCAGAGGAAGCAGAAGGATAACCACAGGAGGATGCTGCTTGGTACAAAAAATGCCATTGTCAAGGAGCTGTCTATAACATACTAAATCAAACGACTTTTTTTTTTTTGCCTTTCACTATGAGGGTACAGGGTAAAAGAAGCTCAAGCAAAGTGACTCAAAATATGAATATACTGCCAGCTCACACAAATTAACTTCCTTTGTTCTTTGCTCCCATATAAAGGATGGGAAAAAAACACCACCCCACAACAAGCAGGACACAGTTACCAAGTTAATAAGTCCCCTTTCTTAAGGAATATTAAATCCCAGACATTTTTAAAAAAAATAAAAATAGTCTGTACAAGTCTTGCTGGGCTGAGTCCTTGGTACTGACAACTCCCACTGCAAGCTGCAGAACAGAAACATAGTTTTATAACATCACATGAGGATGGACTATCACTCCATTTTTCTCTTTTATCTGAGAAGAGCTGAAGGATCCACATAAACGACACTGAAGCCTAGTGTGCTATTAAATTCTCCAAGATCTAATCCTTATACTATCTGTTGCACCAAAGATAACATAGGATACTTTTCCCTTCAACATTCAGAAATCTGAGCAGAATGGAAAAGATGTCAAAGGTTGTTTATCAAAGCCACCAGATCTGGTTCAAAAGTAGCGAGCAGTGCTGCCTATGGAGAGTGATCTTCCAGGAGCATCAATGCAATAAGTAAATGCCAGCTTTTAACTGAAGGATTTGACTTTAGAAAATCCATTTCTGCTAATTTCCAGTCAAGTGAAAAAAGCACAAAATAACAACAGGTGATTATATGTAGGAATCAGTTACATAGGTAAGTCTGGTAGCTTTCCACACTAAATTTTAACCCCCCTCTCTCTCCCTCTTGTTCTCCAAGCAAAAAGAAATCTCAGCCCTGCATGTTAAGGTAAGCTCTAACCTGATGCAGAAACTGAAATGGTGAGCTATACAGGAATCTGAAATACCTTAAGTCTCTGAATACTTGTCACCACAAGACAGACTGCAGGTTACCAAATTTCCAGGTTTGTTACAGAATCCCACCCACGGCTTTCTGCAAGTTAGGAAACTGCCCTTTCAACCGCCCTGCTCGATGCAGTCAGAGTTGCTACCCAGCAGGCAACTCTGGGAAGCCATAGCTCTGCCAGGCAAAATGTTAAATATCTGCTCTCAAGCAACAGCTTAAGTAAAGCCTTTCATCTCCTCTTATTCCATCTGTTTTCATAGCTGTGAGCTCCAGGAATCAGAATGTGGAGCTCTCCCTTCTTTCCGCTTGATCTCAGCACCGAGGGAGTTCTTGCTCTCAGAATGTGGAGCCTTTTTCTCTCACTGAGAGAAGGGAGGAGAGGAGGGCGGGGAAAGAGGCTGTTCACGAGGGCCCTTCTATCCCATGATGCCATTTTATCAACTTCTCCTCTTCTTTTATATGCTGGATAATCAGCTCTACATCACAGAGTTCAACGCAGACTCTAAGACTGTGAATATTTCCACTGTGGCTGTAAAAGTGTTTTCAGATGGTTCAAAACCTGCACGTCCTATAGTCATTCTAAGAGGCTTATACAACAACACATTCGACTTTTGGGGGGTTGTGTCACCTGTCCATCCAATCCTCCTAGTTTTTTACATTAATTTTACAACAAAAGGGTATTATGCAGTACTGTAGAACCAATGGGCTCTACAGGTGATTGTACAAGCTAAACCACATGCAAATGCCAGACAGTTCAAGACTCAGTATATTGCTTTGTTTCTGAATTTTCTCGAGCCTTGGACTGTTTCCTATTGCTCTCCCAGCAGTGTTTGCAAACCTTTATTCCTGGAAGGGATTAAATTCAAACTGCAGATCTAATGAATGCATATAAAAATGACACTGTCTTTCTGTAAAGTGAGTTTTGGAATCAACTTAGACTGATGCAAAACCTTGTTTGGATATTCCTAACTGTTAGCTTACACCGACTCAGCTTGAGTCAAATTCATTAAGCTAAATCGTTGTAAAGTCAGGCTAAATTCATTCCAGAACATCCAGAAAAGATCTTGTCCCTGTTTGAATAAAGAAATTTTAAGTTGATGTCATTGAAAAGATGTGATTTATCATGGTGAAAACAGATCTTGAGAATACACACAGGGAAAGGTATTTTGTTAATGTAGTGGTACCGGTGGAGTGGGTTCATTTTTTACTAGCAACGCAGGACACCATCAGAGGTGTGTGATATGCAAGGGAAATAGAAGGGTAAGAGAAGAAAATAACATTTTGTCACAGATAAATGGTAATCTTATTCTTACCTCAGCCTTCTTTAAACACTTGGCTGACTTCTGTTGGTTTCAGGTGTATACCAAAAATCACTGCTATTTTGCTTGTCAGAATTAAAGAGTGCGAAAACCAAACAAGACTGTAGCTGAACAGTGAGAGGCTTTCACACCAGTAGGACACACCAAGCACCAGTGATAAGCTAAGTGACGAAAATGAATTTCATATTTATATTTGTTTATATTCAGCAGGCATGTACAGCTAACCCAAATCTCAACTCGGTAGGGGTATGTCATGCCCTATGGTTGATATGAAAAATGCCAGAAACTGAAAGCTAAACATAACAGACAACTATGCTCACCCATGCTGATTAGAAATGGGGTTTTAAAAATGTTTATTTAATATATTAAAATACTCACTGTCAATACCTTTCATGCTATCTGCTTTAATATCCTTGATTAGTGTTTGTGCAGCTGTGGTTCTCATACCGAATTAATTTTGTAAATTGTGGTGAGATGATAAAAGTTTTCCAGCTGTGTAATCACTAATTAACTTGGCTGCATTTGAGTGGCTCCAACTCATGCTTGTCTGTGAAATACTCAGATAAAACATCACCTCCACCTTCTGCTTGGTTTCTCCTACACAATGAAAACTTTTATCCTTTTCCTTTAAAAAAACAACAACAAGGAAATAGAAAGTGCTGCAGGATGATTTGGTAGATTAACTGTTTGCCTTTCCCATACTTGGATTCCCATACTTTGATGATTTGGATTTAAGGGTTTGGGAAGAATGACTTTGTCTTTCTACATTTATATGATGCTAATAACAAATGGGCTCTAGCTTGTGCCTGCATTGTAAAGTATAAAAACAGCTTTTCAGGTTTTTCCAGAAAATTCAGGTAGACAGGATGCTGAAGAGCTGTAGCAGAGGTGAGCCAGAGGTGATTTAAGTGGTCGCTACCAAACTTCAACTTCTTGGGCAATGCACACTGTGTATATTGGGTTTTGCACCTGAGAAGATCTGCCCAGTGTCTAGTCTAGGACCTGTAATTCAAAAGATATCATCTACTCTGCAACAGATCTTACTGAAAGGAAAATGACCTGCTCCTTAACGGAAAAAAATTAGTTAGAGCCAGATGCTGAGGTGAGCTACTCTATGTCCCCTTTTCAGGAGAAGCTGGACACATCACACTTCTTCACAGTAACTTATGCCCTCATCTAGTTTGTTTTTCTGGAAGTCAAGCATAGCCTATGAAAAATGAGCCGTGGAGGCAAACAAATAGGTTAAGGACTTAAATTGCAAAATAAATTGCAGTCAGAACCATTTATATCATTATTCTTCTCAATGCTGGCACGATGATGGGAGATTAGATGTTGCAAAGGGACTTTCTGGAAGTATTTCAATTTGCAGCTTTCTGGTCAGCATTAGAATGGAGTAAGAGACTGAACTTTCTCTGAGTGTCTTAACATGTCTAACTAGAGTCTTCTTGAAAAGCTCATTTACATCTAAGCAACACTATTTTGCTACCTTACTCAAAGGCTGTTCCTTCCGCCTCTACTCAAAGTGTCAGTCAAATGTTCCATAATGGTCCTGCCAAAGGTGGACATTCTGTCAGCAGCAATTACTGTCTATCTCACTTTCCTCTAATAAGGTTTAACTCTTCACCAGCTTGCAATTAAGCACAATAGGAAATATTAATATTTTGTGACTCATGTTAAGCCACGGTGCTGTATGAGCCAGGGCTCCAAATCAATATATATATCACTGAACTTCAGGTAATTGCTAAGTCCACAATAAGATCAGGGTTTATTTATGTGTGAGTATGTTCATGAACACAGTTTTGATTCTGATGGTACTTCAAAAGAAACTAGAATTATACTTCAGAGGAAGCTTAAGTCCTGGATGCAAAGGGTCTCCAATTTGTATTTAAAAAACAAGTAACGTAACTGTGGGCATGGAAAGAAGAAACGCAATTTTAAAATCTTCAGACATCTGTAAGAAAATAATAATATGCACAGGGACAAAAAAAAATCTTCTACTTTAGAAAAGTATTAACTTCAAAGATATTCTTATTTCCCTTTGCAGTTGATGTTAAGTTCGTGCTTTACTTTTTGCCTACTTGGGGAATCACAACAGCTTGCTAAATCCCTTCTGCATAGGAACTTAATGGACCAATGAAGAATTGATTGAAAGAGGTACTATTCCTAGAATAAGTCATAATGAGATGAGCTGCTCACACACGAACTGTCTAAATTCATTAATCTTCAGTGGATCTCTCTGTTACTAAAACAAATTATCATGATTCTTCTGTTTTCCTTACTAGCATCTTCAGTGTATGGATTCACACACCGAACAACCTTGGAAAGGGCACCCAAAAAGACTGGAGATATTTTCCAGTTCCTTTGCAACTCAGGAATATACTGCCAAACTCAACTCAAATGCAGAAAACTGCTTTTTATTTCTTCTGAAAATTCTTTAAATTCAAGTTCTCTCATCAGTTATGTAATTTTAACCCTTTACCTGAGAGGACATTCCATGGCATGGATAAAGGATTGCTTTGTCATCCTCTTCGGCTCCCTGATCTAAGCAGTAGCCACTAGCTTTGCTGTTACGCACCTGTAACGGGATCAGAAAGAAACCAGTTGTATTAGAAATTAATCTGTATGATGCAATTCCAATTTAGCTAAATCTTACCTGCACTGCAGCTATTGAAACAACTAATAAGTAAAACTGTTTTTCTCTGAGAAACACATGCTTATTCTCCCGATATGACAGGATGCCTACAGTGAATTAGCTCCATGAAACGACATTATTTGGACAACCTGATGTCTTTCCGGACCTTGCGTCAGAGTTATATTTTCAGCAACTGCTCAAGGATCATAAAATTCACTCTAAGAAACCCAGGCCAAATATTCCTCCAATTTACCCTTATGTAAAGACAAATTTTGATCCTCTTTTTTGGGAATGTAACTTCATCAAACGGCATAGGAACTGCCCAGAAATAGTGCTGGATGTGGCACCCTTTCATTTGCTCCTATTGTTGATGTAAAAGCAAAAAAAAAGAAAAGGAAAAGAAGGCAAAAAAAAATATTGTAATTGAGAATATAGTACATGATTATGTACAGAAGTGGCATAAAACACATTGCTGGGAAGGAATATGGCAATAGTAAGCAGTATTGGGAGGCTTTCAATGTATTTGAAGTGTGGGTTCAGAGATCCAATGAAGTAAAAAAATATATTCCTGTGTCTCCCCAGACAAGAAGAATTTGCAAGTCTACAAAACTGGGCTGGAGCCCTTGTGAAATTTGAAGCCTGCATTCCTCTTCAGGCTAGAAGTACGACATATTTTGGACATAGAAAAATTTTACAGCTATCTTAAAAAAGAAGTTATTTATCTAGAACTTTTTAAACAGTCAGCAGGTCTGTTTTGGTTTAGACTGTGAAGTAGTTGTCTGGTCACACCTATAATATAGAAACAGTTGCTGCATGAGGTCTCAAAAGAACCCCCAGTAAATAATCCTTCCTGTTATCGTGAACGAACATAATCTAACTGGATAAGGGGATTCACCAGTAGTTAATTTTCAGGTGGTTTGTTTTACGATTCAGGTACTATAAAGGCTAAAGATGAAGACCGTTTTATGATACGGCTTTAAAAAAATTGAATTGAGTCACTAGGAAATATACTTTTTATTATCGTTTCAATCTGTTTCACATCCACTATGTATATTTATTTTCCTTTAAACTTACTAAAATCCAGACATCTTTTCAAGCAGGAAAACAAACAAACAAACAAACAAAACAAAAAAAAAAACAACAGAAGAGAAAGTATTTAGTAACAACTTGATGTCATTTAGGATGAAGCCTCTAGGTTTTTTTTTATTACAGGCATGTAAGACTGAAAGGGAACAGCTTATACTTGCTAAATAGCTTGTGTGGCTCCGCTTTATTATAGATGCTAATGATTTAGATGCTTGCATCACTAAACTTCCTGTTTGACTCAAGAACCCTCTGTGCGACCACTCAACAGAAACAAACTTTCCAGAGCCCGGCTCGCTAACTGGCTGGTATAATTGACACAACATTGGCAGTACTGCCAATGCTCTTCGCCGTTAACAGCCTCCTTGGAGCTGACAGTTACTAATAGCTCCTGTTGAATTTACTAAATGTCTTTTCTCAGTTACTGCCAGGGATAGTTCTATTAGGATGCAAAGTGATATTATGCAATAAAACTTGTACCTTGTATCAATATCTGAAGTACCTGACTTATTTTTATATGAAGCCAATCAAACGGAACAGAAAGGAAGAACGTCCATTTAGTCTTGTGCAAAAATATATTGCCTTTGGATTTAATTGTAGTTGAAGTAGACAATTAAAGCAGAATCTTAAAAATATTATGCAGCAGGAGAGCTGCTAGAAAGTCGCTCCAGCTCACAGTCCTATTTGACAGCAGTCGTCATATTACAAGGCACATGATAGAGATTTAGAGTTGCAGAAGACATTTTTGACTTCTTTACAGATTGGGGTCAAGCATATGTGGGAGTTTTGATTGTTCACAGAAAAGAAAGAATTGATCCACCCAATGAGTGAAATGAAACGTCTACACACTCTAATCCATCTGGATCCAGCATTTTATTCCGGTTAAAGTAACCTCTTCACTCAGCTACCTCAAGTAGGTGTTCCAAGGTCTTATTCAATACTGGTACATAAGTGTACATTAAAATACAATCTGAACACAAAGGAGCAAAACTCTTTTTCCTCTAATAGCTTTTTCACAATGAGATAAAGACCTGCCAAATGGTAGCCTCACCTCATAATCTGAACAAGGCTATGTTGCATTTTATCCTGAACAAGAAGGGTCACAAAAATGAATTAATGAAGTGAATGCAATCCTTCAAATAGTTTGGCAAAACCCCATAAAGGGGTGGTTCTTTACCTAAAAATGATTCAGAAAACTCAACTGTTCTCATTAACTGTAATTATTTTAGGTCTCTTGACTGCTGATGTTTTCTTGATGACGTCTGTGACAAATAGGATTTTGGAAAATTATTACCTCAAATTTATGTTCTCAGAGACACTTTATTTTAAAATGAAAGCCACAGGGCCTGCATATCATCGTTAATGAGAATCATTTCATCTGATAAACTCCAGTGAGAGGGACAGTGCTTCTCAAAGCTACACTTCTTCATGTTGATTAAAAGCAGGTAAGGGCATTTCTGTTGTTACTACTGTGCTGACCTGAAATTGCTCTGTACCTGCTGGTACCCACCACTAAGATGAAAGGACTGGCCTAATACAGCCATGATGTCTTTTCAAAGATATACAGTACCTCTCCATAAGTGACTGTATTATTATAAACCCTCATTTCGGGATAGACATTCTCCAAGTACCACTTAAAACTCCGGCACTGCAGTCGCTGTCGTAGAGCTATTCTCTCAGAAACATCTCCAAAGTCAACTCCAGGGTTCTACAAAGCAGAAAAAATAAAGAAATCTCACTGTATTGACTTTACAGTTGTTTTCCTCACTGAAACCAAATTGGAGTTCATTTTCTATACCAAGCTGCATTTCTCCTCTCTTCTTTCTCTTTTGTAAGTAGCAGCTCATCAAACAGCTGTTGCTGAGAGCAGACAATAAATATTAATGTCAGTCAGCGGAAAAAAAGGATAACGAATAAGCAAAACACAAACATAAATCAAAACAATAAGAATACAATAAGAATGTTGTTACTTACAGCAGTTCTAAATGTTTGCAATCAAACCTGAACCCCTTTGCTTTCAGATTTGTTAGGAATTTAGGCAGTAATTCTGATCTAAGATATGGCAGTTTGATCATGGTTTACTCTAGGAACAGCCTTGGGTATTCACTAATCTAAATGCAATCTGAACAGAGTTGTTAAAACTTCAAAGTAGAGCTGCTCAAAAAGTCATTAAGCTCCATTAAACATTTGCATAGACCAGCATTCAGTTTTTACTGGAGCTCGTTTGCAGACTTCAGCCATAAAATGCAGTTAAACTCAAACCCAAAACCTCCTTTAAAATTCTACTTCAGAATTTAATTCACATTTGAATACAAATCCCATGATAAACACAGGCTGGAAAAGTCAAATTAATAAAAGCAAATCCAACCATTTAGAAAATGCCAGCTGCTGAGTTAGTATCTGTTGACTTACACCATTGTAAATCAGCACAGTTCAACATTAAGACAGTAAGAGTTACCTCATCTAAAAGTCTCTTCTGACACTGTATGAATCAAATGGACTGGAACTGGGGAGTTTTGCATGGATCTGTCTTAAGTGCTTTGTACATTTCCTCCAGAAAGATTTCTGCGCATTTTACTAATTATGTCTAATGCAGGGTTACAAGACAGCAGCAAATCTTAGCTCTGGGTTTATTAGAATCCCCAACAGATGCTTAGTTTTCAGGACAGAATACAAGTGTAATACAGAACAGGTTTTTCTATTTGCCACATAAAGAGTTTGCTGTGCTCACTGCTGCTTGCTGATGCACACTTTGTCATGAGTTCTCTATGCAACATCCATTCAAATGAATGTTAATTTATGTACTAATTCAGGCTACCTGGACGGAGAGCAATACTCAGAGGCACTCAGAACAATACATCATTCAATATAAGATCTCTTTATCACTAGAATTGTCAAGGAATACATCATAAGCATATCAAATATTTGGTTAACTAAAACAAAGCTCTGCTGATGACCTTCTGCCGAAGGTTGTAGAAATATGATCTTGCCGATGTGCCCAAAGATCATATGCTAATCAAGATACACCTTATGCACAGAGATCCTCAATAACTTGGGAGCGAGCTGTGAAAGAGCTGGTCTGAGTCACAAAAGGGTTAATTTGGATGGGTTTTGATACGGGGAAAACCATATATTTTACTTTCCTCCTTTTTGCCCTGTTGTGAACCAAGGTGACACAGAGCCCTGGTGTGCTGTTTCTACACAACACGAGAGCAGCAAAGTTAGCAGCAATGAAAACGCTGCACTGGCTTCTGCACCAGCGGTAGTCATCATGCGCAGGCTACAGTGCGATGGTACAAGAATGAGTTATCCAAAGAATTTAGTACACAGACACACTTTTTAATCAGGCAGTGAGGCTTCTAGTTCTCCTGCAGAAGCTTTTTCTTATGGCTTATAACAGTACAGCACTTCGTAGTTATCTAGATTGACTACTACTGTGGAATAACCCTGTGAACACTAACAGTAGATTCCTTTTCATGAGAGCTAATGGCATTATTTTTATGATGCACATTTTATCCATTAATTTATTTTATAGAAAGAAAATTTTAATGTTCAGTACTTCCGCTGATTTTATGTCTCTTAATGTAGATGGGCCTGTGGTTTTTTTTGAAGTGTTGCCGTATAGCTCAGTGCAGAAAACTACATCCATAAGTAATCTCAGAGAGATTAAAGGAAATGATGTTTTGGTGTAAATGCTTATTTAAATATCTTGCTTTTCTCAGAATTAATTTGCAGATGGCATCAAGCAAACAAATTTACCAAGGTTACTTTTTTCCATGTCCTATTTGAAACTGTCAGCATGAAATGGATGCAGAGAGGGCCAAAATACCCCTAAAAACTCAGATAGGCACTGCTTTGTCTTCATCCTACTCTCGTAGAGGTCTTGTGTGGGAAAGAAGTTATGCAGTATTGCCTTTTGCTAAGGCAAAATAATTCACTGCAATTACCTCTCATGCCAAAATAAGTCACCAAAACATCTTGACAGAGACCTCGCTTAGTGTCCAACACTGAGCAGCAGTAAGTGAAATTTTGACACGTGTGAATATCTGACATATTCAGAGATCACATGGAGGAGAACGAAGAATTGCTCCTTTGAGCGTATGTATTTTCAAAAACTACAACAGGAATAAACAAAAAAAGGTTTTGATATATTATCTCAGTACCAAAGTACAAGTAGCTATTTAGGACACAGACCATATCCAATAAAGTGTTTGACAACACTCCTGTGACTTCGATGGGGTTTAGATCATAACTGAATATTCACAAGGATGCTGCTGGGTTGGCACGTTTTCCTGTTCAAGCAGGAACATTCCCGTTTCCATCTACTTCAATCAGCTTTGAACAAACTCTTCCTGTAAGGGTTAACTAACCCATCATTACCTACAGAACAGAGTGTGCTTCCGCTCAGCTGCTCTCCTTGTGTCTCCACATGAATAATTTGGATGCAGATACACTACAGGATACAGCGGCAGTCAGCCTCCACCTTACTGGGATATAACATATACCTCTTCTCTCCAGGAATTATGCTCAGTGGAGATGTAGCATGTGATATAGTTACAGAATAAAGTGATAAATTGAACCTACTGTTTATCTAATATTTATATTACATGGATTCCTAGAGGCCCCCACATGCCATCTACAATTCGTATGCACAGTAAGAAACAGAATGTGTCCACGTTGCAACTCTCAGCCTGTAGACAAAGCTGCTTAATGGGCAATTCTTTTATTGCATACTTTGTTTTTTATGCTGGTGAGTCCTACTGAGTCTCACGATGAATTTATGATATTTATGGACATTTCTGTACTCCTCACTGCTGTAGCATATGAACACCTCAAAGTTTAATGGGATCCCAAATTAACCATGACTTCTGAGGAAGCGCATAAACCTGAAACATCGTGCTCTAGTTAAATTATAAATCTGTGTCACTGCTCCTGAGCGCACAACAAAACTTACACCGAGGAAGCAAGTTTCTATGGCAGAACTCTCATATGAAGAAGGCATCAGAATGAAAGCACTCCTCCCCCTGGGCTTAGCCCACTTCATACGATTATAGCAATATCCTTCCCCTCAAAAAGCTAACTAGGAACAGCCACCTGCATTTCTGTCTGCTTTCAAGGGCGAGTGTGACCCCCACTTACTGCCATAGGGATGTTCCATGCCATGTAGACATGCGACTTGAAGTCATCCATCCAGACTTCAGCAGCCCGCAGGGCATTGCGTTTTGCATAGTAATCAATGTCGTTGTTGTAGGGCTTCTTTGTGCGTTCAATATGTGCCACGCGAGAACAGGGTAACACCTCCATGCTTCCTCCACACTGCCAGACCTGGGAGAGTTAGAGGAAAAACAATCATTTTATTACATTTTTTTTCTTTTTCAGATGTGCGTAGAACATGCCCTAGGTGGAGATGGGTGCTCTTGAACAGTTCAGAAAGATGATATGATTTACTTTCTCTGAGGGTGAAACCCCTCTTTCCCTCCACATTGACTAAAGATGATCCCCAGGTGAATGGAGCTGACACTGTTAGAGACAGGTGCCAGAAACATCCAAGTCCTTCCCTATAACTCTTGGAACCATTAGGCAGAAGAAATATTACAAGGTGGTAACTTCTATCCTAGGGACTAACTTAAGATAATATTTGTTATTGAAACTTCAATGAAATGCAGTTATATCATCTGGCTGTGTTTGGCACTGTACAGTGGGGTTACCGTTATCAGCTTTCCAAATCAGCTAACAAACTTCTTACAGTTTAAATGTGACAATCAGAAAAAATTGATACACATTTAGTGTGCATGAGCATCTCAGGTGACGTATTACACACCAGAGCCTTTTATGTGAGGATTTGGACATTATCTTTGGGAAACAGAAAGAAACAAATTACCCACATGCACAATACCAAACAGAAAAAACCAACCCAACCCAAACAAAACCACAGAAACAGACTTATTTTTTCATTATGGAAGATTAGACTTTGACTGTGTCAATTATTCCTTTCTTTTTGGAAGACTTGTGTCTTTGAATCACTAAGATTAGGAATGGTGCAGGGTGAGCAAAGCTTATGCGTTCCAGTTCCCTCAGGTCTGCACCTAGTACTATAGGCTAGCCAACATAAATAAAAGATATTACAATATAAGCAATAATACATCACATTCCAAGTCTGCCTTTTACTGAGTGTAAGAGCTGATTTCCAGACAAGATGTGCTGCAGGACAATACTGGAGCAGTTCTCCAGCTAACCTGCCTTCTCAGGGACAAAGATAAATTGTTTGGGAAGCAGCAGATAAAATCCTCCCCTCCAGATGAGCTTTTTTTTTTAAAAAAACAAA
>VXBW01002145.1:48678-178120 GCA_013400375.1 Thinocorus orbignyianus
AAAAAAAAAAAACAAAAACAACCACCACACTTTGTTAGGTGATATTTATTTGCTGCCTTTCAAAAGTTCTGTACTAAATCACTGACCACTAGAATTTGCATTTGATAAATGAAACACTCTGAAAGATACACTGGTTGCAAATTTGGACTCACAAATGCTGAAGGTTTCCAGTGGAGAGGGGAAGTGCTACAAAACAGAAAGGAATGAATTGATTTTCATGATCAGAAGGGGAAACGAGCAGTACACTTTATTCTACTGCTATTTGCCCAACCCATCCTGGGAGTCAGCTACTTAATGCACAGCACATTCTTTTTCTATTGATATGGCTAATGACCTTGTAATTTTTATTTATATATTTTGGTATCAAGGGCAAATACATTATCTGAGAGACAGATTTATTTCCTTCAAATGCCAGCACTCATGCAAACCTGAAAAGAAAAAGGTACTAAACTGCAACATTAAAGAAAACGGTTTAGCTTATCTGTAAATTCAACACAAACAGTTATTTATCAGCAATAAATTCTCCCCAGATGAAATCCACAGGGAACTCAGACACCTGGCTTTGAAGAAAACAACAAAAAAAAAAGACAGCAGCCGCCTCGGGCCAGATAAAGCTCACCCTGGCAGCTCGGTGCTCAGCAGTCAGCCTGGATTTGCACTGTGGTGTGACTGCCCCATCTGCAGCCCCCTCCACTGCTTTCCCTTTACATTTGGTCTCTCCTTTCCCTACCCCACAGCCCCATTTTGCTCTTTAAAGAGACAAAGTCTGCTAAAGGGTAAGAAGGAAGGAAACAGCCATGAAATAATGAAAGAAAATGCTTCCTATGAAGATAATAATTTACCCCAGATGACTTGTTTTTTCTGAGATTATGTAACTTCTAACACCAATAGCAGATGTTTCCCAGGGTAAGTCTGGGATATCCAATTCTAGAGAACAAGAACTGGAAGTACAGCATGTGGGGCGAGGAGGCTGGAGTGTCACCACACGTACATCATGATACCACCATTTTTCCACATCCCAGATAAACGCCATGGCTGCTGGACTATTGGTAATTTCTTTTCAGGCCAGACAAACCCTTCTGTTTCAGTTCACAGAATTGGTTACTGTTCAACAGAGTGTGGACATGACTCTGCATCCCCACCCCTTTCAGTGCACTGCTGAGTATCCAGTGAAGCTCTTGTCGTCTCCCTTTCCAGCCCAATGACTACTTGATCTTACACAAAATGAAAGCATTTCAGCAGGACAATCAAGCATTGCACCCGAAACCAGCCAAGATCTTGGTAATTAAGAGCAGTCACATGAGATTTACATGAAGACTCAAGACCTGTGTCTGAATCAAGAAGATGGGGAGGTTTTGTAGCACTTTCTCCCTGCTAGACACAGAACTGAAAGACATGGTAGGGTTCAGAGAACTATTACCTGTCTGTCTCTAACTGCAAGAAATCTCTGGAATGCAATGAAGGATGAAAGAATGAGGAAAGTTCCACTGCATGAAATGGGTCAGAGAAAGGTGAGTCAGTGGCTGCCCCCAAAACTGGTTGAATCTCCTCTTTTAAGCCTCAAAACGGTATTTAACGACCCATTTTAACAGAAGTAAACAACTCCTTTCCACATTTAATTACTAAATGATGCCAGAAAAATAATTACATGCAACTACACGGCATTTATCAAGCAGAGTTCTTAGAGTGCCTTACCATGGGAAGTGAACTATTTCTACCTGAGCATAAAATGAGCCCAAAGTCCCTCCAAATCGCCATGTTTCAGGCAGAGGAAACCAGCTTCCATATCTATGAGTCATCTTCTGGAATAACATTTCCAATCCAAGTAATTCCTTTGAGATGCCAACATTCACTGTGCATTTCAAGGTTTATTTACTGAGAACAGCGAAGCTGAAGGGTCTCCCTAACCTGCGCTTTACAAGGGTGGACATCCCTGAAAAGCACACCCAGCCTTCTGTTCCCCTCAAGAGAGGGAAATCCCCAACACTAAACTTTATGGTATCACAGCACGTGTACCCATCAAACCCGTACTATTGGGCAACAGCCCAGGCTCCACTGAAGGAGCATCAACAGATGCCCTGGGCAGGGCATGAAGGTGGCTCCAGCTGATCAGCAGCAATGGTGGAGAAGGAAAGGGGGTTCTGCTTTGTGACGTGCTACTCAACTCAGTGCAGCTGCTACAGCCCAGGGACTCAGTTTTGCCTCCACGAGCATCACACTGTGCAACATTTTAAGACATGATCAAGTAATTCCAAGAGACACTCAATTTATTTGCTAATTGTAGTTAATTTCTAATTTCAGTATCGCTCTTTAGACTGCTATAAACAAAATTGATAGCAATATAAATGTTACTGTAGCTGTGTTACCTTAGCATTTTTACTGCTAATTATCTCAATCAACTTTTCTATAAACAGACATATTAAGTATTAAGAAGAACAAGTACCCACCTCAGGGGTAAATTACGAACAGAATGACAGTGTTCGTGGTTTGTGCTCCAATGATTTACTGGCACTAATTATTAGCAATTCCTGTACATCTGAGACATTGCTGTCCTACAAAAAAGTGTTTACCATTTATTATACTCTAGTCAGTCAGACATCATATTCTATGCATCAGAGGAAAACTGAGATGTGACAGTGTCTTGTCCACCGACCTGAACTCTTAATCGCCAAGAATCTCTGAATGCAGGTTGGGTTCTCAATTTAAGGCTGATAAACTGCTATGCTTTAACTCTTGCCAAGCAAGAAGACATTTTCTGAAGAAATACATTTTCCCACAGGTATTTGTTGCTGAAGGTTCAAACTATCATTTTAAAAAAACCGTAACAGTTTCTTAAAAAAATTACAGAATCCAGAAAATGTCTTAAATAAAATGTAATTTATTTTTTTTTGTATGAAATTATTAACATCCTAAAGGAAGCACAGTTACAAACAACAACAAAAAACCTATCACCACAGAAACGTCAAAGGAAACATCACTTTTGACCAAAACCCAGGTATTCTGGGAGCAAGGAAAGGAGGTGAAGCAAAGTAAAATGTAAAATTCCCTCGGTCAATAAGGTCGAAAAACAAGCCTCATCCAAGGTGAAGCAGGATGCAGAACTGGCTGGGCTAAACTATCCCTGGGTTATGACAATATACATATAGAACATCACTGACGCAGCGCCCAGCTCTGCAGGTGAGATCCATTTCCAATAGCATCCTGCCCTGCTGGGTCAACATCAGGGCTCAAAAATGTCACGAGATTTAGTGCTTGGGTGGGCGTTTGCACCAGGGCAGCTGCAGGTCCCGCGCTCACCCCTCTCACAGTGAGTGTCCTCACACTCCATGGACTCAGTGCTCTCCATCGAAAGGTGCCCTACGTTACCTTCAGCTCTTCTGTTCTTTGAAAATATATGTTCGCTGATTAATGAGCAAAATGACTCATGCCAAACACAGCAATTAAATTGCAATATTTTGTGTCCATTATTATGCGTGCTTTTAGGAGTGTCAGGACAAAGGAGTACCTGCAGTCTACAAGTAACTAATACTGGAGATTATTCATTCTTTCAGTCAAAAACCACAAACATAGTCACAAATTTATGTATGACATGATGTTGCTCACTAAGCCATCTGTTCATGTTTATTTAATTTATTAAAAATTATCTCAGTAAAAGAAAAATCAGTAGGTAAAAATGAAAATAGCATTTTATGAAGGCACAGCTGAGGAGACAGTTAACTCTCCTAACTTAGAAAACTTAGACTGGAAAGAAAGAATGTGATCCGTAAGAACATTGTGTCCTGCTGTGAATTTCGCAGTTTAAACACCTCAGCGCTCAGTGAGAGAAAAATAAAAGCTTCAGATTCACTGTTGCAACTATTTTTTCATCAAATACACCTTTGATTCAAGGAGCTGGAAGGATGAGGTATCCAAGAACATGTAATAGTAGAAAAAAACTTCAGGATGGGGGGAGGATTTGCTTCCAAGCAATTACCCTTTTCCAGAAATTCCACAGCCTCTTTTAATGGACATCCCAGTTGTGTCCCTTGGTGTGACACTGTGAGTTTACAGGTGCCACGACAGCTCCAAAGCAGAGTGAACCTGGCATGTGCAACATACTGCTGCTCTTCACCTCCTGTAAAACTACCTGAGTAAATATTGGCTCACTTTTCCAAGAGACGTAAATCCTGCTTTATATTAATACAGAAAAGCCAATAAATAATAAAATCTGCAATAATCTGAAACTTTGAGCCCTTTTTCAAAGTTAGCAAGCTATCTGGAGGTAGGGCCAGAAGGAACTATTACTGCAGAGCTTGCAATTGAGATTCCAAGAGCTCGCGGTCTTCCTGTGGTCCTTTGCAGGAAGAAGTAATCACCGTCTACACCTTCCAGCAATAAGAAAACAGAAGAAAACCAGCTTGAAAACATGCACGTGGCAGCCCAGTCCCCTCATTTCTCATGTGCCCAGCGGAGTGTGTTACCTAGCATTTCTGCAGAGGTTCCTGCCAGAGGCAGCACTTCAGAGCTGGATGTTCAGCACATCCTGAAATGAAACCCTTATACTAGAGTCAGACTGTGAAGTTTTATAAAGAAACAGTTCTGAACTCCACCTGAGCAGCACTTCGTAGAAGTAGGCTTTCAGATTTCAGATTTTCTTTTCTGTGTGAAGTCAACAGAAGAAACGGAGGAGTTTCTAAAACAGCTCAGATATCCCTGTTCTATGATATCCCAGCGTGGGAATTCTTAATAGTCAGGGATCTCAGTTTTTCTTCAATTTTCAAAGCAAAGCCTACCAAAGACGGATGTCTTCTATCCCCACACACCTATAGGACTGGAAAAGATTTTCTCACCATGAAAGAACTACATATTTCAGAAATTTTGTTGACCGAAATCGTCAAGAAAAACTGCAATCTTAAATGTTTTCACTTTATGAAACATAGGCACATTGTCACCCCCATCTTCATTCCCCCCAAAAACTACCCCCAAAATGTTTTGCTTAAGCTGAATACCAATGATTTTCAGAAGGTCTGTTTGGCGTTAAAAGCTTTTTCAATGTAAGTATATTTCAATCTGAAAGGTCAGATTTAAACTGAAAACCCAACACTTTGTTGCAAAACCAGCAAACCACAATCTTCCGACAACATTAAAAAGAGGTATTTGTTCCCACTTGGAAGTTTTGTCAAAATATAGCCTTTTCCACAGAAGTTTTTTTTTTTTAATTTATCGTCTGGAAGAGCCTCAAAGACCTGCCCCTCAAATCAGAAAGAAGCCAGTGGGCTCACAGTCCTCAGAGAGCATGTAGCTGGAGATAAAGATGCATTAAATCACTGTGACAGACCATCCAAATGACGGGGTGTGACTGAGTGATTAAATTGTGGTTCCTCAAGGTGAAAAAATGTCTAAGTATTTTCAGGCCAAAGCTGCAATATCTGAAGGGTATATGCAACCCAGGCAGTAAATTCATGAGAGCAGGTGCCACTGGGCCCGTCTCAGCTCCTATAACACCCTGCTCCAAATACAACCCATGTGCACAGCAAAGTTACAGGAAGATTCCTACTATGTCTTAACATTAAAAACATGTACTGGAAGAAGTCAGGGTAGTTTCAGCCTTTGTTCCCAGTCAGCCACAGCCCAAAAAAGTCTAATCCAGAAGGGATTCTGCAAAGTAAATTTGAAGAATTCAAATACAATCTCTTCTATCTGAAACACAGGAGCTCTCTAGTTATCCTCCAGTCTTTAATGAATGTGGCAACTATTCTACTACCCTCTCTAGTAACAAAAAAATTAGCATGAACGTAACAAACTTACAGTTCTTGCCTTTCTGGTACTGACAATTTACATAGTTCACTGAAAATTGATTTTTCTAGGTAATTTATAGCTTGACATTTTCTTTTCTTTCTAATGGGTTTTATGGATATTTTTTCTTCCATGTGTTCTCAGCACTGACTAGAGAGTCATATTTAACCAGGCAGGCTACACGAAGTGTTCTCTCTCTCCCTGTTTTTCATTTCACATAGGAAGCTGTTAGAAAGTAAGGCGTTATCATAATCAAACACGTCATACGGAAAAATTAATCATGTGGTCTCATTTTATTCATCAACTACATTTTTATCATCATCTTTAAAGACAGCCATAATTAGGTTTTAAAAATGTCCCAACATTCATTTTGCAAAATAGCCGGCATTATTTAATGGTGCAATTATAGGGGTTGGGGAGGGAGGGAGGAATAAAAAAAAAATAACTGAAAATCTTTCCACACTGGGACAAAACGGCTTACATCAGAGAGATTTTTTAGCTGCCAAAAAAAGAATTGAAAAAAGAGGAAATCACATCTCAAGATGCACAGATCATATGTTTTCTCAAACATTTGAGGATAAACTTCTGACCAATGCTTGCAAATTACAGTATCAAAAAGGGTCCTTTCTTGACTGATGATGGCATTGTCTCTATTACAATCCTTGCCTTTTGGTTTCAACTCCAGCTAACAGCTGTTCATAGATAATCTGCAGATATACAGGGAGAATGACAAAATCTCACACATAAAAGCTAATTCTGTCACTAGGACAGTCTTATTAACATGTATAAATACTGAGCCCCCCACTGCTCAGGCTGCCAATGCACAGAAGCATTTGGGGACTATTGATTTTTGAAGGTGGAATTTCACTTGGGGTCTCCCCATGCTTCTTTTTCCTGACTCATACAGCATGAGCTTCATTTCAAGACAAACGCATAGATATAGAGGACAGAGCAGATGTAATCACAGGAGTCTTTAGTGTACGTTTGGAACAAGTACTACCTCTTTACCTTTATTATTAATACTTCAGGTGTCTCAATGATGAACACTTGGAAGCTGGCTGCTGTTCCCCAAACTACTACTCTAGGCTTCAAGGGTGTGTCATTAAATCCTCTTGCAGCATCATCTAATGTGATGTTTCACAGCAGATTCAAAAGGGAACCTTTTCTTTGTAGGAAAGTTAAAAAAAATATTTAATAGATACTTATTAGCCTTTAAAATTTGTTAGAATTGATTGGAGTTTGATTTCTCAGTTTTATTCCCTTGAGGTTTTCTAATATTTACAGATTAATTGCTTTCAGAATAAAAAAAGGATACGGGACGACCATGCTATTGCAATGAGACACTCAGCTGAAGCACGTTTCTTAAATTTCTCTGGTGACTCTACTGTAGCAAATTTAGAGGTTGTCCTTCACATATTTCCTAGATGTTACACAGAACCTCAAGCTAGCTAAGATCTCAGATGTGACGACAGTAAGATAAAACCCTTCTGCTAACCCTCTTACAGAAGAAAACAGATAAGCATGAAGAAATTGAAACACAGGCTAGAGAAACTCGCTCTCAGCAACTGCTATCTTGCTGTAAAGATAAACTTTGCCTGTGTAGAACTAAGTCTGATAAATTAATAGACGAGCTGCTATGGGAGGGAAGATAGGATTTAAAATTATATTAAAAATGTCCCATATACTTCAACCATTAATCCCATCTCCATAAACCCATATTTCACACAGTTTTTACAAAGAATATTGCAGCAAAAAGCACGTCCAGGGAAGAAGCTGATGATTTTATGTGTGAAGTAGAATTCCCTTCTGCAAGGAAAATTCCAGACACTCCGAAAGGTCTAGGTGATGGGGAATGGAAATTGCAAAAAACCTTTAGAGAAATAACAGCAGACTGCTACCACATAGGCTGGCTGCATGTGCAACATTGCATAGGCCATACTTTATACACAGATTTAAAATATGCATTAACTGGGATGGCAAAGATGGTATCTCTAACTTAGTTTGGTAATTGACCCAGGCAGACACTGCTCATAACATATTCTTCAAGAACATATTTGAGGAGAGTAATTTTGTGCCTTCTTACAAATTTACTCAATTTTTTCTAAAATCAATACAATAATTGTCAGTCATTCCTTCAAGTCTGTCAGCACATACATTGTTTGTACTGTTATTGTTAAAATTCAACAAACCAGCCTTGGAAAAACACAATCCATGTGGGACACATGAAATAGCATTGAAGACCAGCCCATCATCCTAGTTCTTCACTTCCCCGTCATGTGATTGCTTCAGGTTGTTTCTTCTCACTTATCCCAAAAGACCACAGAGAAAATCCCCCTCTAAACTCAAGTCTCAGCAAAGGATAAAGACATACATATGTTAAGCTTATATCAAAAGTCTGCAGCTGAGCTCCTGCAGTATTTAAGTACTTAAGGAACTACTTGTTCCTTGCCAGACTCTGAGTTTTGCTAACCTGCACCAAACCACCAAATAACGCTGACTAGTCAGTTAAGAAGCTTCTGAAACACAGGAACCGGTGTATTAACTCAGTCCAGTGCTCACTTGGACATTGCTTGGGAAGAGGCTCAAGGCACGACCAGCTGAGCACAGCAGCAGCCCAAACTAGGCTGAAACACCATGTCAGATGTCAGGAGAAGATTAGCAAGAATACTGAAGGTCAGAGTAGGGGGATGCCTTGCTTGACATGTGTAAGTGTTCATACAACACTCCCATGAAAGCCTCTTGAAGAGTCCAAAATTAACACACAGAAAGCAGAAGCGGGGCACTTTCTTAAAAAAAAAAAAAAAAAAATCACTTATAAAATAACTGCATTGACCACACTTGTCATTGCTGTCTCATTTCCCACTAATATATGTCAATATCAGTATATTCCTAATCATTCAGCTACTCGATCACTGCCTGAACAAACTGAGAGGCATTCGATCTGTTAACCATGCATATAATGCCCACAAGTAGTTTCATTCCATTGAGGTTTACAAGGCTCTGAATTAACGAAAATCAGTCCTTCAGATAACATAGCGGGGCACCGTGCTTTTGATCCGAGGTCATTTTCTCTCTTACTCTACCCAAGGCGGTTACCTATGGACACTGTTAATAATAATAATAATCAGCTTTTCTTCAAGAAACTCATCTCCTCAGTGGTCAAAAGGAGCACAGAGGTTCAGATTTTATTAAAAACCATCACGTGAATTAGTTTAAACACATCTCATGTCATATTTAGATGGAGCTTGTACACACCTAGTTTAGGTTCAGGTTTGGGCTTTGGATCTGTTGTCAAATGAGGACAGTATTTGAGCTTTTGATGGGAAGAATTGTTTTATGTTTCAAACCCCTTCCCCTTTTCACCTGGTAGCTCCAGTCAACAGAGATTATTTCCTCTGACTAAATTAAAGCAAAAATCAGACCTCTAGACCAGAAGCAAAATGAAAAGCTTTTGCCAAAGCCAGGTCCTAGAATCAAAACATCCACAATAAAAACCTCTGGGATTGGTCCACTTATAACACCAAATTTAAAGTTTCAAGTTCTTGAAGTCAGAAAAAAAAGACAAGAAGAAAAAAATAATAGAGCACGTGACAGGTGAATTACAGAATCATAAAATGGCTAAAGTTAGAAGGGACCTCTGGAAGTCATCTGGTCTACTCAGCCCTGCTCAAGCAGGGCCACCATAACCAGCTGCACAGAACCACACCCCAGCAGCTTTGGAATGTGTCCAGTGATGGAGATTCCACAACTTTTCTGGACAACCTCTCAACATTGTCTCAACAGTCTCATTTCATGAAGCTTTCCTCAAAATGGCAAATGAAATGGTTTCCACAGCATTCAGAGTGCCTCTCCTGGTGTGTCTGGGAGATAACCTACTTCTAACTCTGCAGAAAGGGCAGACAGCAAATGTGTAATTCAAAGGCACCTTTTTTAACAGGCTGGCAAACAAATTACCCTGAAACTAGGCAGAACCTCTAATTGCACTTCCCTTTAATTGCTAACTAAGCCAAGGCAGGATGAAAGGAAAAGGCAGAAGTTGTTTTATTTTTCCTCAAAGTGAGTTATCAGCTTTCTTGTGTAATACTGTTAGTTCACACTTCCAGTCTTTTGCTAAAGAAACAGTACTTACTGCATGTTCAACCTTCAGTAAGTAGGCTGAAAAATGATGAAATGCTTCCTGGCATTTCAGCTGAGACCATAGGGAGAAAGAATAAAGAGTGGAATTTATTGGTGCTTCCATTAGAACAAAGTCATTCTTGAATAAGAAAATACTGAAACAGACTGTCTAATGAAGTGATCACAAAGGGTCTTTTCAAAGGACCCTAAGTGGAGTCATCCTCACTTGTTTTCTTTTTCCAAAACAGCTCCTTTGCAGATCTTTGCATATTGTCTGCACTAAATCCTGCAGGGTTGCTATTTCATTTAAAAAAAAAAAGCTTTTAGGCTGCAAGGGATTCATTCAGTAAGAGCTATTATGCTTATTGTGACTCTGCTGCAGAGCCAAGGGATTTACTATATGCTCATATGATCCTGCTTTGTTCCAAAACAACATTTTACAATGCAAATTTTAGCTTGCCGATCTGCTTAGAATAACACATTCAAAAAAAGGCTATTAAAGTAAAAGCTTCCTCTAATGCAGAAACACTACACACTCAGATTAATTACTAATATTTCAGACCATGAAGACATCTGGTGTCTCAGCTTAAATTTAAACGCGGTAACAAGAAGTTGCAAAGACTCAGTGTCACGGGTACAAACCAATACCATGGACAGGCCCAAAGTTCAGAAACCATATTATAAAGCCACCATAGATAAGGCACATTTGTCAGTTGGCTTCTTGGTGGCTGGCACATGAAAGACTTGATTTGTTCAAGTGCTGGCACCTGAAGCATCTAGGCAGCGGAGATGCCTCACCAGCAAAGAGGTTCGTTCCACTAGGACCTCTAAGGAAGCTAGATGAGACAAGAGGTGTGAGTTCTCCACAGCCCTGATTCATAACCATCTCTGGGGCAGTGCTGCCAAAAAAACAAAGGAAGATAACAAGGGAAATGTGGCTGAAAAAAAATGGTAGAAATGAGCAGGAGCAACTCACTAACTTCTGGCACAGGATGTGCAGTGCTCAGGGAGCTGTGACAGTTTCCATCTCTTGTGAGGGCTCTTAAAGCCCACGTTTGGCAGCTGTGGCCTGCAGAGGTATTGATGGTGCGGGGTGCACTCTTGTTTTTAAAGCATTAATTCTCTCTTGTTCCTCCTCTGTGACCTTCCCCAGGGAGCTGTTGTACGAACACGGAACAATGAATATTATCATCCAGGAGATATACCTGATAGCTCATTCTTAATAGTTCTATAAATCTCACTAAGTCTTGGTGCTTTAAGTGCGCAGCAGAGATAATACTGCTGTAAGGAATAGTGTGAACCCATCTCTCATAAGCACAGAAACCAGCCAGGCTAGTGACACTATATTAAAGCATTCTCTCTTGTACTCTGATTAGCAGAGCTCAAGCTGGAGGTAGAATTTATACTGAAAACTGATCTCTAGGAGGATAATTAATAAAACATCAGAGATAAGCAATAAGGAAAAAAATAGTTTGCCAGCAGACGTACTAACAAATCATTATGGTAATTTCAGACATCCTTTCCCACACACCCATTGTAAATCAGATCACCAAACTAAATACACAATTTATATTAAAAAAAAACCCACAAATCATCACCTGCTTATACTGGACAAGTGCATCTGATGGGAATAAGCACCTGCTCACTAAACCAACACATGATTACTGAATTCAAATGATGTCCTGCTTCACACATTAAGTGCCAACCCTTAATAAACGTAAGATGCAGATGTGGGTGAGCGTGGCATTCACTGGCTACGCTTACTTACTTTAGATGACAAACCCATAATTAAGATCCTCCTCCTGGGGAAAACATAACAAGTGCTATAGGAAGGTGCCAAAGGTCACCCATAAACTGGAATGAGGCACCTGAAACGTGTCTGTGAAGTTTGAAAAACACACCTCTGAGTACACTGCTCTTTCACCCAGGCACAGCTGCCCTCAGCAGCTACCTGAGCTGCAAAAGAATGCACACAAAAAAAGCAAAAAAAAACCAACCAACCCTCTGGTGAATCTGTTACACTATATTTTGACTTCACTTTTCTGACTAAAGGACAGTACCCATCTGGAATGATTTTTGGATACCTTGGAGGACAGACACAAAGACAGAGAAGAAAGTGCAGTTATGTCCTAGTCATTCATTCTGCTTAAATGCTTTATTGGCATTATCAATGGACAGACAATAACATTAATCGCAGGCTGTGACGTGACTGACAAACTAAGGTATTTTATCTGACCAGAGAGCTCAGTACGTCACCTGAAGAACTGGTAAAGGGATGCAATTTGGGTAAAACACAAAAGAAAAGGGCTGTTTGTGATTTTGATGAAGAGCTCCATAAAGAATTAACGAATCCTAGGACTTCAAAGTAGGCTGCCACATTTGTAGATTTGTTGCGTCTCCAGGGAAATCTGAAGCAAGTCACCAGACACAGTCTTGTACTGGCTCTTTTCATCTCATTTCTTCAGTACCAGATATTCCCAGTTAAAAAGATTTAGACTAAGACTTGTGTTGACAAATTCTTTTGTTTGGAGGATTTTTAAATTCTTTTGTTGTTGTTCTGCTGTATAATGAAACCAACAGAAATGCATTGACGGTGACACATAGAAGAGTTTGCTAGGCATGTTTTTATTCTTTAAACTAGATAGGACACATTCCATCTAGCATAAAAATGTGAAAATACACATACATGTTCATCAGTATTTTTCCCAAGAGCTAAAAGTGTCCTCACAATCGAAGACTGTAAATATTAGCTTCTGCTTATTGGGAAGATAGTGTCCTGTGTTATTAAAGTGCTGAGCAAATAAGGGATGCTCTTTGTTTGCAAGAGATTTCTAGAAGTTAAATATATATAGCTACAGATACGGTTTCCAATAGAACCAAAAATGCGCACGGCATTTCAAGGCATTTTCAACTCAAAATACAGAAAGAAAGTTAATTTCAGATCAAGCAAAATATGTCGTTTCAACAACATGTGAAAATATTACTTTTTGAGAATATAATTTAATGGATTCTCCTCTTTCAACAGCTGAATTTAGAGTTTTTTTTTTTTTCCCCAAATCTGTATTATTTTTTCCAAAATAGCATTTGGAAAAATACTGTCCCATTATAGACAAAAAGATCATTAATTGGTTAAAAGAAAATATTGACATCTACCTTTTGCCTTTTTATGGCTTCCTTATTTAAATAACTCATAATCATTCTTCACACCGAGGCTGTGAACATACACAATAAATTTCTGCCATTAGCAAGTTGTTAAAAACTCTCCAATTATAGACATTCTTGAAAACAAAGTATGTACAAGAAAGCCCAATGATACAAGCCCATGTTCTCCAACCTTGGACTTACTGCTTTGTGCAAAGCCAAAGAGAGGTAATCTAGAGCTAATAGAATTTCACCCAAATAAATCTCTTATTCTGCTTCCCTATGTCAGACAGCCACATGCTGAGCCATGTGGTGACATCTATCACACTGAGAATCAGCAGCAGTTCTGTCCCTGCCCTTGGAGACAACTGTAAGGCAGAGCTCAGCAGAGGTTAGAAATGTTTTTCTATTATCCTTCCTTGCTCTTATCCAAGGACTTTCATCCTGATGTCTGAGAATGATTTGCAGACACCCACTGCGAGCAGGGAGAACAGCACTCCAGTTTCATAGGCTCAGAAACAAAAATGGATGGTTTTCATGCCATTTCTCAATAACTTTGTTCTTATAAAACTCACTGCCTCTGTGAGTTTCTTAGCATAGAAAGGACAAGATCAACTAAGGTGTGGTAGAAAAGGATTTTGGAGAATATTTAGACAATTTGCCCATACAGAGTGCTCATCACTCCCCTTGGCCCACCACAGAATTTAGCCCCTCTGTATTTCACATACCCCTAGATGTAGGAAAGGATTACCATGCTCAAACACAGCACTGCTTGACTTGTGGCTAATGGAGCAAGCCAGAGCTAGTTATATATAGTACAGTCATGAAATACAGGTATCAGCACAAAACTGACCTCAAAAGGTTGTCAGATATAATCAGAAAAGCACTGCATTAGAAAAAATACAGACTTTGCTTAATGACCTATAGTATTTTATGTTGCCAAACAGTTGCTATAGTTTTAGTCTGAAAGACACACTTTCACTACAGCTTGCTAAAACAAATAAATAAATAAAAACCAACCCCTCTTTTACTCCAGTAATTCATTATTTCTGGGGAATGGCAGAAGCCATTACATACTACTTTGCTTCATTAAAGCCTGAATTTTCAAGAAGTGAAAGGGACAGTGCCACAGGATTAAGCAATTCTTTCACCACATCATTGATGTATTTTATCCCTGCTGGGTCACAAGGGCTCTTCATTTACAGAGTTCCAGCTTCTATCTATTTGTGGAGCTTTTGTTGAAAGCATTTTGGGCTGCCAAAAGAAATAATCAAGTGTCTTTCCTACTTTCTTTTAGATTGAAAAATCTAAATACAATTCTCTGGCAAAAAAAAATAGCCCTTTTCTGGTAAAATTGGGATGGATGATGAAAAAACCCCACAATTACAGGGGCTGTATTACTTTGCCTGCCATCTATAAGAAAATGTGAAAAATATATAGCTCTACATCATTTTTCTGAAGGCACTTTTCTGGACTTTTAGTTCATTTAATTTTGCCCTGGAGCATCTTTGCTGTGAGTAACATGGAATGCAATCCACTTGACTGTCCCACTGCCTCTAAATAATCTCTTTCCATCTTCTCTCAGACCCAGGCTGTCACAGCCAGCATAATACCTCTACTGAGATGAAATAACACAAAAGCAATAACCACAGTCAAGGCCCCCAGCGATTTCTTCACTAGCTCTAACTACAACGTCCACTGTATCAAAGTCCTGCCTTGTTGCCCTGTGTCAATGTTTACATGGTCTGCTGCTTCTACCGCTTGCATTTGCAGAGGAATTCCAGCCTTATCATCTGCTTTGTTGGGTGATGGCAACAAACATTTCCTTGCGCCATTTCTCCTGTCACTGCCACCTTCTGCCAACCAACTCTGGTCACTGTCTCCGCTTTGTGACTGAATTGTGCTGAGCCATTCCACTGTTATATGAATGATGCTATGTTTAAAAAAGATGATTCAAGTACCCTGTAACAGAGCAGGAGAAAGGGTTTTGTGGCTGCTTCTGTCCTATTACTGAGAAAAAAATGGAGGTTTGCTTTGGCTAGGCCAGGTGAAGACATTATCCCAGAGGTGTTTGGGCCAGTCCTGGTTCATTCCCTCTGCTCTCCATACTCCCTCACCGCCAAAAGATTACCACTGCTTGAGCTGGTCATGCAAACGCCCTGTAACCTGGGTAAGTCAGAATTCCAAGTGATACAGTCTAGTTTAAGCACATAATAATAGGAGCTGCAGTCCTGTATTATTTGGGGAGATTTGGGAAGGCTAAGGTTTGCCTTAGCAAACTGAGGATTAAGGGAATGGTAGTCTTTGTTTCAGGATGAAGACAAAGATTAGGCAATACATTTGTACCTAGCTTTGCTGGAAACAAACTGCCTGATTGTAATTTATGTTGGCATGAATCCATTAGAA
This sequence comes from Thinocorus orbignyianus, assembly GCA_013400375.1. Taxonomy (NCBI): domain Eukaryota; kingdom Metazoa; phylum Chordata; class Aves; order Ciconiiformes; family Thinocoridae; genus Thinocorus; species Thinocorus orbignyianus. The sequence continues at coordinate 64,117 of VXBW01002145.1, forward strand.
GTTGAATTTCAGTTTTTTCAAAGAGTGACTGTGACTGTTAACATGACAGCAGTTAGGGAAGATGCAATTCCATCCAGATACTGCATATGCACACATTAAAATACCAGAAGCATTTTAGAGATCCTCTGAATGATGGACATGGACAGAAAGAAGTATTTCCCCCAATCTGCCATAGAAGAAAAACTGAATATAGGGAAATAAAATGTCTTATTCAAAGTCACATCTGAACCTACAGCACAGATGAAAATGAACTCAGGTTTTCCAAATTTTCATGTTCATATCTTAGCTGAAGATAATTAAAGAGCTTACTGGCTTACTGTGGTGAATTCTCTATTACTTTAAGGTTTTCTGCAGTCAGCCTAAGCATCTTCTAAAACTTACCAAAAACCTCAAACAGAAATTATGGGGCTATCAGTGTAAGTTGCTGGGTCAGTATCTTGGCCCTCCGTTAGCCAGTTTAATTAAAGAAGTCTGCTAGAAGTCAGGGGGTTTAACCCTCCATATCAATTTACAAAGTATCGTGGAGGAAGAAAATAGCATGGCTCAAACGAAATTCTGGCAATCAGTAAACTCTATTTCTCCAATTTTTATAAATTATATAAAACTTTAATATATTAAAAATTAATCAGGCAAGGCTCCTAGACTAGGCTCGATTCAGCCTAATGATCCTTTGATGCAGAATTAGAATTTCTTCAAACAATATTTCTTACCCTTAAATTTCTCAAGAGATGATTATTATAACTACAGGGCAAGAGATACAGATTAATAACTCCTTCGCAAGGGGAAAAACAATGAATATATAGTGCATCACTTTCTGGTACTCCAAGGCGCAATAGAACAACATCTTCCTCCTCTTATATTCATTAAGGATGCGTAGTAAACTAGAAGTCACCAAGCAGAACAAACTTAATGCACTTGAGAGCAGTACAGTCATGGTTTAATACTAATAACCTCAGGAGTAGGCAGCAAGCAACAGCTACTACTGTCACTGTGTGACAACACCTCAGAAGCAAATGTGCTGTAAACGTCTGCCTCAAACTGCAGACTCTATGTTTAAGCTAGCCCTTGAGGACAATCATCATGCAATATTAAGATGGGGTGGGAGGAGAAGCATAGCAGAATTACTAGGGAGATGCAAAGTGGGTTGCTCCCAGATCTACTCTCTCTGACAGGCAGAGAAAAGCCACTCCCCAGCCCCTGGCCTGGTGACCGCACAGGGCTCCAAGGAACTTCGCGGGGTCTCTGGAGGGCAGCCCCAAGGCATCTTCCAGATGCGCTTGCTTCATACCCTGCTGAGTTCCGAACGCAGCTTCTGGTGCAGCCGCGCTACAGTCTCTGGGACGTGGCAGGGCTGGGGACATAGTGTCCCAAGGGATCCATGAACCTCAGCACTAATTGCTCTCTGGCAGTTCCCCGCCTGCTGCAGAAGAAGACCTGCGGACCTTCCTTGTGTCCCTAGGTGGACTATCTTAACTTGGACCTTACTCCCAAAGTACTCTCCATTTTTAACTGTTAGATTGCATTTTGTCTGTGTTTGCAGATATAAAGAAAACTCCACAACTAAAAGTCTTCTCTTTTATGTCCTTGGAGATCATTAGGGAATCACTTCTTGCCTTCGCTGCTGATGCATTACTGAGGGCAGAAATGCAATTTGCAATTGCCTGTAGTTCCAGATCCGGCCAAACACTTGACTGCTTGCTTAACTATACAGCTCCATGTTATTCCATTGACTACAGCAGGACAACTCACACAGCTAAAATTAAATGTCTATTCAAGTGCCTTGTAGGTTTTTGGCTTGTTAACAACTCACCGCCAATACCCCAGGCAGCTTAGACTGTCGGTCTAACTTGTAATGGTTCTCTGGTGTTAAATGGAGTTTAAAAACTCCTTTTAATTCCAAGTTGAACAAGTAAGTGTGCTTCTGAAAACACCCATGAGAAGACCTACAGAAGAACCTGCCATCTTTCCCACTTATGTAATTTTCATATCGGAACTGTACATCACACTTATCTTGTTAGCAGTCATTACCTCAGGCAGTGCCTACAACGTGGGTGGGTTTTCTTTTTTCTGATTACCTAGGAAGTCTCGCTGTTTCTAATTTTCCATGAATCTCGTGAATTACCACTGAAGTCTTTATAGCTACAGCAGCTATAAAGAATGTAATGCTCTGAACCAATTTTATACCCAATAAAACAATTTAATACCTAATGAACTTTATGAAGAAAGTGGCACATTTCTAAGCAATGCTTCTTGGTAATGAAATTGAGTCAAAGATGCTTTGGGGAAAAAAGTTCCGTATTTGTGAGTAGTAGCCTTGGGGATGCGCTGACATGCAGGGTGGACATCAGAGACCTCAAAAAACCAACCAGTACAATCCTGTTGCCCAGCCAGATTTGGCAAAGCTGTAGCAATGGGTCCCTAAATGAAGAATTACTAGTCCTTTTCACAACAGACACAATGCACTCAAGTGTACTCATGCAGATCAGGAAGCAAAGTCAGAATGCACTGAACTAAAGTGAAGAGGCAACCAGAGCTCTCTGTAACCGCCCGACTGGTGGGTTTGGTTTGGATGAACTTGCCAAAGGCAAGAGCCCTCCACAGAGCAGCAAAACTGGAAAAAAGCACAGAAACAGTCTCTCACCTTTCTACTTCAGTTGAAGCCTGAAAATGCTGATGTGAGAAAATAGGAGTTAATTTTGCAAGAACTTTCTGGAGCACTCAGATGTTGACTTACAAAATTCTCCAGAGATGACTTTTTGGATTTCATTTTAACTGAGAACAACGTAAGCCACTCCCCAGATGAAACCAGCATTCCTGAAAACATAACTTCAGCTATAAGTTCAGTTTGGAGAACAGAATCTCATCCTTTCACTCCTCAGAGTAGCTTGTAACAGATCTCATCAAATAATCACAATACACTTTCGCTAGAAGGTTAAGGAAGAAAAATCGTGTATATGAATGAAAAGAGGATGGGTCACAGTAGCAGCAATGACTTATCACGGTTATTTCTCACATCTGAAAGCCCAATAACTCACAAGCACTCCAGCCGTAAACAAATTACATGAGTCTTTTGCGCAAGTAAAATTTTCCATTATGCACCAAGTCTGGTGCACTGTAACGATTTGTCTCTTCACAAAACTATAAGGAATGTTTCCAAGAGAAATTCAAGAGCCGCAGAGGGTAAAAAGCTTCCATGCCTGCGAAAATGCCTGTGCTTCAATCACCAATACCCCTCTGCTTTTCAAGCTGCCCAAGTGCTTAGCACTCCCTTTTGACACTTTGTAGGAAGCATGTCCTACACTGCATCATTGGCATACAGTCTACATCCCCTATTTCCTTCTTTTTTTCTCCCCCCACCTGTACCTTTCATATAACACCACTAAATTGTATTTTCAGCTTGGTCATTGTAAATTTGCAATAAAGTCATTGACTCAAGTGAAGATAGTAATACATTGTACTGGCCCAAAGGCAACAGCCGGCCACAAGAACATGTTTTGTGTATGATGTGCTCCTCTCCTCTCACGTGATCTGTTATCACAACCAGACCCACTAATCCTATGTGTTTTCAGCATATGCAAAAAAGAAAAGCCCACAGCCAACATAGGTAATAGTATATTTATGCAGTTTGTCATATGGACCTCTTTCAGTAGTTTAGTGGATTTTCTCAGCTTTTTTTTCATGAGAGGCTTCACATTTCTAAACTTCTATGAAATAAAATAAGCTCTAAAATAAAATCTTACACTATCTTTTTTCTTCTGGAGAAGTTGTGTTGTAGAGGATGATCCTGTACTGTCAAGAGCAACAGCACAGATAGACTTTAACTCAATTTCACAGTTTCTCAAGTGACATCTTCATACTCGGAAGAAAAAGCTCTCTGACGTAACTATACAAAATCAGAAATTCTGAGTGACCTCATTCTGCAGAAAACTGTTTCAATGACCAGCTCTGACCAGCTTCAAAACAAAAAGAAAACAGCAGTCTGTGAGATATGTTATCAAAACAAAGTTGAATACGCCAGCCCTGCTTCTTCACTCCAGCTCTGAATCCCACAACAGCAAGAAAACAATTTATAGCCCTGAGATACTCAGGCCTGGCTGAGTATTAGAAATCTGCATTTTATGCTATGGTAACAAAACTCGCAGCTTTCCCTTCCTATCCCTATCCTTGTGCATTATCCATTTCTCCAGTTGCAATAGAAAAATGAAGAAAAAGATGCATGAGCGTCTGCACAGCCTCTGTACCCAGGGAGAACTGCATGTGCTACAGATAATCTTCTTTACTTCTACCCATTTCAGGGCTACTGTGCAGCATGGAAACTCATGCTAATTATGACTGTGGTATAACACGCTAGGTGAGTAATCTACATCCCTGTGACTCTATGACTGAAATGGGAAGTCTGTCTCAACACAAAGTATGAGTCTATCCGTTTGACCCTTCCAGCAGCACGGGAGTTGCAAGTGCTCATTCAAGCAATAATCTGTAACATCCTTCATTGCACGCACACTTTCAAGCACTTCCCTCAGGAGGGTGGGAACTTAAAAACTGCGTTGTAACCTCTGCCACATAGGGACAGAATTAAACCTGTGCTTGCCCTGGATGCTATCACATCTTTGTGTGATGGATCTCTGTAATCATCTTCCACTTAATCAAAACACAACTCAGCATAGCTGTGATTACACAATTTCAAATGATGAGTAACAGTCTATCTTTTGTTTTGTTGAATTCCTTCTTCTCTGCATGGATAACAAGGTTAATTTGTTATTCAGAAATGGCATTTAATCAGCGAAGGACATTCTGAATCTGACCAGAAAAAAAACGCAACCAACAACAAAAGTAAAGATAATCAAACAATATTTGATAACTGCAATATGTTCTGAACAATACCGAACAAAGTATTGAGCTTAGCAGAAGTTGGCTAAATCAGCAAAAGCTGTATTTAATTGAAAAAATGGAAAAACAACCGCAACCCTTTCTTGTTTCACTTATCTGTTATTTCACATCTACATGTTTCTACATAGGAGGCATTTTTTAAAAGAATTTACAGTTGTTTTGTATTCTGAACAAATTCACTTGCTCAGCAAGAGAAATTACATTAAACAGCTGACAAAATATACAAAGCAGAGCTGGTTTCAGACATTCATACTTTAGACTGTGTCAAAAGCGCTGCAAACATTAATATCAAACCATGACTACTTCTAATAGAAACTATGAGAAGGCAAAATAAAACGTGTTTTCTAAAGCAAGAAACTTAAAAAAACATGTCTGGGGATGATAAAGAGACTGGAGAAAATTCAGGTACTGATTTCATGGGTATTAACCGTGCGTAATATACATATGTAAGAAGACATGATAACCTTGTGGGTAGGGCATTTTTATAAGTCTAAGAAGTAGAGCTGGCTCAATCTTTGTTTCTCCCAAAAGCAGAGTATTTGAGTAAGGAAACCCACACCTCCGTGTGCTCACATGGAAAGGGCAGATAATAAAACTACCCCCTGTTAAAAACACAGGGGAATCAGAAGCTGAAAACATACACAGAAATTAAACATTTTGCTTTTTTGTTTTTGAAAGAACAGCACAAGTTTTTTAAATACTGACAATCTGCTTCCGGATAAGTAGGCAGAACTCAGTGTTGATTCAGAGTAAGGGTCTTCCAGACATCTCTGATTATTGAAGTGCCTCAGTTTGCAGATGGCCAATTTGGGACTCCTTAAAGAGTCAATGAATGCATCCCTTTTTAGCCACCTGCAGTTATTTCCCAGTTTAGTAACGGCAAGATGATGATGGCAGGGTACCCCCCCCTTTCCACTCCTGTGTGGAAATCACTGTGATATGCAGTACATCATGTTGTAACCACCAACTTTTGTTGGGTGAATCATCACAAGCGTAAGGGCACATACCATTAAATATAATTCTGCCTTAACTGAAGTGGCATTCTATGAAATGGTTACTAGTCCTATCAATTTGAACAAAATATGTTTTAGGACAAACTAGCGTGTTATGTCAACAATGGATGGTATCTACACCAAGAATGAAGTAGATCGTATTTCTTCAAGTCTCAGATCTTCAAGGGCTGCAATTTAAACCTTTTATATACAGTGAACCTTACAGTGTACAATGCTTTTATCATTTTCAGCCATTCTCAGCCACAGAACAGGCCTTGCCCACACCAGGTTAACGTCAGGGGGTAGCGTCATTCCAAGCACTGATTTCTCAGTGTTCCCCTTCATCCAAATGAATAGTGGCATCAGGTTCTGGGAGAGAAAGATTTTACTCTCAAGTAGGTACAAAGGAGGAAAATCACTGAAGGTTGGAGAAGAAATCATTTAGTAGTCGGCTTCTTTTGCCTCTTTGCAACCCTGGAGAGAACCAAATCATTTACCTCCCCAGCTGCTAGGTGGTCCCCTGGGTGACATTAGCACCTGGGGCAGGTTTTATCACTCAGGTTTGCTCCAAGTTATATTTTTCTGGCCCATCTGTTGGTGTAGGAAAATGTACCTAAAAACACAGAAGCGCTGGAAGTGCTTGACTGCCCCATCAGTGATGTGATTAGTAGCACTGGCACACTTTCAGGCAACTATTGCACTCAGACAGAAAGAAACAAAATATATTTTCATCAGTTGAAATACAGAAACTGCATCTATAAACATACAGCATCTGCTTTGCGAAAGGGAAAGATAACAGGAAAGAAAAAAAACACGAGAGAAGCATCACAACTTTAAAATTATAAAAGCCCTTCTAAGAACAATATACTTTATTTGCTCAAAACACGTGCAGCATCATTTTTCAGTTATGAAATTTTAAAGTGAGGATCAAAAGGTACTGAAGATGGAATACTTACATGAAGGTGCTCTGTTTTCATTTTTCTGAAAGCCTTACAGTGCTTTCAACACAAGAAAGCGTCAATGTGGCAATCACATTTCTGCCAAACAAATTTTCGGCCCTGACAGGTGGTGGTTAGTAAGCCTGTTGAGTGGAATTAGCAGTTGCAGGAATGACAGAATCGGACATCAGACCACATGTCACCTCTTGCTGCTGAGAGAGAAACCAGGCTGCTCAAACCCACTGTCATGGGGGACACTGATATTTCTTATTAAGTGCATTCTCCTCCTTTGACAACATTCAGTCATGCCACACCGTGGTACTGGTGTTCCTACAAGCTGATCTTCAAAACTCAAATAAATATGCAACAGACTTAGAAAAACAAGATCTGCTATATCTATTTACATTCTTTAAAAGCAGCCCTGGACTGCTTTTCCAGAAAAGGTCTAGCAAACGTTTTCATAGAAAATGTCTTTTCCATTTTCTTTAGCTGAACGATATAAACCAAGTTCCATTCCCACTATAAAATCATGCCATAGTGATCTAAGCATGATGGTTTAGGGATAAAAAGGCTGAAGAATGGTCTCTGAGCTCAAAAACTTCCTACTTCTTCTATGTATGTATGTCAACTAATAAAGCATGTAGTTTCTGTGGCTTCAGTTACTGAACACAATTCTCTCTTTTACTACTCCTATTTCCTTCTTCCGTTGTAGTACTTTGGAAATCCAGTCGTGGACCCCGGCACCTTTGTATTAGGCACCTATAAACAACCATGTCTTTTAATCTGATTGCACACCTTGGCCCTACAGTGCAAATTGCAGTCATAAATAATCTGGATGGGCAGCCAGTTTCCTGGCTCTAAACTTCTTATTGTTCTGATATAACCTGCAGAATGCTTCAAGAGTGACATACTCCACAGGGAGTGGCTGTAGCAATGTGGGTGAAGTACTTTGATGCCTCAAAGAAAAAGTTTGCCTTTTCAAGAAAACAGAGCAAGAAAAATGCTACTTGGAGAAAAGTGCCACAAACTGACAAGAGTTTTTCGTGACAAATCAAAACATGGCCCTGCTCAGCGCATCTACTGAAAGAAAATACCGTATTTGGAAAAAAAAAACAACAACCAGCTGTTGTGAAATTCTCCTGAGAACAAATTTGATTGATTTGTCAGCATCCTCCTTACTGTTCAGCAGTTCCAATAGCGTAAGATATGAGAATCAAATATTAATAACCCTGTTTCACAGGCACACTTCCATAATGTAAGGAGATATCTTTCAGGAACTCGTTCCTTAAAATGACTGTGACCTTTCTCATCTTACGTGAACTCCTAAGAAAACCAGTACCACTAATTAAGTCAGATGATGGGTAGCATGACCCACCCAGATTAACAAAATCCATTCAAGTTTGGACAGGGCTCTTGCATCTCCTTTCAGTCATTCAGAAAGAATAATTTCCCTGAAAACTCAATTTTTGTCTAAAGACAACAGCAGAGCTGCTGTTCCTATTTAATACTACTTCCAAATTGGAAGACTGGATTTCGTATTTCTTCCTCCCTCCTAGCCAGAGTCCCCTACATAACTTTTATATCTTTCTAGTCACTGTACCCTTCATTTTCAGTGGAAAAACATGTTGGTCTGAACACTTCCCCACCGTTTTCTCACAAAACTTCTTTGTGGTGTCATTGTGAAGAACATAATTTTTTAATTGCTACTTACTATTTGTTTTTAGACCTTCATTTAGCAAGCTAAGACAGTATGCTTCACAGCACACCCACATTCATCTCCAGGCAGCAAAGCCCTTAAGCATGTGCTTGATTTTAACCAGGCGCTCAACTCCCATTGACATCAAAGGGACCTACCCTTCACACTACGGAGGTACTTCAGGACTTTCTTGAATTTGAGCCTGAATTTTGATTGAAAATTTTGATGTGAGAAGTTTCAAATTACATTTTCAGTTCCTTGTCTTTCTGAAAGTTGTTTGTCTTTGTTTGATTTTTCTTTCTAAATACAGTGATCCTTGCTTGTGTTTTTTGGAGTTTTTTTGTTTTGTTTTTTTCCATCGCCAGGTAATCATACAAGACCAAAGTTATCACCTCTAAGGACTGGATACAGCTTTTTAAGTTGTACTCAGAGTAGATTGTGCTGATAGCAAAGCCCCATAGGTTCCACAAAACTTCATGCCTACTCAAATGTTTGGTCGACATCTAGTGAATATGGCTTTCCAAAGCTTCTATGAAGTACTTAAAGAAAACCCAATGTACACACAAAGCACTGTATTCCACTACCCAGAGAACCTGGTTCGGAATTTTTAGTATAAAGGAATTTTTTCTACTGGTACTTTTGTGTGTGAATACTGTTATTAATGCACCTGAACCATGAAGAAGTCAAGTAGGCTGTAAGTGTTGTGACAGACCATTTAAATTTTGTGAGCATGTTTTGCTGTCACTCATTAAAATGATGTGTGGCTACACATATCTGGAAACAAAATATTAATATTATATACACACGTGTATAATTTTAGGGTACATTCATGTGAGGGCAAATCTCAGCATACTTGCACAAAGTTTCTGCTTGAGGGGAAGTGTGACTTCGAGATTATTCCATTGGAAAAAACACCTCGCCAAAAGCAACACCACAAGCATGAAATTAAGTTTGAGGTGTACTACAGTACTTCACACTAACCACAGGGGCAATCTAGCAGAACTGCAGTCAAAGTTTTACCAGTGAAAGTTTTGAGTGGAAACACCACAGGATCTGAAATTCCAGGTCATTTCACCCCTTTTATTGACTTTTCCTTATATCAGATGCCAACCTAGCATTGTGGAGAAACAGATGTGTCAAACTAATTGTGTGTGTGCTTGGAAATAAGGAGAGAAAGGGATGAGCACTAAATCACAGGCCAGGATGACATCTAATATTAAAATTACTTTATTGTTTCCATTCCACTTGATGCTTGGGCTAGCAATCAAACAAGATGGATTTCCATTAGCAGAGGACCTGGCCTTCACTTTTCCTCCAAAACGTGTCTACTAGCTGCACAGCAAAAGATGTCTTGGGCATTTGACAGGGCAAGAAGCCAAGACTGCATGTTTATGGGCGGGTTCGGATTGTGGTTTGTTGGGTGGTTTGCCTTTTTTAAGCTTCTTTTGGAATAGTTTAGCGGTATTATCTACTGCAAGCAAGTGGGCCGGGTTTACAAGAGCAGCTTTGTTCAGCAGGCTTTGCTGTCATGCAGGCATGCCGCCTTATTTGAGTACCTCTCTTTTGTGAAAGGGATTTGTTATTTGTTTGTTGCCAAGATGCCTCTGGGTATTAGCCCCCACCTCTTACAAAGAGATTATTTTTCTATTATTTTTCACACTGTTCTCCTGCAGCAGTTTCAGCCACTGTAATACTTGAGGATGTTCAAAGGCAGAGGGATAACACAGGGACACTGTAAAAATGTAATGTTGTGGCTTCCGATTCTCTTTTCTGAAGACATTTTCCTTTGAAATGGCTTCTTAGTCCCCAGATACCAACTCCTCTTTACTTGTCCTCTCTTAATTCTTCCTCACAATCTACTTTAATACAAGATTTTAACTGCCATGGCTTTACTTGTGTCCACATGGTCCCGTACTACCTTCAGTAGACCCCACAAAACGAAACAGCACCAAGAATCCTGCTCCTCCTGACAAGCTGAGACTGGAAAATAGAAAGCCTCTTGGCATCTTGGTGGAAAGCTGATTATCTCCTTGAGACACAAACATGGGAACTGACCCAGTTCCAGTGACCAGGCTCAGCTCCTGCATTGGAGCACACAGCCCATCACAAAACCTAGTGGGCTTGAGAAAGGAAAAGACATCACTCTGAACAGAAGGCTTAATTTGAAAGTAAAGACTACAAGTCAGCAACATGGAAGATGCCATTAGGGCAATCTCAAGGTAAGAGTATGAGGAAAAATAGAGAGATGGGGGGAAAAAAGAAAAAAAAGAATTAAGAGGGCCTATCTCAGTGGGCACAAGGTAGGAACTAGATGGGTTTTTCCTCTGAGCAGGTGGAGTGAAGCATAGGCAGGAAACATGAGTTCCAAAGGCATAAAGCATTTCCAAGTTGTCCAAAAACCCACGACTAAATTTGAGCTGTTCTGATTCACTGCTACATGAATACAGAAATAGCAAGTCTGGCACCTTTCTTTTTGTTTCAGGATTACAGTTCTAAGAGGACTGTGTCTGGAAAAACATCAACAGCTTTCAACTTGCTAAGGCAGAAACGTTTGACACAAGGCTTTTTAGTACATTTGAAAAATAAACAGGTTATAAGTGGAACAATGAGTCCAGTACACCTTCCTTGTGATTACCTTCAACTGGCATAGACTTACAGTTCATTACTGATTTCAAGGAAATCATGCTCATCTCTCAACTGAGAATCAGACACAACCCCTTTATCACTGGCCATAACTGAGTTTTAGGACATATCTCAGGAACAGAAAAAAAAAAAAAAAAAAAAAAAAAAAAAAAAAAAGGAAAAAAAGCAGTATCAGCAGGTTTACACAGGGTAAATAAATAAAAGCCTAAGGGAGTGATGGGTAATGACTTGCACAAAGGGGTAGCTGAGGCACACGAGAAAGAAACATTAGATTGCTTCACAAAAATCAGAGTAACACCATGAAGGAAAAGAAGAAGGGAAAGGGGAAAGGGGAAAGGGAGAAAAAAAAAGCTTGAGATACCACACTAAATCTGGTGGTGAATATGCTGATATGTCAATACTTAGTTTTGTGTTACCACTGTAAATCAGAGGTAATTTTTCAAAAGTCTGAATGTTATTCTTTCTTGGTTCATCTTCAGCTGAGGGTTCTCAGCTCTAATGGCAAGAATAAAATTTATAGTCCAGAACTTCAACTTGGTTCTCATGCTAGATGGAAGCTTGTCTCCAGAGGTTACACTAACATTTTTCTTACTCTCACAGATGCTCAGAAGTTTAAAAGGAAGTCTGAGGTTGCCAAAAAGCAGAATGAGAAGAAATATAGCCTAGGCCATAGGGGAGAAAGATATAAGAATCAAACTGTAAATATTTTAAGATTTTAAGACTTTGTTATGCAAATTCTTCATTCTGGGAAAACAGTCTTGTCCTTCACTGCCAGCTCAATACTCTAGGGCCCCCAGATGTCCTTGTGATGCCTGGTATATTAATTTATCCATGGACAAAAGTCATTGAATCCAATTTCCTCCCACCAGTCTAGCACATGACCCCAGACCAACAGAAAATCCACTGAAAGGCTTTAGTGGTACAGGGCACAGTCTAATGCTTTTCCTCTTGATCCGGATATTTTAGGGATTGTCAATACAAAGATAATTAAGATTATTCAAATAAAAGATACCAAGATGAATATATGTAATTAAATAAACACTCTGGATTCCTATGAGAGCTCTAATCTGAGCGTAAGTAGCTTTACATTGAATATCTTGTTTTAACATTCAAAGGCTGCTTTGCACACACATGCTAAGTTCACACTTGGAGTTTGTTCACTCTTTCTGAATCAAATCAGCAACACATTAGTTCCTTTAACATCTTCACTGAAAGGATGTGTCAAATGCTAAAAACACTTTGAAAATTGTCACAGGCATGTAGCCAAGAGGAGTGATTTAGTCTTTAGTGTTGACATGAATAAATATTTACTGCTACCTTCTTGAAACACTGAAGTGAAACACTATGAACAGTGAAATGCATTTACATGAGCTGAAGAACCAATCTAAAACTGGAGTTGGTAAATATAAAGACAAAAGAGAAGAAGGAAAACAACTTCACCACAGACACTTGGAACAATTGCACATAAAACTCTTTTGCACTTTGCCAACCTACTGCACTCCATCCAGGATTTGTTAAAAAAATAAAAATACCCCCCCCCCCCCAACTCCACAAACACAACTGCAAAACTATCATCGCTGTGTAGGTGTCCTGAAAGCAGGTCGTGCACCTGACCAGGCCAACTAGGCTGGAATTGTTATTCACAACACCTGCTTACAAGATGCATATAACATATAAACAAAGAATTAACCTGTAACCTAACACATCATTAGGTTTCTGATTTAGATCTTGTAATTGAAACTAATGTCATAGATCTATTTAATAAGCTCATCACCTGTGTAGCTGTCTTCTTCCATTTGCATATGACAAGGAAGCGTGAGACACTCATGATTGCCAGCTCTTTTCACATAGCTGAATTATTCAATTAGGTTTTTCCCCCCTTTGCAAAAATATAGAAGTGCACATCACAGAATACGCTGAGAAAACCCATCTAGTAACTTTATGGATATCTCACATTAAAAAATTCAGTAGATTGAGCCCCAGGTTTATATTACATACTAATATCAATGTCCTGAGCAGCCTTTTCAGACTCACCCACCATAGCCCTACTCACCCTCTCTAAACCGGCTGAGTTACAGTAAGAAAGGCTGCCACTGTGTGGTCAGTTTTTTTAAGTATTCAGGTAAATACAATATACTCTTCCCTCTTTATTTGCTCTCTTCTCATGGGAAACTGAAAAGCAAATTCACTTCATCTTGTTCCAGTGATGACCTGGATGCAAGAAAACATCAAGGCTTTACATATACAGTAGAATAAAATAAATGCACAAAGCTTTTTGCCAAATACTGCCCTCAGATAGGTCTCTGCAACACTGCTGCCATCACCTGAAACAGACTGAAGGGAAACAAGATGCCTTTTGCTTTTGCCAAAGAGGAAGGGGAGCCAGGAGAACACAGTGATGAATGTCAACAGTTAGTAAAAGGATCCTACCTCAGCTTCCTCTGGTTTCAAGCTTGAGATGTCAGCTGCATCCCATGGCTATTACTTTTAAACGTTCGGGGACTGATTTCTAACATTGCATAACTCTTTTCTGGTGATTTTTAACAGAACTGTTCACTTCTGCCTTTAACTGCATTAATCCCAAGTGCTGACACAACTTCAGGTTGGCTGGCCTTGCAAGGGCTTATAAATCCACCCCGTAAAAACCTCCCCTTCCCGTCTATCCTACTAGTGGGAGCAAAACCCTGTGAGACATGGAGTCAGCCCATGCATGCAGTGAACTTTGACGGCTGCTGTTACTCACTATATAAAGCTTTGTTATAGGGACAGCTTCTTACATCATATTTTGCCTACAGTATCAATGTTTCCTCTGATAGAACTGTGTGTCATGCTATCTTTGAACAAGCCCTAACTATCTGCACACATAGGCCAACATGTTGTCCTGGTTTGGGGTAAAATGAACAAACTTTCTGTTTTACAATCTTGCTTTCTTAGCTGGGCCTCTTCTAACTAACTAAACTCTGAAATTAACAGCCCGCTGTTCAGAGAACTGTTCCATCTCATAGTGATAAGACCTGATTATCCCAAGGAATGGTATCCAGAGAGGACCTTGCTTATCCTTATTGCTAGAACAACCAAGGTCAGGTAATTTTGTTATTTGCCTCGTTGGAGGGTCGGAAGCGGAAAAGCGTCAAAGGGTCCCACCGGCAAGGAGGAGTGGACTGGACAAGTGACCCAAAAACTTAGCAACAGGGGTATTCCATCCCATTCACATCATGCTCAGTATAAAAACTGAGGGATCAAAGGGACAACCCTCTTTCTACGATGGTGGATGGCCGATCCTGACTGTTCATCTGCCGTTGATCTCTATCCGAGCGTTCCTGACTCCAGATCTGGAATCCAGCTCCTGTCAATCACCGAGTCCAGTTTGGGACTATTGCCTGCTGGTGATGTGGTTGTAATCCTGGGAGCGTGATACGGTTTTGTATATACTGTATATTTATTTTGCTTTTCGTTTTTTTAGCTAAATTTTCTTTTAATTATGCATTATATTATTATTTTTTATGTTTTTATTAAAGTAATTTAGTTATTTCTAAACTCCTGAATCTTTTTAATTTCTTCCTCTCCTTTTTTTTTTTTTAACTTAAAAGGGGGAGGGGAGGGATCATCTGTCTATTCTCATTTAGTCAGAACCACAACCGACGAGATGGAAACACAGACACATGTAAATGAAGCAGAGAAGACAAGAAGATTGGAAAAAAACCCCTGACTTTTAAATGTCATAGTGATTACTGGAATTTTTCTATAGAGAAAATCCAAATTACAGAAAGAATCAATGCTTCAAAATTATCTCATTTCAGAAGGAAAAAAAATACATATTTTTAATTATATTGACAACATTTTCTTCCTTCTTGTCAAATTGATTTGCACAGTATAAAATACCTAATTAAAATGTGGTCACTAAATTGTTTCTCACTGGAACTTTTCAGTACTATGGAAAAGAAAACTTCCCACCAGTCTTAAGGGAAAAGCTGTGCTGAGGCTCAGGGATGGAGATCAAGAGAAGTTCTGTTGTAAGGAGAGGTTATTAAGATGCTCATTTCTGATGCTGAGTTACTGACACTGGGCTATTGAACACAATTCAGTTAGATTAAATGTCAGGAGAAAGATATCACACGACAAGTCTATCAAGAACGGATGCCCAAAGGTACTGCAAGGCACATGCAGTGCAAGGCAGGGCAGTCACGGGGATTCCCACCAGATAAGAGGAAAACATCTTCCATAATCACCCAGCAGCGCTCAGTTTCCTTACATTTCCCATCACACAACAATTCCAGATTTTATGTTACATTCTGGTACCAGGGAGTTTAGCCATAAATAACAAGCCTTTGTGCAAATTCGTTCTGCAAGGATAGCATTAGAGGTCTGAGCTCTTGCCAGAAGTAGATTGTCTACCTGCACCTCTAGTAAAGACAGCAACAGCTTCCCCAGTTCACTATTTGCAAGAATAATTTGCCTCTCAGATGCAGGAGAAGTGTCAAATATATTTAGAACAATAAATTAGAAAACAAAAGCTAAACAGTGTAAAATGCGGGAATGGTAAGAACTTAAGAGAGGGGGAAGAGGGGGATAAGAAAGCCAAAACATGCTATCTACTCCAAATTCAAGCCTCAACAGGGGTAACTGTTTGCATAACCACCATGAGGAACTTGTGGTCTAACAGTCTAAGATGTCTGGGCACCCAGACCTGCCAACAAACTTTAGGAAATGAAAAGCCTCCTATGTGGTTTTCTTGCTCTTGCTGCCACGGGATGTTCCTGTGTAATTGTGGCACAGAGCAACCCACTTGTTGGCCAACAAGGAGTGGTACTGGAGGGTTTTCTTCTTGGTGGAGTGAGAATCAGCTAGGAGAACAAGAACGCAGGATTGAGTCTCAAATAGTTGCTGCACTGCAGCTTCACATCTGGCCTTACTCCAAATCAGCTTTCATCGTGTGAATAATTGCGATATTCTGTCCACAGAAAGGACTAAAATTGGCCACTCTGTGTTTCTTCAAATAACTTATCTTCTGGTCCAAGCCCACAAGGCCAATAGACATAGGGCAATAAACAAATGTTAAAGTGGCTCATTCTTGCCAGTTAATTACTAGTTCTTCTCAGAAACCATTTAGTAAATTATTTGGATGATGAATAGAACTTTGAAAGGGTTTTGCTGTTACTAATAACACCATTCTGTCTTCCTGTTCTATTGCTGGTTTTATTAATAGAATCCTTTCATAGATGAGGGCTGCTTTGCAAGAACATTTGCTAAAATAACATCAAGAAAAACACTACAGATAGGGTGTTTTGAGTCTCTAACGTCTCAGAAGTACATCACTGTTTTAGGAAACCATCAGTGTGCTGGATGAAACTAAAGGAGGTGGACTGCTTTCAGGAACTTGGAGCCTGACATTTTGGTATGAGAAGCTGCTGTGAGTTTTTGAACTTTCCATAAAACACCAGAGTTTCTAACGAGGAAAAATTCACCTGCTCCATCCCTTCTTGAACTTTATCAAGTCTAATGGGCTCTACTGATTCATTTTCGTTTAATTGGTTCTAAAATGTTACCTCATTATTAGTTGAGCTGCAGGCATTCATACCATCCTGGAAAGGTAAAGTGGCCCTAAAACCAGAGAATTACTGCTCTAATTAGGTTGGATTGATCAGAAAGGCTACAAAGATCACCTGCATTAACTACATATCAGTACATGCATCCTTCCTAGAGTCAGGGAGTGATAAATGACCATGGTGGCCTTGTCTTGTAGCACTCACTAGCGTTAGACCGAGTTACTAGATGCTCCAGTAAGGCCATCCAGCCAACAGGCCACAGACTGCAATCGGGCTTAGTTGAAATTTGTTATTGTAATGAACCGAACCTTCTCAAAGTAGCAGATGGCAGGAGGGAAGGTTGTTATATAGATTTCCAATACCAGCCAGACAGCCTCAAGCTTGGAGTCAGAATTCTATCACTCTGCTGCTCCGTGGAGTGTCTTGTTTATGGACTTTCATTACTTACCCGACTTGGTAAACCACTCATTCCAGAGCACCCAGTGGTATAAGCAACTTATCACTGGCCATCAGCTGTTGTATATTACATACATTAGTAAGGTTCCCCACAGACACATAGCATAATAGAAGCAGTTTGTTTTATTTTCTCCAGTAAGAAAGAAAATAAATAAATATCAAGATTTCTCCAGAAATAGGCTTCTGAATATATAAAAATTAATAACAAGGCACTAAATGTTTCTATGCCAAATGACAGAGTAGGGCAATGAAAAGCTATTCAATATGTTGGTACCTGGCTAAGTTAATATAAATTTTGGGAAGAATTTTAAAAATTGCTTAAAGTGCTCTTAAAGAGCGCTTTTTTAAATTGTCTTCTTCTCAATGACATTTCTGCTTCAAAGCTGGTCCAGTCATCTTGACTATTCTCCCTCCCCCTTCAGTGCCCAACATATGCCATCAGGCAGCTTTCAAGAAATCCTGAAACACACGTAGTGGGGTACGCAGAAGACACTGCCATTTGGAAGGTGGCAGTGTATTTTAAAGTTTCCTGTTGCTTTATTCATTTCGAGTTCCATTGAAAAACAGTCCCTAGTTAGAATACAGATCCCCCCGCTAGCAAAAGCTCGTAAACCAATCTTGGTTATATGCAAAACATCTGTACTCTGTATTCTGTTAAGGTTATAAATCTGTATTATGCTCCTCCGCACACCAGTATTTACCTTTGTTGTTTAGTGCACCTCTGCGCACTGGAAAATTAATTAGGAAAATGACACAATCATGCAGCGTGGTTATAAATTAGTATTCTGCCTGAAGAAATGCTATTGATTTTTGCACGGCACTCCTAGATTTGCACATTTGCCAGTTAGCTTAACTGTAATACTATAACGTACATCAAAGAGTATCCTCAAGAGTTGAGTTTGCAGCCTAATTAAGGATGCATTTTGGCAACACATTGAGCCTTCACAGAATGCTGGGCAGGAAAAAAATAATCCCAAACCCACCCATTAAGAAACCTAGATTTAACCAAGCATTTAAAAAAGGGTAAATTTTGTACCATCCTGTGATATCTTTTATCATTCTTGAGAAGGGAGGGAGATAAGCAAACACAAAGTCCCTGGTTTGAGTAGAACGAGAAAATTGCAGAACTCCAGCAGGACACAAGTGACACTCTGGTAAAGGCAAAGAGGATAGAACACTCCGTGTAGGGAGCGGCTGCAGAACCCAGTATGAGTCAGAGGAAAATTGGAAAAATGTTACACTAGGAGAGGAAAGACAGGAAAACACAAGGAGCACTTCCCTTTTGGAAATCTTTATATGTGCTTTGTGCAAGGCATTTACGAGCATGACAGGGACACACGGCCTTTCGTCACTCAGCTAGAAAATGCTAAAACTGCGAGCTGGCTTTAACTAGCCAGCAATCAATTACTGCAGGAGAGCCAATTGATCACATATCATGATTAGCCAGATAATTTGCTTCATATTTCCATTAACGAGCCCAATGGGCATGATTAATTGCCGCAGGGGGTAGAATTTCAGCATGGCTAGTGGTGAACTTGCTTTGTAATACTGTGAATCCCATTACGGTTAATGGAAATTTAACAGCCAAATCCCCCATGGATCACTTAGAAAAAATTACCCCTTAAGGTTGAAGGGGATAACATTAATAGTATTCTAGGATGCTCTGATTTAAAAGTACTGTAAGCTTCCCGTGTCGTGTACAAATATGCATCCTACTGTTTTTTGCGTATCCCTCATTATTATATCTATGACATTACCCTTCTCAAATGGAATTTCAAAACACAGATCAGCCTACTGAAGCATGAGGCACATTACGGGTAAATTTTCTAAAGTCATTCAAGGAGATTTATCTGCTAAATTTCTATTAATATTAATGGGAATTGCCCAGCTACATTGCTAGACACTACTCAAAAATGAAGCCCCAACAGCAATTAATCAGGTTCCTCGATTCCTGATGCCCATATTTAGCAGAATGTACATTACATCTAAGTCTAAAACTTGGGCTGAAAATCTAGATACTATGTTGCCAAGGTTAATGTCATCTACGCTTCGTCTTGCAATACTCTGAGATGAAGACAAAGTCTAAAAATGACTTTCTGAAGTGTTTGGCATCAAAAGCTAATACATGAATGTCACTGGAACCTATCTAAAGAATATGTAGAAAAATTTTAAGTTGTCACTCTAGAGTGCCTTACTGGCTGTCAATCACTAAGAAACACTGGTGACAGAGTGCTCCTAATGTTGGGCAGCCATGTTGACAGAGTTAAAATTCACCCTGAGGAGCAAAGCTTATGTTCTCTGGAAAGTGAGGTCCATTATGATGGACATCCATGAGACGCCCATTTTAAACATACGTGAAACAAAAGGATAGCTGCAAATATTAAGCAATGTATCTCAGACCAATGATACCAATCATCTAGAATAGATTTGGCTATTTTTCAATTTCCAAGCAATTCATAAATTGAGCATCATTTTCAGAAATTCATGCATTGCTGATAAGTTTCTGCCTAGGTATTGTTAATGTGTGAATGACTAATTATTATGCAGTTTGATATGGGCCAAAGTCACACAGAACTGCTTCGGCTCCTTGATCAACTGGATGAAACCCTTCACACAGGGAAATGAGATCTATTGAATGTCAGCAACACCACAGTGTGTGCACTGACTCACTCATTTAACCATAAACATGATCACTTAGGGAAAAAAAAAAAACCCTACTTTACATGGACGTAATCAGTCTATGCACATCTATTTGTTAAGGTGTTCAAACTCCATCATACTGAATACCCACTGGTCCCTGAGACACTCTTCCAGAACATTTTACTGAAGAAATCAATACAAACTCATAAGCAATTGTTTTGTTGTTGTTTTTTTTTTTTTAAAGAAAAAAAAAAATGGCAAAAAGCTGATCCAAAAATCCCCTAAACCACCACCAAAAACCTATGATGCTTCAATTCAAAGCTAGAGAAAAGACTGACTGGATCAAAAAAAACATAAGTTGGCACAGTTAGTGTCAGTCACAGCATGATGCCTCCACAGCCAAGTTGTGGCAAAAATCCCCGACTACTTTGGGAATACTTTTGTATTCATCTTGAAATATCTACATTAATCAACCAAATTAGTCTTTCTGTTATATCAAGCAGCTTTTAGCATTAAGGCTGTCCCCAAACAATGGATATGAAGAGGAACCCATCTAGTCAAGTTCTGACAATATTCAGGATTTCTGGCTACATATAAGGGCACTGTATGAATTTTAAATATTGTTTACTGTTCCACTTCTACACCCTACAATTGTTTTTCATACTAAAACCATGTTGCCATTAGGTGATCTGGTATGGTGCCTCAAGGTCTATTTTCATCAGGCTGGTGAAAGGCAACATTGGATTCCCAATAGCACAACACAACTTCTAGCTGCTTTGCCCAAACCTAGGGGCATAAATGGATGAAAAGAAAAAAGGCAGCATTTAAAATACGCGACCACAGAGAGAGAGACCAAATAAGTAGAAGACTCAATTAGGCAAAACAGAGCAGTAAGGGATACAGTAGGTAAACCTCAGAAGAGATTTAGTTCTGAAAACCTTGAGGATTTCAGAATCTTCTGCATATGCATCTGAGTCTGGCCCTCCTTTCACCCACTAACCTGATTTTATTTCAGTCCACCTCTGGGTTCAACTCCTGGGGTCACTTCTGCACCCTTCAAATTTTTGTTTCAAATACATAGCATCTCTAGAAGTCTACAGTCAGAGATGATGTTAAAAGAAAGCTCTAAGATCAACAAAGGTTAATTTGCCTGTAAAACATAAGCCTCGTCTACTTTTCCTCTGAATTAATTTCTGTTCAAACTAAAGTGTTTCCTTTACAATATCATTTCATGTCACAGAGGGAACTTGTGGTTAATTATTTTTGCTATTAAAAAGGTTGTTTTGGTTTGTTTTTTTTTTTAACTTGAGTAAAGGGTTTTGTCCTTCTCTAATCTAGGCTTCTCTTAAGCAAAAAACTCATCAAACCTCTAATGATTCCCTTACTTTGAACATCTGCTGTGAAAGACATTTATGAACTTTCCTGGGAGCTGCTTAGATACTTAAGAGCTCTGGTGTCCACAGCAGCACTAAGCTCGTAAGTCACTGACCAGCACAGCTAGATGAGAGTGTGAAACATTAAGACTTGGTAGAGCTGAGCCAGGAAAGGTGGAGGGATGGGAGAGTGATGAAAAAGAATAAGACATATTGGCAAGAGCAGAAAACAGAAAGGGGAGAAAAGGCCTAAAGACTTGCCAGAAAGAAAGGAATTAGGAAGAAAAGTTGGCCCAAGGCAGGAAAATAATCTGAATTTTCAAGCTCCCCCCTGCACAGCTTAAGATGACTTGGTCCTTTCGATTCGTCTCACGCACTTAAGTAACAGCTCATCTCTGCTATCTCCACAAAACACTTCCTCTGCTGCCATCTCCATGAGCAGAATTCAAAAGCTGTCCAAACCTTGAAGAGTGCCTTAGAGAAGATGCAAAGGGTGCTGCTTGCACACACACTCAGCCTTTGGTTTGCTGAAAACCAAAGTAAAACACGTACCTCCCTCTGCATCTTGTTCTCACCCCATGGCCTGACATACAAGCAGTGTGGTTACATTCACACATTCCTTACTGCTGGTTTGGTTCTGTACTTTGGAATACTAAAAGTCAGAAATGACAGTGGATCTGTCCTTTTGCTCCAGAGACTGAGTTGTGAAAGCATCTGGAGATTAAATAGGGATGTGGTTAATAGTCAGCCACTCATGTTTAGGATCTTCAACGCCCTTCATTATCTGCTTCAGGCAGGTGATATCACCACCAGCAGCAAAAAACTAGGATAGAAATAGTGTTTAATGAAGAACTAATGAGTCTACATTAGTATAGAAATATTGCATGAAGCCCTCACAGTGACAGAAGCAGAAACAGTGCAGAAATTAAGGCACGAAGAAAGCGAGTTAGTAAGTCAGAACTTTATTAATGCGGTAACAAGAGCAAACCAACACTGGATTTCCCAGAGTTGTTTCAAAAACAAATGCCATGCAGTTCTATGATAAAATAGAATCAGTGGCTGCTGTGCCTCTGCACATAGAGCAGAAATCCATCCCACCCTCACCTATGCAATGGGAATGCATAAACATCTTTCAGACTGGATTGGGTACTCCATTTTGCTGTATATCACAATTAAGGAGGTCAATACGCAGCAGGTTTAAAGATTGATCACGTAATTTCTTGCAGGCTCACAGATCCCAGTTTGCTACTTAAGGGTTTTCTGTTTCGCTAAATCACAGCACCTTCTTCATATCTAAGAGTGTGTGGATATTCAGCTAATGCCCCTGAAGGAGGATTTTTTCCCGTCTTGATTTATCAAAAGGCTAAGGAAAAGATTACAGGATCTTTAAACTACCTTTTGAGATGCAATTCACTCAGGTTATCATACCATTGTTCCTCCTTTCTCTTGCTGTCACCTTCGCCTCAATTTCTTACTTTATCTGTCTTGACTTACTGCTAACTTTTAAATGCTAGATTGCACTATACTTCCCTATTGGCTTTCTTTGCTAAAGAGAAAACAAAAAAGATCGGTCCTCCACAAGGTTTGCAGAATGAAAAAGCTTTCTGTGAAGGTCTAAAATACACCTTAACAGGTGCTAGAATTTACTGTTTTTCATACAGAAACTGCCTTAGACATTTGACATGACAGGAAACGTTGCTTCAGTAAGTTGGACAAGAGGCTATGCTTAATTCAAACAGGCAGAGGGAACAGAAAGGGAGAGAAAGTAACTTCTACCACATTTGCAAATCACTATATCCTCCCAAAGAGATACTGAATACGGATTAATGAGGAACAAGATAAATGAACCGCATTTCCCTTAGCAATTGTTTATGCTGCTCTTCCTGCAGAAGACAACCATGAGTTACCTGGGGAAATGAGAGCTCATACAATGCAATGAGCTGCTGCTGGGCACAGGGGGACACAAACCTGGGTCCAAATTGTGCTTTCTAGAACTCGCTTCCTCCTCCCACTGCAGCCCATAGGAGAATACCTCAGCAGGACTCCAGAATCAAAACACAATGCCCCTCGACTTAAAAAGCGTCCTGGGAAGGAACCAGAAGGACAGTTGCCTTCCTCGCACAGCAAGGTAGGCAAGTTAATTGACTGATTCAGGTTACACTAGGTCTGGCCTAAATTTTTGGGATCTCAGTGCAGAATACTCAGGGCTTGGCTCTGGTATCTATTACCCAGAACTCCTTCCCCTGCTGGGACAGGTCAGGTTCATTTGAAGTAGCTGGTACAACCATAGGTGATTTAAAAACTGACTCTACCAAAACCTGTCAAAGCTTGGTTCAACATGTCCCCTTCTCCATCACTTTCACAAAGAAACCCCACTAATTACAATGCCCTGGACATCATTAAGTTGCCTTCTGGCCTATTGCAAAATGCCCCCATTTCAATTACTGTCAACAGCCGCCTTGTTAACCACCACCCCATAGGGTTTCTTTGCCTTATCTCGCTTCTGTGGTTTCTCATCCAGATCTTTTTTTTAAGATTTCTATTAGCCATTTTCTTTTCTCTTTTTTATAGGTTAAGCCTGATCATGCTTTTCCCACCCTACCCATAATTCACCTGTCATGGGCATCAAGGGATGCGATACAAGGGAAAGCAGCAAGTGCAGTGAACTGAATAATAGCTAACAAAATTTCTAAGATGATGGAGGCAGTTCAAACAATATTGGAGTATTAGATCAATATACAATAGTTTATTACACTTGACTGAGAAAATAAATGCATTATTGGCAAGTTGCTGGACACACTGAACCCCAAAGACAGAACTCCAGGCACCAGGTAAGATTTCAGGCTGACAAAGAAAGATGCTCAAGAGCCATAGCCTGTTCCCAAAGGGGTGACTTTGGAGGAGGGTGCTACATCCAGCTCTATGCACAGCAGATATTTAAGTGATTGCACATCTTTGCAAACAACCTTGGATTTATGCTGAAAACAATTCCATCAATATGCTCTGTATGAAACAACCTGATTTACTATCTGAATTTTTATTCATACAAATTGTTTTCTGGGGCTGTTGCCCCTACTTCAGGACATTTTGCCTAGGAAATTTTGAAACCAATTTAAACAAAATATCGAGACATACTAGATGATAAGCAGTTACTAATTGCTAGGTCAAACTAGATTTTTAAGAATGAACAGCTGACAGTGATTTTGCATGTGTCTATTACAGCACTGACACCTGACCGCCCAAACCATATTTAATAGCTGATACAATTAGATCCAGGTCTTTAGAGGAATTAGTTACTGAAGGTGATATTTTAATAAAAATCCATAGAGGATCATCACATACTTAACAGACATGCATGAATTGTTAACATCTCTGTTGTATGGGAAGGCAGTGCTTCAATGAGCAAGCTTCTGTACAAGGTAGATAATATGCACGTTGAAAGAAAAATTCAGTTTTCTTCCCTGGTCAGGTTGTTCATTTGTTGGAGGTAAAAATTTTTCACACTCATGTGCCTTTTCTGAAGTAATGAATTCTGGTCTCTTTACTATAAAGGAGTAAAAAAACCAACACATCAGCAATGAGGACAAGGATATGTTATTTTTGTGGATGCTTTAAAGAATTTGTCACATTGCTGAAAGTGCAAGTTACTCGTTACATATTGTAGTAAAGTTTGCAAAAAGTCCCAGCCTCCTCCCAGTGCCACCGAACAGCAACTGGCAAAAGGCAAAAATTAAGTGTAAGTGAAATTTAAATTTACCAAGAAAATGTCACTTTGGTTAGACAGATGGATTACTGAGGAGGGAGCAGAGCAGTGCAATATATGCAAATTACACAGCTGTAATTTATCACGTGAATCCGTTCTCACAATACGATATTGCATGTCACAAAGTAAGACCCCGAGGGTTCTTCTTTTTGCTTACTCTAAAGCTTTAAAGGCTTACCATTTGAGAATTGATGTTTACAAGATCTGAAAAGAACAGACATTGTGAGCAGAAATACTGAGAAGCTCTTTTGTAGGCAGGCAAAAAAAAATCCTTAATAATCTGTGCAGCCTTTTAGACTGAAATGCTTTTGACCCTTACAAGCAAATCCCTCCTCATTTCATCTGGCCCATGTTCAAGCAGCCCCAACTCTAGAAATACTGACGCTTTTTTCTTATCTGTTTGCTTTAACAGCTTCTTTGCCTGATCCAAATCTAGCACAACAATTCCATGGCCCTCAAAATATAATCTTCGTCCTCTTCCCAGCCACATTGTAAACATTTCCCCCCCCATAATAACAGTAATCAGAAAAGCACACATTTTGACGCTTGAAACCACCTGCCTGCATAGGCTAATCTTTCACAAGCTCCGGTACCATTCTCAAAATCCTTCTTGTTAGGCAATTTGCTTCTTACGACTCAGCACTGTAGCTGACCCTTCTTTCCGCCAACACAATCCATTTTACCTTCTTTTTCTCATCTTCATTCCTAATACCCCGATCACAGGCACTGCATACGATGGATACCATCCAACTGATGAAGTTCTTGTAATAGGAAAAGCCCCTTTTCTTTCCCAGCCTTATCTCTCAGCTTCTGTCTACGTTACTGTATTTCTACATAAAGGCATTTCTATTTAAGCACAAATCCCGTTCTGTGACTCCTTCCAACACCACACATACATTGAGGGTGTATCAGCACTCAGGGAGCTTGGTACATAAACATCAGATTTATAATAGTCCCTTTTAGATTATACATATGGTATTGATTATGTATATTAATGGGATAATTTATGTGAAAAAGCGATGGCTGTAGGTCTACAGTTAAAACAACTGGATCTATGCTTAATGTTCACAATGACATTTAAATCCATCTGATTTAAGGACTCAGTCCTGCTTTCCATTTTGCGTAACTGATTGAAGCCAAAATGAAGCTTCTCCCTTTAATCTCTTTACTACAAAATATAGTACTTCCATACTTTTCTCCTTTTGGAAGGGGAGGAAAAAAAAAGCCTACATAATCAAAAATATAGAATTTCATATAACAGCATTATGAAGGGTCAGTGTTTCGGCATAAATCCAACTATTTCACAGGCAGCCTGAGAGAAGGAATGGCCCAAAACAAGCACTAGTCTGTGGCTTCAACATACATATAAATATATGCACCCAAACTTACACACACAAACACACAGATGAGTTATCAAGATACCAAGATGGTGATGTAGAATGTGTGTGATGTTACAGAAAGAAGGTATACTTAATTAAGGGGATACCAGTACACAGAAAATAACAATTCTACATGTTTGTGACAAAAACTTGGGCTCTCTGATGTCTTATATTGGAGAGCACTGCAATATTTGATTCTAGATTTAAGAAAACTGGAAGTTCTTATCAAAGTACATGAAGCAGTATTAGGAAAAAACACACAATCCTCAATTTTTTTTCATGTGCTCATCTAGCAATCAACAAAAGAGAATAATCCCTTATTTAAAAAAAAAAGTAGTGACTGAGTTTACTAATATTTATGCATAGGAGAGAAATGAAGAATCTCAGCTATGTTACACAGGAAAGCACGTACATAGTCATGCGAGTTTCTCTGAATATCTGCATTGGTTTCCAATTAAAATGTCCCTGCAGAGCAAAGATCTGACATGCAAATAAATCACGGCCTGACAGTGTTTGGTACAGTGTTATAGCACAGGAAAAGCAACTTCCAATGCCTTCTACTTCTGTTTTTTTTTAGTTAGAGGCCTGTTTGTCTATGCCCACTCTTGGGAACCAGAAGACCTGAGACCACGCTGTTTGTAGCCAACCTGGATGGGTAGGGCAGCTAGTGGAAAAGGCAGCTGAAGTTCTCTCGCATCATAACACACGGTAACCTAAACTCCTTCTGACAAAGGAAACCAATACTTCAGTAGGAGACGTGCCCCAGCTTGGCACAGAATCTCAAATGAACAAAAGGCCTCCTCCTGCCTGAAGCACATTCCCGGAGCACCGTATCAAAACTAACCTCATTTAATACAAGCATCTGCAGAGGGTATTTTCCCCTCCACACCTCCCACGTCCTTCTTTAACATTTACTGTTCAAGATCAGTAGTCTATACAATTTATCGCACCTGTCAAGGCTAATTTATTCATGCGATCTGGCAGTAATCAAAAAGACTGAGATCGATGTGTCAGCAAACCCTGACATTTATTCGTATTTTAAAGTCCCATTTGACCTTGAACTACAGCTAACTGGAGCTGAACTTGTCAGTAGCTCTCTGAGGCTCGCTGGGTCTGGCAGATCAGTGCCTCTGGGCTAATGGCACAACATCAGGGCTACAAATTCTTGGACCACGAGCACAAAAGGCTGAACCACAGACAGAGGGGTAGGGGACCCGGAAAAATGGCAGCATTAACAACACTGTGATCACAAAGCCACCAGTCCCGCCAGCACATGCACCAGTGCGGCTTGTACCTGCCTGCCCCCAAGGTGCAATGGATCTGGAATCAATGAATTTCTCACTGAGGGGTAAAAAGGGTGAGGGAAAGGGGTGGAGAAGGAATATAACATACATCTGCCTGCAGCAGCACAAACAGGACATCCTAAGTTGTCCCCAGCAGACCACTGCCAGGCTGGACCCAGAAGAATCACAGAATTGTCTAGGTTGGAAGGGACTTTTGAGATCATCTAGTCCAACCATCAACCTAACTCCGATTAAAAAAACCACAAAAAACCAAAACCAAAAAAACCCAAACCAACAACCCATTACTAAACCCCATCACTAAGCAGTATGTCTACCCGTCTTTTAAATACCTCCATGGATGGCGCCTCAACCACTCCTCCTGGCAGCCTGTTCCAATACTTAATAACCCTTTCGGTGTAAAATGTTTTCCTGGTATCCAATCTGAATCTCCCCTGGTGCAACTTGAAGCCGTTTCCTCTTTTCCTATTGCCTGTGACTTGTGAGAAGAGACCAAACCCCACCTCTCTACAACCTCCTTTCAGGCAGCTGTAGAGAGCCATAAGGTCTCCCCCCTCAGCCTCCTTCAGGCTGAACCTAAGGTCCCTCAGCCCCTCCTCACCAGCATTACTCTCCAGATTCCTCAGCACCTTCATTGCCTGTCTCTGGACCGGCTCAAGGTGACTCAAGGTGAAGCAAAGGAGGAGACAGGAAATAACCTCACCTTCACTCCCTGGTCTGGGAACAGAGACAGCAGCTGGTGATCCAGCCACATCAGGCAATGCAGAAGACAGATCACAAATGCTGCAACCCACTAGGTACCTGCCAGCACAACATGGCAAGAGCAGCTGGAAAAAGGAATAGAAAAGCCAGATTTCAAGAGAATTAATTTGAATGTGCTCCCACACTCAGGAACAGGCTTTAGAATTTGCTAATTCCTTTTGAAGTCCATCACCCTTGTCCTCTCCTCAATCATGCCCTAAAGGAACACAGGAATTTTAAGCGCAACTCCTCTAACATGAGCATGTGCTGTAACCTCCTGTAACAATTTCAGGCTTTTAATTCAGAAGAATTAGTAGGGAAATACAATAAAATCTATTTAGAGTAGTTTCAACCTGGGTTCCACCATCAAATGACTTTCAAATGCCTCATGAGGGCATTTTCAGAGCCTTCTCCCTCAGTTTCCACTTGGTTAATCGTGGGTATATGAATTTACCTGCTCCCCCAGAATGTGTTAGGAATTACAGGCATGGCATGCCTCGAAGTTATTGAATTGTTTATTTTTCTGCTGTTCACAAGATATTTGTGTAAATGACATGCTATTAGAGATGCAGAGAAAATCTAAGTGGCATTTGGGTAGAAATACGCAGCTACAGTTTTACTGAAACATGCAAATAGATTATTTTATTACAGTCAAAACACTTGAATATGTAAATGCAGTCGCACCTAACACAGACTCCGCAGACATATTTTGATGCTTCTCTGGGTTCTCCTTGGCTGCCTTTCTCCTGCTATAAATTCTATGTGTCATATTTAATATGATTTTTTAAGAAGATCTGCCTTTTCTAAGCCTAGAATACAAACAGAAATGACAGGTATGCCATTTTGAATTTGCTCCCCCCTCCTTTTAAATAGCTAACACCTTTCCATTATGCTGGAAGAAGGCATTTTGACCAATGCATCTGTACACATTATATATGTGCCTTAATGTTGCCATACGACCTAACCTGATGTTCGGGTAAGGGAAAAAACGACATATGAATACGCAAAGGTAATTTATCTGTGTGGATCTAGACCAGCTGTAGTATGCAAGCAGCGAAACTACATATGGAGCTGCGTAACTTACCATAAATATGATATTAAAGCATTTCAGCCAACCTGCTTCCTTATTTTTCCTATATAGAAAACAAAATTTGAAAGAATCTTTAAACTCTTTAAAGAAGACTCTAAATATTTTATTGGATTTTTTTTTCTTCATTTTCTTCCTTCCATACTGAAATTACTTAATTTGTTTGTGCAGGAACAAGGCAGGAGTTCATCTTCACAATAATGATGAAAAAAATAGCACAGAACAAGTATGGCAAACAGTTGTCATCAAGTTCCAACCCCTGGCAGCCAATATGATCTAAAGGCACATAACTGCACACATCATGTCCCAAAATACTGTCATGAAACATTACCCCAAAGCTTTTAAAGGATACTGGATGAAAGGAAATTATATACCTCTGCAGGATGAGCAATTTTTGGGTTTTATTTTTGGACAACTGATGACTGGTGTTCCTCTACGGCATGACTGCAAGCAAACCGCTCAGTGCCACCAGTACCAGAAAGGAAGAGATCGTAAAACGGAGGTAGGCTTGGGAAAGTATTTTAGGGTTTACTTTAGGAGGAAGATTAGGTGGCAACAGATGAACTTCTCGTCTGCTTGCTGTTTTGACTTCTTCAGGACTGCCATCATGTCCACAGACACGCACCTGTGTATTTTCTGTCTGTGCACAGCTGAACAGGGGTCTGTTTTCCTGCTTTGGGCCCCTCTATGCCTGGTCTCACTCCTCTGTGAGCTCTCTGGGTGAGAAACTGTCCCTCACTGCCACTGTCCTGCAAGGTTTCTGGCCAGAAGTTAGCTTATGAAATTTTAACTGCAAAACAAGTAATAAGAGCTCATCCACACTCCTTTTGGAGCACATTTTGTGCTACTCTGGAGACCAGAACATTACCGTTCCCTGTACTGTTTTGCCCACTCTACAGTGAATATTATCATTGCCGTTTGCCAATTGGCAATCTGAAGAGAACAGACAAGAAACCAGCTTCTCAAAACCATGGAGCTGGTGATTATTCCCCAGTCAAGTGCTTGACTTACTGTACAACACGGTGGAGACTGAGGGCTCCTCTGCTATGAATATTGCTATTGCATTATGCAGACCATTAAACCCAAATTTATAGAAGACAGGCATTAAAAAAATTCTCTTTGGTGGCTAATCTGCTGCCTTCAATAGAAAGTTATTGGTCTCTTTCATCATCTCTTTAGAGGGTTAAGTTGCTTTTTTTCTGTGTATTACACCCAATGTAGATATTGATATAATTACTTGGCACTGATGAGTGAACTTTTTTCAACACAGGTAGATGCATTATTCCTTCCCTACTCCTGCTCCTCAGCTCAGAGGTACTTGTCACACAGGTCAGCTCAACATGCTTTGCTCTATTCAGGTAACACTTTTGCCAGGATAATTGTCAGTCAAGTAGACATTTCCCTAGCAGGCTGTAAAAGATACAGTAAAAAAATGTCATCTTTTCTCCCAAAGTTTTTCAGGCAGGATTAAAACAAACCAAAACAAACCAAAACCACACCACACTCCCCTCCTCCAAACACACAACTGCCCAAAGACCAGCTCAGCTTTCTTCACGTTCATGTAACAAGAAAACTTCCACTCGCCAGCTGTAAGGATTTATATGCCTGTGTTTAACATCATGAGTAACAGTGACTTGAGTTTTCCTACAAGGGTAACACCTCAGCGACAGATGACAAGTTATACATTTTAATGCCTACAATCCCACCTCCAGACACTGCCCTCAGGACTAGAGGGTCCTATAAACCTGATAGCTCACATCTAAGGCTGAAGTACATTTTCCCCAAGTGAGATGGTTTAGGTGGAGGATGGTGCCTGGGACCAGCAACACAACCACACATGGAAGCCTTGGCAACAGCCAGGGCCATTTGCACTGTGGGTTTAACACCCCATGGCTTCTCCTCCACGACTTAGGCTGCTGATCTTGGCCAGGGTCCTCCACAGGAGACACTAGACCAAAACAAGGAGTTTTTCTGACTGCAAAAACTCAAGCTGAACAGACTCCTGCCATTTTAAGAGCCCTCCACGCTTTCTAGAGGGTCAGATTAAACATCTCATCCCTGGAAAAACAAGAACCACCTGGGGATCTAATCAAAAGGTCAATTACAAAATGAGCATCTCCCTGCTCTGACAACAGCTGGTATCCTGAAACACTTTTATATTCCTTTTTTCAAATGGGAAGATATTTTTCACAGCACTGATGCTTTTATTTTTTTTTAGTTCTGAAAGAGATTCAAAATTGTTCCAAAAAAACTCTAAAAAACTCACTTTTGCCAGGTGTACTGGCCACCCGGCTAACGACTGACAGCTGGTCACCTCTGGATACACAGCAGCCTGAGCCAGGTTTTCCATAATCAGCATAAAAATTTAGAGTTGTACAGAACATTTGGAGTTCTGGATGAGATGTTATTTGGCAACAGAAAATATGATGTAGCTGAAAATTTCTGACCAGCTGTAGCTCATCTCAATGCTTTTGGTTCAGTCTCATCACTAGGCAAGTGAAAGCTATTTCAATCTCAAAACAATTAGCACACACAGCTTCTCTGCGTGTTTCCTCTCTCATTCAGTTCATACTTGCCACTGCAGGAGAACCCGTGTTAGATTTAGATTAAACCTGCAGGAAAGCGGCTGAAAAGAAAGCAGCAAAGACTAAGGAAGCATTTTCTTTCCTCGCTTCTTTCACTGTTGATCTCTCTCTGAAATTTCCAGCCTTGTGCTTTTATAACGTCCTAGTACATGAAGGAGGTTGTAACATAAAATGTTACACTCGATGGGGCATGATGTGATATTGAAGCCAAATGGCCAGATGCTCTTTTCTGATCTATTTCCTGCGCTCCCACTTCATAGAGTGTTTTTAACAGTATTCACAAGCTCTAGTCCTGTAGTTCGCTGGCAATTTCATGCTAGAGCACCATTGCGCTATGTTCTGATGAAAACATTGTTTTTCCATTCGAGGTTACAGTTATCTTCAATTTGATAAAAAGCAAAAAAAAAAAAAGAGGGGGAAAAAAAAAAGAAGAAAAAGGATACTGTTCAAAGAAACCGCAGACCGGTAGGGAGCAGGATTCTCCTCCCAGAAACAAGATTGAGCATCCTATATAGAGTACAGTTAAGACTACATGAATGATTTAGTAGGAGAAAAAAACATCTACTCTAACTTAGCTGGAATAGGCCAAGGGTTATCTTTTAGTTGTTTGGTTTCGCTTAACACTGTTTTCACATTTCTCTCTCTCTTGTGCAGGAAGGCCTTTTACAGGCAAAATCCCCCGATTTGAAAGGTGGTTGGTGTCAGACACTTGAAACACAGCACCAGGTGCTGATAACACTGGGACTCAGCCTGTCCTTTCCATCTGCTCTTTCATGGTTTTCCTGCTTGCTGACCACGCTGCATGAGCACCCATTACTGGGAGGATACAGCCACAGTGCCAGGACCAGAGTAACCAGGGCTGCTAACAGTTTTCTCCAAGCTGTAATAGAGTTAGCGCCTCGTGTTGCCTGTTGGGACTGGCAGTTGTGCACTTTGGCAATGGGGCAATCCGTGGTGACTTCAGACACGCCGGGGCTCAATAGCCTGGGATTTAATGCCTGCATGAATTTCTTCGCTTACAACTAAGTCTGTCTCCTTTGCCAGACAGAATGCATTATTGCTATATATAAATGTCAAGCCTAATCTCATCCCGTTTGAATAAACGAAACTCTGTTGGAATAAAAAGATGCCGAATATTTAGACAGGCAGAGGACCTGGCTCATCATATATGCACATCACCAGAGAACAGACTATTCCAATCCCTCTTCTGAAGAGCGAAAAGACCTGAGAATTAATGCAATCCAGGCACCATGAATCCAATTCTTTCATGATTTCTTAATGCTTGACTTTACAAGCGTAACATTCTTTTGCCTTAGGAAATGCCTACAAAAACGCTAAATTAAATTGGAGATGGACAAGAGGACACCTTTACTTACATGGCTTATCTGGAAGGTGAGACCTGGGAAATTTATCATGGAGATCTTTGCAATCTCTGCAATGGAGTAACTTCCAATAACAGTAGATTACATCAATTATTAGGATTTTGCTTAGGCAGTGCAGAGTTCAGTGTAGAACTGGTCAGAAACATTTTAATAGCATTTAACTTCATGCTGAAAATGCTGATTTATCACAATCCAATGTGAATAGGCATGTCTAAGGAGAGAGTGCACTACGTTTTCAGATGTCAGCAATTATGAATTTTTGTTAACATCATTTAAGTGATTAAATGTCTTTAAACTGAAAGGCTTCTTTAAAAAACTTTTCATTTGAAACTGAATTAATTTATACTAAAATTTACTGCTTTGGAAAGTTCAAAATAAAAATTAAGTAGTTTTGGATCTATCAAAATAAGACATTTTGATTAACCTTTTGTAAAATTTTCACTTTTACTTTACCACAGCATATATATTACTGAAATTTTGAGAAACTCTCCTGAATGGGGTTCCTGCTTAGCTCTAAGATTAGGGGCCTGGCCTCATGAATCACACAGTGTAAAATCACTGTCCAGAATTCAGAATTCAAGTCTGCCATACATAAACCTTGTGGCATTTTTATTACAGCATACCAGCCTAGAATCTGTGTTTAAAACACTGAGTTCTCAAAGGTATCTAAATCTCCTTAGCTGAAGGTAATAAAATCAGGTCAAGAATTCACTACTCAATAATCTTCCTTTAATGTTTCTGTTTAGAGAAAATGTAGCTCATCTGTTTTTAAAGAAAGTGAAGCTGGGCCATATAGCAAGAGTTTGGAGAGTATAATGATTTGCTTGTGTATGAAAGTCCTTTAGGTAACGAGTTTTATTTCCTTGTAAAGAGATTTCAGTGAATCTGCATCATGACATTTTTATAGTACACATATACAGTACATACTATTTCTGCAAAGCCCCAGGGTGGGACTGCATATCTATATACATAGCCCAGGCTTGATTTCTGGTAGGCAGCCTGGCCACTGTTAGCAATGTAAACACAACAGCAGAGAGTGCAAATCATCTAAGTTTTTATCCTGCTTTCAGACGATTCTTTTCAATCCCGATAAACTGTGTGTTCTCAGGGCCACGCCACTGCCAGTTGCCAAAACCGGCCAAAGTTATCTCTAACAAATCTGCACAACGATATCAGGTCACAATTAACCTTAAGCATCCAGCTAACTCTGGTGGGGAACTAAGCCATCATTTGAAGTCACCATAGAGTTGATTTGTCACACTGTTACCTAGGGACATCTCTAGTTGATTTCTCTGGCCAGGACCTTTTAAACAGTAGGTTCCTTCAAGATATCACAAATTGGGTAAGTCATTTGTTTGGGGGAGTGGAGGGTGTTTGCTGGTTTTGTTTGTTTCCAAATCTCTGACTTAGCACCTCTAAGAATCCATCAAGTGATGCAGATTCCCTCCTTCGAGGTATAGCACAGTTAAGAATCAAGCAGCACAGCCAGTTGATGCTGGCCATAAAAGAGAAAAGGTTTTGCTTTCAGTGGTGGTAACGTATTTTTTATTTAATTTGTTTTGACTCTTAATGGTGGAAGCAGAATTTAATTTCTACTGGAGAATCCTTTAAAATAAATGCATGATCTCTTCCCACCCACTATTATAGTTGATGGCTACAAAATAAAAAGAAGAGCAATTCATTCACCTTATCAGTGCAGCACTAGAGGGAGAGATCCTTAGTGCAATGATTAATAACTCACTATAAAATGATGCATCATAAATTGCTTGTATTAGGTCAAATCATAAACTAGGCTTTTAATGCTTCTGTGATCCCTCTCTAAATAATTGTCTGTAGCTCCCACAACACAGGGAACTTATGTGG
Organism: Thinocorus orbignyianus; assembly: GCA_013400375.1. Taxonomy (NCBI): domain Eukaryota; kingdom Metazoa; phylum Chordata; class Aves; order Ciconiiformes; family Thinocoridae; genus Thinocorus; species Thinocorus orbignyianus. The sequence goes on from VXBW01002145.1 coordinate 99,392, forward strand.
CACTTGCAAACCATGCAGTTTCTTAGAGGGTCATAATTTGGGATTCTTTCTTACAGCGATCCCTCTCTCCTTCTCCATTTAAGCAATCCTTGAATTTCTCTTATTACTGGAGCATCTCTCTGTAATAGAGGACAGAGGGGAGCAGCAATGGAATCTATCCTGAATTTAGGGTGTCTTCTCCAGCCACAGACACATTCACAGCCGAGCTGCAAGAGAAGGTAGCATTGTTTTTCTTTATCTCTGCCTCCGGGTTGGGAAAAGGACAGCTGAACCGCAGCTGAAATGGAAATAGGGCTCGCTGGATGCAGGTGGCTACAAAGCAGGCAGATCATTGATGTGGTGCTTGCCTGAATGCAGCTAATAAGCCAATTTGCCCATGCTTGTGAAGGGCACCTCATCCACGTAGGAGTCAGCCGTGACTTGGTTTTGTAATCTCCTGGCCAAAATCAGTTTTCAGGTGCTTATAGACAATTCCCATCAGCTTCAGTAGCTGGCTGGTGAACATGAAGAGAATAGCACCATTTGTCCATAACAGAATTCCATCCTGTATTTATCCATCTTGCGGTGAAACTGTCATATTTGAAAAATATAGTACAAGATGACACTATATAAGTGTCCATCTATTTCTGTGCTGTCACAAAATTGCAATCACATCCATCTCCCATTTATTTCCCAGAACAGCTGGTACTTTTTCTCAACCAAACCAGAATCTCCCTCACTTGGCAAATAGAATTTGGCTTCACTGCAACGCTAACCTATTAGGAGAGTTACAGCTCTAACCAATATGAATTCTATACAGAGTTAAAACAACAGCTGCAGAGCCCTAAGTACTTTCAATGGATGTGGTAGCCCTGTCCCTTTATGCACTGCTTACTCAACGCAGAAAATTACTTAGGCTAATTATTTAAATATTTCCATTTATGGAATTTAGAAAAGGGAAAAGCCAATAGTGGATTACCCAAGATGATAATTTTTTAATAAACAACAGATTTAAGGGGGATTAGCTGGGTTATCAAACAGCAACCTCCCAAATCACCTCATTAGTTTCACTGACTTTCCCTATTTCACTTTAATGAAACAATTTAAATAAGGGTTCATTAGATGCAAGGTAATCTAATTCAGACACTCCAAGCCTAATCCCTTTTCTTTAGCAGTAACATGATAAGAGTTTGCAAAAAAGTTTAAAGGATTATTGTTACAGCTATTTTAAATAGGGATTGTTTTCAGCCAAATGTGTGCCACCACTTCCCCACCATTTTATAATTTATTATTGTACTATTTCTTGCTTTAATTCAGTTTTTCCTTCCCTTTTCTGTCTTTTCTCGCTCCAGAAAAGCAAAGTCACACAGGGGCAACAGGCTTTTCACATGGCTCCCCACAGCCTCCTCCTGGAGAAACTGATGGGTTAAGGTCTAGCCAAGTGGTCTGTGCAATGGGTGGGGAACTGGTTGACAGGCTGCACCCAGATGGTGGTAGTCAATCTCTCCTTTTCAAACTGGCAACCTGTCACAAGTGGGGCACCCTAGGGACCAACAGGGAGTCCAATGCTGTTTAATGTCTTCATACGTGATCTGGATGATGGGATCAGTGCGCTCTAGCAAAGTCTGCTGATGACACCAAACTGAGTGGGGAAGTGGGCACTTCAGAAGGAAGAGCCATCTTGCAGTGAGACCTGGACAGTCTGGAAGAGTGGTCTAACAAGAACCTTGTGAAATTCATTAAGAAAAAGTGTAAGGTCTGGCACCTGTGCAAACAAAATCCAGGAATGCTGGGATCTACTCTGCTGGGAAATGGACCTGGGTTCTGGTGGACAATAAGCTCAATATAACTGAACAGCGTTCTGCTAAGGCAAAGAAAGTCAACAGGATGCTAGGCTGCATCAACAAGGGCATCACCAGCAGAGATAAGTCATTATCCCACTCTGCTCAGTGTTGGTCAGGTCACATCTGGAACGCTGTTCAGTTTTGGTACCTGCTATACAAAAGATGTGGATAGGCTGGAGAGGGTCCAGAGAAGGGCCACAGAGATGATCAAAGGATGGGGAAGCCTGTCATTTGAGAAAAGGCTGAGAGAATTGGCTTTGTTCAGCCTTGAGAAAAGAAGGCTTATGGGGGATCTTATCACCATGTTCCAGTATCTAAAGGGTGGCTACAAAGAAGGCGGAAACTCCCTTTTTACACGAAGTCACATAGAAAAGGTGAGGGGCAATGGGTACAATTTACTATTAGGGAGACTGAGGAAAATTTTTCCCACGGAGAACAATCCAGCAATCTATCCAGGGAAGTAGTGGATTCCCCAACACTGGACACTTTTAAGATCCAGCTGGACAACGCACTGGGCCATCTTGTCTAGGCTGTGCTCTTGCCAAGGAAGGTCGGACCAGATGATCCCTGAGGTCCCTTCCAATGTGGTATTCTACGATTCTGCAACCCCTCTGTACAGGTATAGGGGATATGCCACATGCCCACCTGGGTCAGTGCACCAGGCCTTGGGAAAGGGAATGATTTTTTGCAACTTACTTTGAGATTCTAGAGTTTAAAAAAAACAAAACCAAAAGCTTTGTAAATTCACAGGGATTTTATAAATATCCTAGAGGGAAGGGAGAAGGTTCCCGTGCATTTTCATGCTGCTAGTTTCTGACAGCTCTGAAAGACATGCAGGAGCAGATCACACGTAGGACTTGCAAATTAGAAGACAGACACTGTGTCTTACTTTACTGTGCTAGATCCAGACTGAAAACATAGAGTAACAGATTTATGCTATGGACACACAGCCTACTTCAGAATGAACTCACCCGTGCTCTTGTACTTTTTTAAAGCCTTTTTAAAACAGTAGGGTTAATTATTATTTATATGAGAAAAAAAAATCCAAATGAAAAAATAAAAAAAAACAACCCAAAGAATGACAGCAAGTTTCTAGATCCTAGGTTTCTGCAGACTTTAACAGGATTCCTACCCCTGAAAACCTGTCCTTTCTCACTTCAAATCCTCGTTTCTTCAAGCAAGTGCCATTTCTAATCCTATTAAAACCTTTGCCTCTGTTTACCAGGACCCCTAATCGTACTCAGCAAGTTCTTCTCATCTAAGGAATAGTGACAGCTCTCAGATTTCTTAGGAGGATTATTCATCAGCTATGCCAGAGTTTTGCCAGACCGCTCAATCTATTCTGGGAGCAGCCATGTGGAAAAAGTTTCAAACAGCTCAAAGCCCTGCACAATGATAAAGGAAAGCTCACACAATCCTAGTAATAGCCTGACCTTCTTAAGGAAAATTGGATGATTTGTGGTAGCAGTTTTTCTGTCCCCTATGTGAATTCTGAACCTTAAAGTATAAGCAGTGTATTCGCACTGTCCCATTAGAAACCCTATCCCTCTTGCGATGCTGGAATAATAAATAGACACCCATAAGGGAATATAAACTCTTGCTGCAATGACCTTCTTCCCCAGCCCACTGGTGTGAAGGAGTTTGTAGCCATTTTACAAAAAGAGAGTCAGATAAAGAACGGACTAATTTGATGTTCAGTGTTTCACCACAAGCAGAATATATGCCTTAATGAGCACATTACATGCACCAGGGATGTGTTAGTCTGAAGCAGAGAATAAAGAGTAAGGTGAAAATAATTAAATGGTTAGCTTTACAATGAGGAAACTGTGTTCATGCAACATTAAGTGGCCTAATTTTCAAGTGCTAAGCGAAGACCAGTTCCTTGGACTTCAGAAGGACTTGCTGGACAGCAGCACCTTGCAAACAAGGGTGAAAGATCATGAGTACCAAACCTCCTATAGGTATAGAAGCACAGGGTGGACTGATGCTGTCCCAGAGTCTTCTGTCACATTTTGCACTGACCCATCCAACAGGATTAATTATCTGTAGTACCCTGTAGTTTTGATTCTATAAGGAGGACCTTTAAAGTTTTAAAATACCACATCATGTATGGTATGTAGAATACCACAACTGATTTCTACCAGCCTGGCCTTAGTTTTCTCTTGGTATGGCATCTGCTAGACACAAGCACACAACATCACTTAGGCACAATGAGCACATGCAGACTTGGTTTTTGCACAACCAGAGGTACTGGGAAAGGGTTAAGTCTGTCTCTTTGGGTTCAGACACTGTCAGAATGAACCAATAAACCATATTTCTGACTGTTACCAGTTCTCTCAAGGACCGTAAGCCAGGGATATTAATTTACTAGGACTGTCAGTTCCAGATAGTGTTGCAATATCAATTACTTTAGCATAATAGCCTATCAATCAGACAGCAATTCTCTTGTACCACAGGCTCCCCGTCTTTCTTCGCAAATGGACATGGCAGAAAGTTTCTTCTTTGTCACTCACCCTCATGCCTAATTCAATATTTTCTCCTCCATAGACCTCCATACCAGGGTCAAGCAAGCCAATCTCTCCAAAATACTCTCGGTCCACTACAAATGAGCATCCAATCATGGCTGGTGTCCTGCACAGAGATATTAAAGCAAAAAATTAAGCTGTTTATTAGCTACTTCAGAATCAACCTCATAACAAATTTATACAGACAAAACAGTTCTTAGTCTTCAAGTTTACATTTTAAATTTATCTGTTAGCATGCAATCACATTCTACATCATCCCCCAATGGACAGAGGACCTTGTTGGACCAGAGTCACCCAAAGAACCAGGACATTGCCAGGCAATCTTAGACCAGCCATCTATGAGACATTCTCAAGACGTGAAGTCAAGCACTCCATGCACCTAGGTGAAGCATCAGGCTGTTTTTCCTTTGTTTTGTAGACACAACCTCTGTGCTGGAGCTGAAGTTCACCACCATATGACCAGCACAAGAACCAGAAAAAACTTTATTTGAAGAAATCCCAGAAATGTCAGAAATGTGGAGTTCCGCAGTGTGTAGTAAGTGCACATCAAGAGCCTTAGATCAATCACAGTGTGTAGTTTGGCAGGGACTTCCTGAAGTCAGCTTTATCAGATAAATTTCAGTCTGTATGAAGCTATTCCATGATTTACATTCGTATGTTTGCTGAGATCAGTCTTCAGAAAAGGAAAAATTTTCAGAGGAAGAGACTCTGCCCTCAGATCTGCCACTGGACCAACTGTGTGATTTCAGATAAATCATTTCCCTTCTCTGAGCATCACATTTCTTTATGTGCAAAACTATAGTTTTGCTCTCTTTTACAAAGCAACCTGAGCTCTGTCACTGAGCCAAACTACTTGACAATAAATTTTGAGATAATTTACCATATAAACATAAGCATTACTTCAATGCAATACAAGCTAGTGACATTTGCTGCTTTCATCTGTCTACACTTCTTCTGCATCTCTGCACTGGTCACAATGCCTGCCTCTTTAAAATTCAATGTAGGAGCTCTGTTCTGCTGCTCTAGCTCAAAATTTAAAAATGTAAACTGGACAAACTTTAAGGTGGAAAACCAGCAAGAGCCTGCAGCTCCACATTTGACTAGCAATTCAGCTGCAGGCTGCACAGCGCCTACTGGCAGATCATGAGTAGTCATCCTGCAGTCTGATCTACAGGATGTGCCCAGGCCCTGGGGAAGGACACACACCCTCTCCTCCCCCTCCCATTTTAGTGGAATCCCAACAGAGCGGACTGCTGGAACAGGAAAACCACAAAATCATTTGAGAGGTGAACAGTTCTAGAGCTGACCTAGAAGAATGAGCTGTGCTCCCTCTTCCACTGAAAGGGAAGCAAGTTTGGACCATCTGACAGATAGGACATCGTTCCTAACAGGGCTATTGTAAAAAGATATCAGGAAATTTCTAGTTCATGCCGATTTACTATTTTCTACTAGAACATAGAATGCTCTATCTATTGCTCAAGCTTACGTAAACACAATGAAAATGCCCAAGAGAAACAAAGATGATGGAAAAGGTCTAAAACCTATTTTTAGAAGTCTCCTTTGGAATGCACTAATGTTATACTGTCACTGTGAAGTCCCTCTCATCCCAGATACATGCATGTTTCTTCAGCTGGTACAGAAAGCTATTCACAAGGTATTTGCTGATAGCACCTGAGAAACATATTCATGAGGCAGTTTCATACACATGTGAAAAACTGCCCTGGTTGGGAAAATGAACACATTTTTTACCCATGTATTGGTGGATCCCACCGGTAGCAGCAAGTGGCTGCTGGAATGGTGTTATCACAACCGGTCATTTTTCTCATCAGCAGTTCACCATTTCTACAGCAGGAGGTTAAAAAGGCTTCAAACAAACAGCCGAGATTTGGTTAGATAAAACAATTCTTCGCTTCTGGGCCTAATGCATACCCCGACATTGCAGAACACAGTCCAAACTATGGCAGGAACTATTTGGTACCCTTGAAAAGGTTCATTTGCTGAAGCACTGCTGTTGCTTATCTGTGATGGACTCTGTTGTAGCACTCACATTACTGGTACTGCTTCAGCATCTTCCCCTTGCACTTTTTCTCAGTTGAAAAGCCACTGCAACGTCTCAGATCATTACAAGCCTGTACTGCAGTGCATACTATCCCTCTCATGTTTTCCCTGCGTAACTGAAAAAGGCAGATGCTGATAGAAATGCATTTGATTGGCACTGCTCCTGACCAAGAAGTTGAAACAGCTTGATTAACTCTCACATTCCACCTTTGCAGAGGGAGATGCATTCCCTGGATCATGAGCTGGAGTGATGAGATTCAAAGGCAAACATCTGGCTTTCACAGCTGACTTTGGACTGAGCTGGGGCTCTCAGCCGGATCCCTGCACCCACTCAGTCAAAAAGGCTAGAGGAAACTGAGGCCAGATGTCACAAACCCTACAAAGAAATTGGAGGAGAGTCACCACAAGCGTCCTCTCCTACACCCCGACATGTGCATGCAAGAAACCCCAGCACGTCTCTGCTTGGCGCCGTTATTTGTGAAGACTTTCTGCCAAATCAGTCTCTAGTCAAAAGTGGCCTCAAAGCTCCGTGAAAACCACACAATGTCCTGGGTACTCCTGATTGGACACATTCATCTTCTGTTGATGTATATTCTTATAGACCATGATCTCTGCAAGATGGATGGCAGTTATAAATTCAAGTTACTTTGTAAAATGCATCTTCCTGCTTTTAATTCCTAGACCTATGCCCGAAGACAAGGCTTGCCTAAAAAGACTGAGAGCTTTTCTGTTCAAAGGACTAGACATATCCTATACATATAGCCCACTATCTCATCCTGTATTACTGAAAACCATATTTTAGGCTACCAAGGAATAAACCGGGTCTAGAAACTGAAATAAAAGAAGGACATGATCAAAGAAAGGGAATTCAGGAGCTCTGAAATGAAACAAGCCTTTGAGGGAATATTTAGTTATTTCTTAAGTGTTAACCATGATAAAAAAGGAAAGGAAGTGGGAGGAAGAAAGGCATGCGGCTTCATTTTCCTCTTTATGTCTTTGAAGCTAAACACCGGCTTAACTGGATGAAAGTTAGAGCATCACTGTTTTGCAAAACTGAGCTGTTAGTTTGGGTTCAAGATTCATTCTCTTTCCAGCCACTCCCACCCCCATCCCAATTCCTCTGGAGGCAGCTCCTTACAGGATGTGTCTTATAAGATGCTCCCATGAGGACATTTCTCCTTCCTTCCTAATGAGGAGCGGTACCTCTCACCTTTTCAGACTGCTCTCAGGTGCTGGAATCTCTCTTTCTCTGGGGGATGGATTTTTGCAGCTGTCAGCTCTGTCCATTAAAAAACTGGCTTGTTAATTGAATGGGGGTGGGAAAAATATTTTAGATGTAACTACATAATCATCACTCACAGATGAATGCCACTGAGGACTGCCTTTGTAAATCCCTCTTTTTCTTCTAGGTTTTATTTCTTCTCATTACATGTACTCAACTACAGACTCCACAAGTTTTCATAGTTTATTTAGGAAAAAAAAAAACAAACAACTCACATTTTTTCCAGGAACAAGCAACGACAGCAGTGCAATGGCAGAAGGAATCACATCCAGCTTTTCCGAGAAGGCAGTCAAAAATTGCTACTGTCACTGCCTTTCTCTACCTGAGTTTGGCTGCTTGCAGCCACTGCTCTTCTGCACAGCAGCACAGCTGCAGCCCTGATGCTGAACTGAGCAGCCTGTGGCTCTGCCCTGGCTGCATCCTGTCACGATGGAAGAACTTATCTACAATGTTGAATTTTCTGCATACTGCGTGTTCAACACTTCCATCAGGTTCAACCAGAGTTTTGGGCATTCAGTCCTCATCAAGCCCAGGCCCTTAACTTCACTGTGCTTTGAGTGATCCAACTGTAAACTACGGTTAATGTGATCGCACAGCCCAGTGAGCTGGTAACAGCGCTGTGAGCTAGGGGACCCAGACTCTCTTCCCAGCTCAGTCACTCATCTGGTCTTCAGCAAGTCACTTCCCTCTGCCTTTGTTTTTCCATCTGTGAAAAACAAATACAATACTGGGGAAACTCTGAGAACTGATTGGGCAGAATGAACGTCTGAGATTCCCTTCTAAAATTGCTCTAAGCATATAAGTGGATAATTTTATACTGGAATACATTGTTACACTGATATACTGCACACGCTTTTTAAAAAACCTGCCGCCCCTGTTAAAAGCGTAAGACCCTTCTTTGGCTGTAATCACTGGGTTTTCCCAGTACCTGAAAAACTCCAGCATATCTACTGCTTTTAATAGAGCACAGCAAAGACTTCCCTTGAAAGTCAGAAGTGGATATATGAGCAAAAGCAACTGCATTAGCAGGTCTTAAACATTGCTCACTAGCCAAGGGGTAGCAAAGGAGAAGGTGCATGCCCTTAGCATTCACACCTTCAGATAAAATATATTAAGCTAAACTGCACCTCCTTTATATAAAAGGCCCTTTGTCTTATGTAATGGACTTTCTAGTAAAACAGTGACATATTTAGAAGGAAGGTATCATAAAATAGCAATTAGAGGTGTATTATTTTTTACCAGCACCTCAAACGTGTTGAGAAACATAATTGATTGGTGGAATACTCTTTGACACAACTGAGGATGTTATAAGCAACAGCAGCACTCGAAGCATAACGCGGGAAACAGCAAAATGTCTCTTGCAGCTAAAATCTTAAAATGTAGAGTAGAATAGTATTGATTCTGCTCTGGACAACAATACAGCATAATAAATTTGTGGAAATTACCCAATGGCTTTGCTGTAGCGAGGGATATGAGAGAGATATTACTCAGGGTAATATTCTGTGGAAAAAGAGGACTCACAGAGCAGCACTTCGTGGTGGTAAACGCTCCCTCCCTTCCTGCCTGCTGTTGCTGCAGGTAGAGTGCAGGTGGCTCCAAGGGAAGAGAGGTACTGTATGGAAGAGGGAGTGCCTGACAGGGGAGAGGGTACCAGGAACAGAGGACACTTTGACTAGAGATGAAATTCCCTTCTGTAAGTCTGAGTCACAAGCATTTCATTTCAGTGAGATCTCCAGGAGCATCGCTCTGTCAGTAGAACTCTAGCAGATGCCAATAGCCTTTTCTCAGCCAGGTGCATCCCCCGCCTTCCCTTTAGAGACAACTGAAGGATGCTGCCTGGGGCCCTCACTGGGAAGAAGTCAAGGAGAAGGGGACGAGCAGCAGCCTGACATACTGCATGTGGTATGATAAGTCTCTTTCCCTTGCACCGTTCTCTACCTGCCTTAAGATCAGCATGCATGCAATCAGATCCCATTTGAAAGAGTTTTAAGAGCACACAACAAGCCTAATTTCCAGGAAAACTGATCTACAATGAATCACACGTAAATACATAAATACCAACACAAATATAACTATAAATAAACATATAAATGTATATACAAAAGGATAAGGAGAGAGAATAGCACATCACACACCATACCTTTCAGTTTTCCACCCATCCTGGCAGAATGTTTCTTTGATTCAGGTTCCTAAGCAGAAGCTCACCCAGCTCTGAGAGACAAGTGTGGAAACTTGCACAGTACCTGCATAAGCATTTATATTTTTTTCTTTTCTTATAACTCATGTTTTCTGCAAGAAAGAGTCACACCAGGCTGCAAGAAAGAGTCACACCAGAACAGAACTCAGGACAGATTTGCTGCCTAAGAGCTACAGGGGAAAAAAGCCTGACAAGCTTAAAGATGGGAAGGTTTGTTAACCCCTTTGGAGATGTATAGCATGTGACTAAAAGCAACCCGGAATGCTTGGCTATGAAAGTTAGGGCAATAATGATATAGATTAACTATCTGATGTCCCACAGAAGTATATTTTTGGACCAGGAAGGATACCAGTCAAAACCTGGACAAATGAAAAAGGAACTGCTCTGCTACAGGCTCCTGTGGAGCAGCAACTGAAAAGATGGCCATTATCAAGACAGAGTCATCAGTTTTACTAGTACATGATGGCATGGTCTATCCTGAAAGACTTTACAGATGAGCCCCTCCCTGAGCTCAGGCACACGGACACATTTCCTGCCAGAGCAGCAAAGACTCAACACGGCTGTGTCACTGTCACTAGGACAGACCAGCATGGGACTAGACTCGCACGAGAGAGGCAAGCACACTGCCAGCCGATGGAGGCAGCACAAACCACCTCACTCTAGGCAGATCAGATGTTAGTTTATATACATAAACGAGACACAAGTGCTTTGTGGAGTGGCTGACAGTGCATGTACATACCCATTCCTACTGTTACCAAGCTATGGCATATTAAAGCAGTAAGTGAGAACATATGCAACAATGAAATGCACCAGTGCTGCTGGAAGAAGATAAAACGGAAAGCTGTGCAGCGCTTGGCTGTGTCAGGCTGACTAATGACTCTAATGCTAGTGGCTGCTGATCAAGAAATCAAACACAGATCAGTCCATCATACTCACGGCAGGTGAGGGAAGATGAGCCAGAGCTCAGGGCACCAGAATCATTCCTCGCTGTTCTAAAACACAGTAGTATCTTCTGCATACAGAAAAAAAACCCTCAGCTTGTTTCAGTGCATAGTCAAATTCATTAGAAACCCTCTGAAATAGGTTTCTTTGTTACACAGTTTGTTGCCAGATGATAAGGACGTTTTTGGGCAGCGTGTTCTCAGCAACACAAATGGAAAAATACGTGATGGACAAAGCATGTCAAAATAGCAATCCTCATTTAAATCTTCACGTTAGAGACATCTTATATCTCAAATGTCAAACTTGCGAAATGGATTGCCTGCAGAAGCTGATTCGGGGAACATCAATTGTTCTGAATTTCAGAGAATTAATGTGGGGTTGGGGAAAGAACTGACTTTAAACTGCATCAGAGATCTTTACAAAATCTGATACTTTGTTCTTGCTCTTTTTTTACCTTTGTTTCCACTTCAAGGCCACATCCCCTTTGTCACTTGGACCACAACAGTTGATCTGACATTTTACGGTGTGCACTTGGCATCACTGCCAAGTGGTGTCCCACTGATTTGAAGGACAGCTCCTGCTCCTTCCCAGCAAGGCTCTGAGGAGGATCACACCACTCTTAGTGTTCAAGAAAGCAGAGGACCAGTCTTCAAACACAAAACTTTAGAGAAAGAAAGCTGTATAATCCCAGAAAGAAACAGGAATTGGACTCTACTTTCGAAATGTCTCACCCAATTCTGCATATCGATGATATTTATTCATACAATGCAAACATCAGAAATGCCAGGGTTCTGATGCTCACTGATACCAGGGTATGCATTTTTTTTTTCAACACTCAAAATCTTTAATCCCTTTGGAGATCTGGGAGGAAGTATCCTGGGAGGAAGCAACATCAACCACAAAACCAGTCACAAAGTTATTAGCGTTTTCTTTCACAAAACACAGAGAGAGACAAGAAACATACGTACTATTTGTTGAAGATGGTATCAAAGAAAGCCTTAAGAGGGGCAGTCAGCAAGGACTAAATGAACTCGCACGTTTCATTTTGATGAACAGTCCTGCAATCTTATGAATGCCCTGAACGGACACATGGATCCAAACACCTTGAACTTGAACCCAGTCGCATGCCATGCAAACTGGACTGAAACAGAAATCATAGCTGCAGTACAGGGTTTGGAAAGCCGGTCACAAACCCAAAATCTGTACGAAACCAACAGTGATTTTTGAAAAAGTTTGCTCACTAGTCTGACTTTCCCTTCCTTTTGAAAATATATCTTAAATTTTCTACAGTTTCTAAGTTCCCACCGTGGGTGCTTTCAAATGTGATTTCTAAGCACAGACTTCCTGATACTTCTCATCACTAACACTTGCATGTTCACTCTACCCTTTACCATAATTATGCTGGTATACCACTTAAAAACCACAAAATTGCATTGTCTTTCTGTGGACAGGCATAACACAACAGCAGAGCCAAATCGTTTAGCAAATCCATCCTGGTGCTGCTGCCCTAGAGGCCCATCAGAAATCAGTACAGTGTGTCTACAGATTGGATGCTCTACTCTCCAAGATGATTTCCTGCAATGCACATGTTCCCAGGAAGACAGGTAAGTGTTCACAGTTCGACACTGATGTATCTGCAATTTAGGGCATGTAATTCATAATTTGCAGGAGAGATCCTTATGTAATCACAATGTCTCAGTGCTCCTGATATTTGCCAGCAAGGGTTGGGTGCTTTCCTTGGAATGCTTGTCTCATCTGTCTCTGGGCAATTTACACACTGTTGAATTGGAGGGCTTCTTCACTAGGGTTCAGAATAAAATCACTGCTCCCAGGAGTCAGCTATGTACATGCATCAGATTTCATCACTACTCAGTGCTTTAGTTTGGACCCTATTCACCTTTGTATCAGTCCAACTCAGTATAAGTATAACTCGACCAAGAGCTTGAATGTAAACCCAAGGAAAGTCCATGGTAAAGCCAACCCTGTAATGCTGGAAAAAAACTCTTGTCCCAGAATTACAGGGCTGAGATTCCTTATATTCTATTCTCTACAGATCTCAAGATCTGTAATTGAATTTCTAGAAGGGATTTTCAGACACAGCTTCCATACTTCAGGGAGTGCAGAAGCTACCACCACTGAAAATCATACCTAAGAACTTTCTGAGATTTAACATCTTAGTTCAGTCTTATCTGATATGTGATCATTGCCCCCAGAACAGAAGATACTCAAACGCTAGAACAACTCATGTGAAAATTAATACAGTGAATTCACATATAAACTGGAAGTAATGAAGTGTGCAAGACCTCTCAGGAATAAAAGACCGAAACCCTGATTTCAGGAGTGAATGCTCTCACTGATTAATTTCCCCTCATCAATAAACTATTTCTCAGGGCTGAGTGAAATTGATATAAAACATCTGCACTTTTAAAACTATGTGAGAAGAGCAGGGCATGTTATCCAGGAAGACTGATTTCCTACGTAATTACTTTCCTGCTTATTGAGGTTTCAAGCTGAGCAAAGGGTCAGTGATGAAGGACTGTGCTGTCTTGTAGTAAATAAGGTTAATGTTACTGTACAGCACTATTTTGCAGTCAATGGGCATGAGAATGAACCTAAGTGCAACTCACAACCCTTGCTCAAATATGGACTGAAATGCTCAAATATGGGCTGAAATATTACTCTCTGTATGAGGGATGGATACTGTGAGATGGCCCTATCCAACAGATCACCCAAGGATGTGATCAGATTGTCTGGGTCCCTTCAATTCTGAAAGACTACTTGGATCCTTCCAGTGTTGCATGTTGTTTGAAGTCCTTAGATGGACTCCTTGGGACCTGATAACTCAAACGCCACACTGGAAGGGAAGTACATCAGCTTTTCTGCCACAGCCTACATTGGGACCACATAATACGGTTTCGGCTTTAGGATTAAGCTGATGTACACCAAAATGAAGATGACTCTAAGATGGCAATTTATATCCTTCCTAAGAAAACTCAGAAATAGGGCAGAGCAACCTAAAATACATACTTGGACTTAATTTTTTTCAGCATTTATTACAAGAGTTGCTAACAATCGTACCCTTCACCCAGCACAGTACCTCTCAGAAGAGCTGCTAGACAAGCATCTGCACTGGAGATGAAGGGTTAGGAGATGTGAACTTTCAGAGGAAGGGGAAAGAATGCCCCTTTCTTATCAGCTCCTGATTGTTCATTACAATTCTCAAAAACACTATCAGAATTCCTGAAACAGTATTTTCTTAAAAAATTCCATTTCTGTAAGGCAAAATATTTCCTTAAAAAGAAAAATAAAATGACCCTCTGATCACATAGTCCAGTTTAATTTTAAAATTCATTAAGTAGGAAAACAAAGAACATGTGCAATGTTTTTTTTTTTTTTTTAAAAAAAGAGCAAATTGTCAAACAAGACAAGGCTAACACATCTCCCACTAGTGCTGCTTGGACTCCCTGGTTTGAGATGATGGCCAAGAGTGCTGCCCACAAATCAAAAGTGAGGCCAGCCTCTTTGTAATTACATACATTTCCTCTTTTTCTCATATACACGATGTTTCACTGGCTTATTATTCATACCAGAGTTCACTGGAAAATAAAAGCACAGATGAAAAAGCTCTTACTAAAGGCTACCATGTGAACTTGAACCACAAATTCACAACTAGAGTGCATATATTCCTGTGCACGCTGTGGTACAGCTCTGAGATGCGATGTGCATCCACAGCTTTGGAGAGCCATCTGTGTTCCTCAGTTTTATTTTGTTATCCCTCCCCAAAGCCTCTAGCCTTGCTTCGCTTAAATTTCCCCTTGGCAGACAGCTGAGATGGAAACATTGCTAGTACCGCAATGACAGCGCATGGGAGATTTACCTGATGGGAGCTGACTCATCCCCTTTATCGAGCCAGTCCTGCGGTGGGATTATGTACATGCACCAGAGGCCCCAGTTATAGCCGTGGGCTGCGTTGGCGTATTGCTGCACTTCAAAAGTGTTGTACTTGATATTGTCTATCGCTGGTAAGATGATCCGCTTCCGATCCTCTTTGATCCTGGTAAGTGTAGGTTCCACCCTGAGAACAACAGAAACAGCAAAATGGTTTACAGCCAAGCAGAAATCCCAGGCCCAACTTTGCAGTCTGAGAAAACAAAATTGCCTGGACCAGTGCGGTGACAGAGGGAGACAGAGCCCGTAACGCAGCACAGCGACATCCAACGCAGGTCACTTATCATGCTCCGAAGAAGCTGGGGCTAGGCGTGGAACACCACATAGCAACAGCATGTGATTTATTTGCTTTTATGAAGCTGAACCAGAGGTTAACAACACAAAATTTTACCAAACACTCTTTCTGAGGTCTGGTGACTGTAATTTAATTTTGTATGGGCAAGCGTTGATAGACACTATCACCAAGATAACTGAATGGTCCTGTAACAGCTACACCACCAGGATGCATTGGTGGTGATTAAATATCTGCTCTTGCTGACAGGGCCTAAAGAACAAAACACACACCAAGGACTGAATGAATCTGAAGGTTACTCAAAGATTTTAATCTTGTTTCATAAGGAGTGATCCCATCGGATCTAGTTTGAATGACAAGTGTGGCTGCATTAGGCCTTCCAAAACCTCTTTGGTGATGAGAAGATTTCAATTGCCAGATGGTGCAAAAGCAGCGAGCTGCAGGAAATGTGCCATCATTTCAAAAGGATTTAAAAGGGCTTTAAAACATCAATGTGCATTCAACAGAATCTACACCCCAATGTGCTTCTGTAAACTAAAAAACTACAGTGCAAATATTCTTTTCTGACCAAGGCAGTCTGAAATTGCTATGAATTCACAGAGAAACTGCTCCAAAGAAGTAGCAGAATTACATGAAAGTGGAAAGCACTTTTCAAAGCAGTATTAGAAACAGCCACCGGTTCACTTCTTTGTCACTGTGTTTCCCCTTGAAATAAGCTTTGAAGATTTTCAGAGCTCTCACATGTATCTTTAAGGGAATGCTGGTTTGCTGCAATTCACAGAGGTAGTGGGATTTGAACACTTATCTTTTCTCATTATTCTTTTGTTGTTGGCTAAAAGGCACCAAAGGCTCCTTTGTGGTTTCAAGCTTGTTAACTTATATTTTGCTTGTTGTCTTATATTTAGTTACCATGTATTTTATTGTGTAGGCCAAGAAAAACGAACAATTAATTCAACCTCCATTTTCAATCTTCACTGCCTCAATCTGACCTATCATAAATTTTCTGTTCTCTTCTGCAAGAAAACAGCATTTTCTCTGTACCTGAATACAGGCAAAATACCTCTCTCTTAAGTATATAGACTCCATATTGCTTACATGAGGACGTGTACTATTTTATTTCTGTCTACCGCTTCAGCATCAGTCAAAAGAGACATAGACTCAGTGAAACCCTTAACTATTGATGATGAGATACTCACTGCAAATAAACCATCAAAAACTGATGTAAAATAAGAGAAAAACTGACAAAAAGACAACGTGTCACAGCATTTCATTTGGAGACAATTCAAAGAGAGTTAAACTACTTTTATTTTAATTCCTCTAGAAAATAACGGCATTTGAATTTATCAGCTGGATGCCAATAGCATAGAGACAGAAGGTTTAATAAAATGATGACTTCAAGCATGGAAAAGAAGACATTGCAAGTTGCAGAAACTCCCCCTAGCCAGGGAGGTGATGAGAGAGATGTTAATCTCCTGTGCAATGATTATTGTTTTCTTACCCTACCTGGTTCATTCTGGGAATAAATCAGTACATACCCAATGACTGGAATGGCCTGAGGTCTCTCTTACTACTGCCTGGCAGCTGCAATTTTTGGTGCAGTACCAATGTCTATCAATCTACTAATCTGCAACCTCATATTTTGAACTTTCATGAAATCTGAGGTGTCTGAAAGCCGTCCATGTCATGCATTTCAGTCCCTTGCGCATAAGAAATGTAAATGTTGAATATATTACTACTTCAACGTGTTGATATCTCTGCCTTCAGCTTACAGATGAAGTGAAATGCCAAGCTGAGGTTACAGAGTATATTGGTATGAGAGCAACTGCTGGAACTCCATTTTCACAAGCTCACATCTACTCCAGTGAAGGTGACTTACTTCCTCTCTCTGTATCCACATATGTGGAAATCACATCCTTTAAGGTATTAGGAACAGGAGAGGCTCAGCGTCTGGACAGGCTGCACATACATCTAATTTCCAAATTATGTTCACACCAGAAGTAAGAGAGCAGGTTCAAACACAGACAGAAAGAGAAAATCCAGTGCAGTCGTTCTCCATTATATAGCAAAGCTCAGAATGGAGGGCCTTTTAATTAAACGTTATACACCCATGAGAGTTCACAGCTTGTCTTACCCGATCGGGGCAGCAGAAATAGCAATGGGGTATTCAGACACCAAGCTCCAGCTCAACTCAGTGACATCTGCAGTAACACTGAAATCCCAGATTCTGCCAAAACCCTCCACACCACTGACACTGCTTGTACTCTGGTTTTCTGCCTGCCAAGATCCCCAGGAAATGGCCAGTGAAGGACTGTAAGCTTCAACAGGACTGGGTAATGAACCGTGTTTACATTGCTTTTCTTAGGCAAGCCATGAAATAGGAGAGGTTTTTCATTGCTGTTCTCTGCTAGCTGTGTCCAGCCTTGGAAGCGGCTCTATTAGGCTCAATGGACTCACACAGCATCTTTGTAAACTGAGCTGCACATCGATCAAATCCTTTGTCAACTTTGCTGGCCATTCTGGCTTTGTCTAATTGCTTCAGGTTTTTGAAAGGATTATGATTAAATCTTTCCTAGTAATTTCTATTTTTTTTCCTAATTTTAAGCTGCTACATTATTATGCAGATTTACTCATCCTTTTTACAGCTACCGGTGTTCTTTCCCTGTTTTCCGTGCCCTGTGCATCTGCAGAAGTCAGGTGCTCTCGGGAGCTCCCAGGACTAAATGGACAGAGTGAAAGAGGTTGTTGAAGTCCAAGTATGTTCAACATGCTATGCTGATGACCTGCAATATGTCGTTTGAGTATTTCTTTTCCACATGGCCACTGCTGGCAGTGAGGTAGGATTCAGCTCTGCCTGATTAGGACCATAAGCCAGATGTGAATTTCAAGATTCATCTCTACATTTAACAGACAAAAATATTAGGTTTCTAGACTGTATCTTAGTCAACGTACTTTATGGGCACAGAGTAGCATATATTGTTAACAAGTTGTTTACTGGAACAAGCAGAAAAATTCTTCCAGGCATATTCACACACATGATGGATTTCAGGAAACTAAATGTAATCAAAAGGTTTGGCTTTAATGGTAGTGCTTTACATCATCCAGTTCTTTTCTCCACCTGATAAAAACCAAGCAGACACTCTGGGCTGGAATATGAATCATTTAAGAATTTCCTCCCTTTTGTCATTACGAGAAATATGTGTTTGTCAGTGTCTTCTTCTCACACTGAACAGATTGGTAGTGAATGGTTAAAGCCAGAAAAGAAATTTAGTTCTCTTACAGACTACAATAGGCTAAAGTGTATTTTCCCTTGGGTTTCATTTCTCTGACGCAGTTCCAGAAACACAGTAACACACTGCTGAAGACTCATGCCCAGGACTTAGCCCTGTCATTGACTGCGCTTGGTTGAAACTCCACAAAGCATACGGCTGTCTCATGATTTTGGTGGGCTTCCCACAGGCACAAAGACATGCTGGGACTAGCATCCACAGCACGTGCCTTGGTAACTGATGACTCTTACAGAAACTCTCTTGAGGAACTTGTGGAAGGAGTCTCTGATTAGGATCAAATTCACAGCAAGAGGATGTGTGGATTTGTCAAAGACTGATGAGCGTACCACTACACAAAGCACATGCATGCAATACTTTCGCCTACCTATGGATCAATTTCTGGATTAACACTGGATTTTCCAAGGTGTTGAGCCCCCATGATTACTTCAGTGGGAGCTCCAGAAATGGCACGACTGTGGGTGAAGAGTAAGTGCTCCCAATATGAACATTAGAGCTAGGAAAATAGTTGGGAAGCAGGATTTAACCCAGAATATAGAATAAGCCTGTAAGAAGATTGAGAGCAAAGGCAGGGGTCATACTGCGATCACACAGACTCCTCTAATCCCATTGTAAGTCTATCTATGAACATATATGCATTCTGTAGTTAATATTGGGCCAATTCAGAACCGCTCAAACCCCACAGGAAACCACAGCCAACAAAAACTGTATGCTGTCTTACATCCTTATCAGATTGCCGGAGAGTTCATGCCAATGGGGAAGTAAGATTTTTCACAACACTAAAAAGAACAGCTCCTTCCAGATAAAAACAAGTTAGTAATGAGCTCCTCAGCTCACATGATTATATAATTCTCCTTTTTAAATACGTAAAAACACGTGCTGACTTCAAGCAGACTTTTAGAATGGCACAACATAGCAATAAATACACGCAATCTAAACCACATGCGTGCCGCAGACCAGGTCCTCTGTTGTCCAACTCTTCCAGTTCAGCGGACTTCTCAACTTCAAGGACGCTTTGCTAACATGTATTGTCTCAGGAACAAATCCAGAATATTTTTCAGTTCTTAATTAGAATGACTATACAAGGCATTTGTCGGTATGTATTTCACTCTGGCTGGGCCACTGACAGGTACCATGAAGTAAAAACTTAACACAGAAATGTAAGAACAAAACCAACCTGCGTAAACTGAAAGCTTATTTGCCTGTGATTTTATATGCTACCTCACATTTCACTGACAATATACATTTATCAAATGCAGACAAGCAGGTATACTTACATGCATAATTCTTCACTGAGGCCAACTGAGGAATATTTCGTGCAGAATGCGTTTTCTGTAAATAAGTGTTCAGAGAACTAAAAAAAAAAAACAAATTTCATGCTCCCTTCCTCGGTCTCTGAGAAAGAAATCCCCTATCTGTTCTACCTGACATCTCTATTCCTGTGTGCCTGGGGAGGTTTCAGACCTGCAGCCCGCAGCCAGAATGGAGCAAACGTGGCATAAACACTTGCTGAGGAGTTAAAGATCAGCTCTTTGGCTGCCAAATCGGAATAGCTCTTTTCTGCACCACTGAAAAGCAATGAGGATGCTTCAATGAACACTCTAGGTTGTTTAGGCAGATGGATAGTTGAAGTTGCTTTTCTGGCATGTCCTCTGTGTGTAAGCTGGCACTGTCCCACAAATCTGAAAGGTCCATATGGCTCACACTTCCCTCTGCACTCAAATAATATTAGTTCACTTTTGCTATCTAAAACATGTATTCCATTAAGTAACCAAATTGAGGCTTCAGATGAGAAAAAAAACTCCCTTAATGAACACATGTCATTTCCTCTGCATTTGCCAGGAATGCTGCAACGAGCCACCTCCTGAGCAGGAGAGAGGGGTGTGAACCCTCCTGAGGGGAGCGATGGCACAGGAGAAGGACTGCAAATTTAATTTCACCCTTACCTTCAGCACTTCCCTCACCAGATGAACAGAACCACCTGGATCTCGCCAGGTCCCCAAAGAGCCACCTGAGCTTGAACTGGGGAGGCTGAAAGTTTAACTGCTGATAGAGATTGGCTTCCAGTACATTGCATGAAAATATTAACAAGAGAGTTTTCTCTTTTTTTTTGGGGGGGGGGAGCGGTGGGAAAAGAGCTCATGGCTTTGCTTTGCTTTGTATAACCATGTCTCTGTTACAGAGTACCTGGGATAACCAAAGCCAGAAGACCTGGAGGAAAGCAACTTCCTCTTTCCTTTACACATTCTTGAAAGTCCATTGCTTGCAGCCACTATGGCAAATTGCACTTATTACAGTATAAAATAGCATCTGAAAAGTAGCCCTAGAGATCTTGATCTTTAGCTCCCCTTATTAGTTCATTAAAATACCATTTTTCTATCTTTTTAAAACACTGCCAACTTCAGGGATAACCCATAATGATGGTATGTGTGTGGCACAATCTGATGGATATGCAACTTAATTTCAGGTCCTCTTTCTGATGTCGTGCTGTCTCCGTCTCTCTGGTATATTGAAATCTTTTGATTAAATCCCCTTACTCCCTTGCTTCCTAATTGATACTTCCTCTTTGTCTGGCAAAATTTTAATTACTACAGTACCGCATAATTCCATTCTGTGGTGTCATACTTCCTCTGTGATAGAAGCAAAAGCAATTCCTAAGATAGAATGAAGTATAATACTCTATCATTATGTCTTCTTTTATGGCTCCTAGCACCCTCTTTTATGTCTGCTAATATATTTTGGTCTCTGCCTTTCACTTACTGATTTCTGCTCTCCTTCACTTAATGTGTCCTTTTTCTTACCCAGAGAATTAACACCCCCACCATTGCTATCTCTCTTTCCTGCTCCCAGATATAATGTGGTGAAGTTCTCTTCTCTTTGTCACGTTATTCTTTCCCAACTCTCAAAGACAGGAGTCTGTGTAACGCTCCACATCTTCTGCAAGGCAATTAGCAGCCAGGATGCAATGGTCTGTACTCAGTGTTGCTGTGAGTTGCTTAACACACAGAAGGTAGACCTAATACAAAAGTCAGAGCAGGAATGCAGGAATGTTCAGGGGACTGACCGGAAAACTGAACTAATC
Organism: Thinocorus orbignyianus; assembly: GCA_013400375.1. Classification (NCBI taxonomy): domain Eukaryota; kingdom Metazoa; phylum Chordata; class Aves; order Ciconiiformes; family Thinocoridae; genus Thinocorus; species Thinocorus orbignyianus. Next base: position 120,825 of record VXBW01002145.1, read on the forward strand.
AAGTCAAAATATACCCTCAGAGAGGAATGTAGAGAAGATTTTCACACCTATTGGTTCTGCTGCGTTGCTGACTCTAGATGCTGATTTCTATTAACATTAATTACCACTTAAACCAGACGAGATTCTACTGCAGGACAAGCAGAATTTTACATATGAATTGTACACATACATTTTCATATCATTTTACTTTAAAATTCCATTTGAGAATCAATAGTAAAGGCCTCCCTTTCAGCTAGTCCTCTCCACTTTTGCTCTCACAGCAACAGTATTGGCTTACACTATCAAAAGCCTTAAGGGGAACAGGTCAGTAGAAAAATCTTTGGTCTGCACTAGTACATTTCAACACCTAAGAAGCAAAAAGGCAGCAATTAAGCGCAGCAAAATAAATAATTCAATAGTTAATTTGACCTGCCAGGTTGCAGAGTATTTTTTTATTTCCTACCAGATTGTATTTTAGTTTAGAAGAAGTGTCCCTGGAGAGTAATGCTGTGAGAGTCGTAAAATGCTACAGTGCAATATAAGGCAAAATCTCACCCATAAATGGGGCAACTATTGTTTAGAGAAAAGGATTTTTGTTGTCTGAGTCCTGCATATTTCATGAGAAAGTGATGAAGACCTTCTCTGATTCTTCATGAATTAATCTGCCAACTGATTAGGCAGGTAAAGCAGCCGTAGATTGGAAGACTAAAATTGCACTGCAGGTACTTGATGGAACACAAACCAAACAGAAAGCTAATGCTCTTTTCTGTGGGAAAGGAATTTGCTTCTTTTTAATTGCCCCACAAATAATCCACATACAGTTTTGAGTGGGAGCAATCCATGTGGCCTCTGAACACATGAATATACATTGAAAACAGGGGGAAATATTCAAAGCACGTGAGACTTAGTAGGAGAACGGAACAGCAGTACTTTAACAAGATACTTCCACATGACTACCAAGTTTGTACGGTTATGGAGTAAGAGTAATGTCAACCTAGTGGGGAAAAATAAAGCAGTCCAGATGGAAGGATTTCTAGTTCCTCCTAGTAAAAGATGAGTTGAAAATTGAAATGACAGGCAATCACATTTGCAAAGGTGCATAGAATTAAAACTAGGAGAAAACAGGTAGAACAAGGTTTGAGGTGGCTGTCAGCAGCCCCAAAGCTTGAGGGGAACAACTGGAGAAGCCCCAGAAGGGAACAGCCTGAGCCTCCACATGTGACTCTGAAAAAAATGGGATATGTGATGTTTCTGATGAACATTTGCTATTCTCATGCGTGCTCTGTGTCTAGCACAGAAGCCGAGTGGTCTCAAAGCAGCTGCAGAGACTGGCTCAGCAGTATTACCGAGACTTAAGCACACTTGTTGAAAGGAGAGTACACCAGGAAGGATGCAGTGAAAGTAAACAATTTTTATCTTGGTTACACACACACTCTCACTTACTGGGTAGTCCAGGTTCTCGCTATGCTGATTTCAACCCTTTCTTACATTAATGCAAAGCAGTAGTAAGGTTAAAAAAACCCAACCATCAAACAGACCCAAAAGCAACCATGCAACCCTTTCCTGCTTATTGACACCATTGCTTAGCTTCTCTGGGTAGAGTACGATAGTAAGGTCTCAATGTCTTTTACAGAAGTGAAAACAAAATTCTTCACAAGTCTCAGAAAACTGCAGCTTGGGCAGGACAAGAACTAGGAACAGCCCCCAGAACGTGCTCTCCTCAGTCCCCGATTCTGCCCAGTAGCTGATATTACCCAACAGAAGCATTTGCAAGGATTTGAAAGACCTAATAGCTTTAAAAGTAAATAAAGACATAAATTAAAGCAGCTCTTAAGCTTCTAGAAAATAACTGCAACTGCTACTATAGTCTTTCATGGTTCCAGGTTAAAAAATGGGGTGAATATAAACCAGGCACACTACAAGTCTTATTTTATTGCATCTTCCATGTTAGAAAGATATTCATGAACATATAAAAATAAACACTCGCTCCTTTGCAATTAAGTTTCTCTCTGGTTATAAGTACAGCTATTTTTAGTTTTAATTTGGGGATATCTCCCAGAACTGCAGAGCATAATCATCTCCACTACAACCCTGCATCACCGTTATCAAATCCTAGCGTACCTTTGGAAAACATACATTTTACATATTGAAGGTCCCAGCAGCTCTTCTTCAGCAGACTGTACATATCAGTTCCCTTAGTCCCGACTTCCAATAATGCCAAATACTGGCCACTAAGTGGTGGTACAAAGTTTTACTCCAACTGTAGATCTGGTCCATTAAGCCCAAAACTACGCTTGCTAGAGTAAAGGCAAATTTTAAAGTGGATGAGGAAAGGCGTGCTAATTTCAAGCCCCATTAAAAATGCAGGAAATAATTTAGTGTTTTCTTCAAATGTAAGTGTAAGAAAATTTATGAGGAAATCAGATTGGTGTTCAAGTTTCTAAGAAGAAAGGACAGAAAATGACAAGGAGACAAAAAATGTAATTGAATGCATGCATGTGCCTGCAGCTCAGATAATGGTGTCTCCCTATTTGACCACTTATTGTGGTTTAAATTGCTTCTCTCTCCACTGAGCTCTACTAGAGCAGACACAACACCTTTTTTATGGATCTTTCAGTCATTGCAGAAGATTGTCAGCAATGTTGCAATAATCAAGAATATTATTCAAAAACAATTGCTAATGTGATATCACCAGCCTATACCCATCTCGTCCCTACGTGTTGGCAGCTCCCCCATTGCTGAGGAAATCTCTTTCGCAGCCTTTGAGACACAGAGCAGAGTGTGACAGCACTGCTTGCCCTGTAGGAACAGCCAACAACTTACCAGCCAATGTTGAATTCAACGTGAGCATCAAAGAACCCGACGACAGGAGAGGTTGCTGCTTTCCAGCCTTGGATTCTGGCTCGAATCAGTCCTTCTCGCTTGCTATTGCGCACAATTTTGACCAGACCTGGGTATCTTTTATTGACATACTGGTCCAGATTAAATTTTAGCTCAACTGCAGGAGAAAAAAAAAACCACAAAAATATTCAGAACAAGAAAAGCCCTGCAATGTTACGTTTATTCTTCAATAGAAAGGGAAAGAAATCCTTAAACATTCCTAAACGCTTACTCAGTCTCACAGGTACAAAAAGAAGCCAGAGATGTGGCAAGGACCAGTTCCAGCAGTATCAGTTCAGAGAAATTCTCTATGCATCAGAGATTTGCACATGTTTAATATGGCTTGCTGGACTTGAGCACTGTTTTGAAAAAGTAGTTTCTCTGAATATTTTTAAATAACTATTCTAATTCCCTGATGACTTTTGTGTTGCATTATAACTGGCCTCCAGAGGAGCAATTCTGTCCTTACAGCAGTGGAACATGGGAGTCTGGTAATTTTTTTTCTGATTTATGCTATTCAATAAGAGTTTGAAAAATAACTTCCACTTATTTTGGGTCAAGACCTAATTCAGATCACTATTAATTTTCCTTAATTTTAACAGTCTTGCCTTAAATATAATTAAGACTCCTCAATCCCAAGCTTCTTCCGCAGTGAACTAAATGGATATTGAAGATTTCAAATGGACTTCTCTTTTGTTCATTTTCAGGCATTCAATCACAGAGCAGAACTCATTCACTCCTTTATTCAGCTTCATTTCAATAGGCTTATAAACAGGCAAATTACCAAAATAGTCTCTCTATTTTTTTTAATCAATCTAGTTTGGTAATTCATTTACACTGCAACTTATTAATAATGAGACTTTTACTCAAGTATATTTATTAGGAAGACTAGTAGAAGCTTCCAGGTCATTAGAAGCCTCATTCTTCTGATCTATAGTATGCAGAGAATCATTATCTTGGGAATCAAAGACCTCATAAATCTCCAGTTATCTATAAGAATGACAGAGAAAAGCCATATAAGACTTCACTGAGAAACAATGAGTCCAATTCTCCACTGTACTACATTCACTCAAACACTTTGCAATATCACATAACTATTCCATAGGTTTCACTGCTGTAACTGAAAGCAGAATTGGACAAAAGGTTTTTTAATCTATAGCCTGTGGAACTTATCTTTGGTTTACCAATATGTTCTTTCAACACTCCTTTCTCTTTGGGGATCCTGAAGAGGAACAGCAACTTAAAAAGGAAAGATTTAAAGCTGTTCATCTGTGGAAAAAATGCTAAACTGGAGCTTTATTTTAACAAATACAATTTAAGAAGATACAATTCTTCTAGAAGTCCAAGGATAACAACTCCAAACACAACAACACTGCTAGGTGCCTGTATCCTGAAACTTCTTCAAACCTGATCGTCCGGTGACACATGCTGATCAATAGCACCCTATATGCTCGCCAATATTTTGAGTTTTGACTGCTGTAACAAAAGTGTTATTTTTACATTAGTGAACTAGATAACCTGAAAGTGGCACGTGCATTGTGCCCATATTACCAACACCCGTTTCAATCACGACGAAGCAGAGTGTTCTGTCTTGTAAAAGAGTAAGAACTATCTTCAAGAACTTGTAGCCCCACTTTTCCTTGAAAGCAGAACTTAAACTTTAAGTCTATTAACAATGATATACCACTGGATCTGAAAATTTGTAGAAAAGTGTCATTTCTGTATTAAGTTTGCCAATACAAACGTCACTAATCCTGTGAGGATTTCAGTGAAATCAGCGAGGTTTAGCCACATAATGTTTATTTGTTATACAAATAGTTAATATTTACCCACGGTTTTGTTCCAGTAGCTCAATGAACCTTCTCATCAACAAACACAAACCCTTGTAAATTCTACTGACTTCAGAAGAGATATATTAATTCACACCAACTTAGGATCTAGCTAATTACCCATAAATCAGTGGTTACACGTATGACGTTCCTCCCCCAGCTATTTAAATCCAATATGACACAATACTGTTTCACTCCAAAATGAAAAAGAAACCCATAAAACATTTCAGCTAGCATTGATTTATGTTTCATGTCCCTTAATCATACAGGATACAGTATTGAGAGGAAAAATTATGTATGTTCACCATTGTCACTGTTGTCATCCACCAGAATGATCTCCTTGAGCAAGTGCGATGGAGTGTGATTCACCACGCTGTGCACTGAGCGCAGGATGACAGAGAGTGCCTCGTTTACAAAAATAAAGACCACAGAGATCTGGGGCAGGTCCTCTGGGTAGGACATCTGTTTGCACCTGGAGAGTAGAAAGAAAGAGAGAATTAAGTCCCACTGGGAGGAAAAATACACTGAAGAGTGTCCTCTCCTTGTTGCTTTCCAGCATATAGGGACCTGCAAGCTTTGTTATTTCCAATCCCAAATAAAGCTGTGGTAAAAGCTCAAAAGAAGCAACATAGTGAGGAGCAGCAAGCTTTCCGTCTACTTAATGAAAACCAAAGTGTATCTGCATGCACAGAGACTCGTAGCAGCTCTGAGTCTCCGGTAGGTTAAAAGTTTTTCTTGAAAACCAAAGGAACATTAATGATTTTGCTCAAAAACAACCCGGAGAAGGCCCACAATGCTACAGCCTGTTTGTGATCCCGGGGGAATCATCAGAAGGTCTGCTGTTAACTCATAATTAGATCTCATACTTCTAAAAACAGGACCCACTCAAGCCAATTTTGCATTTGTCTATATGAAGAGCACTTTCCGTTCTCCAATTTTGCAGTTTGTGCAGCAATATCAAATGCACTGTCCTTGTTGTACAGGCATGCACTTGCTAAAATATTTGCAAAACTGCTCTGCTCCATCTAAGGCATCACCTTGGTAGGCAGCTACATCCTGAGATTCACAATTTCCTTCTGTTCTTGCTCATTGATGCATCTGTGTTACCAAAGACCATTTTGAGAAGAAAAACCGAGGCCTGGGGAAGTCGCACAGCACAGGGCACACCCTGTGCTTCCCAAGACCCCTGTCCAAGCCCCTCTGTAACACCATACCACCATATTTTATGGAATTCTCTCTCACTAGCAAAGGTGCGAACTTAAAAAATTACTTAAGTGTTCCTACAGTCAAAAGCCATTCAGAATTACCATAGCAATTGCTGAACCTGCTCTCTAAAATACAGCTAATGATATCACAGGAAATGGATTTTCCTGCTCTTATCAAACTTTGCGACCTCTCTGCTCATTACTTTGGCATAACAATCAATCCTCTTTCCCACTATCAGCAGTCATGGAGATGGGGAGGGCGACAAATGCTTGACTGTTGGGTAACCTCTGGAAATCAGTTATGAATTCTGGTAAAGTGCAATTATTCATAATTCCTACTCATCCCGGCACTATTGCTCAGAGACCTGAGTACTTGTCATTAATTACAGTGTTCCCATAGCTACCTACTGGCAGCTTGCTGGTGGCCTGAACCATAGAGAGTACTGTAAACTGTATAAAATCTGGCTAAGCAGCATTCTTACGCAGTCTAAAAATAAACCTGGAACAAGGACAGAGATTTACAGGAGGTGCGAATGCTCTCCCACAGCCTTCTTTTTGAATTTCTTTTTGAAAGTTATTTGCATCTTGACCACACCAACATACCAAAGAAATCCATCAGGAATTCTTCACTAACAGGAAAAAGCCATCAGTTTACTATGTGGTCCTTGCAAGATTTCCCTTGAGAAGGGACATCTTTGATCTGACAGCAACTTGTTTCAGAGCTTCACTTGTACCAGCACGACACAGCGAACTGCATCTCCATAAATTGGACTGGTACCCAGTGAGTGGGCACACTGATGATGTAAGTGAGGCAGAGGAGGGAGCTCACCTCTGGCCATGCATCCTGGTGGAGTCTTGCATCAGCAGTCAGAGCCAGCAGGAAGAAGGGAAGCAAAGAAACCGCACAGCTGAAATCTGGAGACAGCAAGGAGGCTGTGGCAAAGAAGGAGGAAGTACAGCAAGAACGAAGGCACTCAAAGTAGCCCCTGCTATTTTGAGGTCAAGCAATCAAAGGAAAGGCAGGATTCTAACCTTCTGTCAGAAGCAGAAATGCAGGAAGGACCAAAGTGTTTTGCCCAGGAAAAGACAGAGAATCACTGAAATACCGCAAGACCTCAGCAGATTAGGCTGGGCTTCCATCATCTTCAGATTAAGAAATTTTGCTGAACTTCTCTGGACTAAAAAAATACTTGTTATCTTGGTAAGTGGACTGAAATATCTGGGCACCCAGCTGTATGTTCCTGTCCAGATGGAAAGGTAGAGAAGACTAATCCTCAGCGTTTTTCCTTTATCCATCCACTTACATTCTGAGAAAATCAGTATTTCTAACTGAAGTTTTAAAACCAGCACACCTAAGCCATAACCTCTCCTTTTTACGTATTTGTTGTCATATTAAATCAATGGATTATTAGCATAAGTATGACTCCGTGGTCTCACTGGTTCTCAAGATTTTTCATGTCTTATTTCTCTATGACTGCTTACATCATGGGACACCACTGGCTGCTTATGAAAAAAGGTTCTTTTGAGTTTGTTATCCCACTTGTGTCAAGTCATTCCTAACACTTCTCATTGCAACCTTCCTTCTATCAGTTCTCCCCTCCCTCCGTTAGCAAGATGTAGTCGAAAACCTGCATTATGTTTGCATTTGGAATGAGCACTCAGATGATTACATTTTAGCGTATCTTTGGTAACTCCATGGCAACAGGAACATCTAGATGGGCAAAGACAAACATCTAGATAGGCAAACATCACAATTTAGCAGTAGTTTAAAAGCTGTCTTAATTTTATTTAGTACAGCAAGGATGAGGAACAGCAAAAGAAGCTGTCCAGCCGAGTACTTTTCAAAGCACAGCAGTGATTTAGGAGTTTATTTCTTGCAGACTTCCAGTCAACCTTGAACTCCCAACTCCTTAAGTCACTTGAGAAAATGAGATGGATGTGCTGAGGTAGTCAGGAGGAAGTACTGGTCCACTAAGAAACACTTCTGATGATGTCTGAGAGTGCAAGCAATGCCAGTCAAGGGGCCTTTCCTTAAAAATCAGTGGGTGCTTAAGTGTATTGTTGGAGTGTCGCCCAAGAACTTCCCAATGTATTCTGTAATTAGATACCAGCTGCAGCAATTTACAGTTAATACTTCCTTCATTCCAAGAAACTCTAACCAGCAATTGACACTCTGAGCCAAATAGTGGAATTAGCAAGTCACACACAAGGATGCAGTACCATCAAAGCAAGACCATGCCCACTGTCACCTTACTATGCCTTTTGTTCTTGGCTGGATGCTGCCAACAGGCCGAGTTGCAATGGAACAGTCACTCACATGCACCTCTATGCAAGGCTTAGAAAGTCAGAATATCAGGAGGACACGTAAAGTCCTCCTTGGTGCAGCCCTTGAGCGTATCAGAAGGACAGAGTTCATTTCAGAGAAGTCCCAGGAAAAAAGTAGGGCTATAACAAGCCTATTGACCTACAATAAGGCACAGGGCATGCTCTCAGGAAACAGCTGGCTGGAGCTGCAGTCTGGAGACAAAGCACCAGGTGAGAAACCTATGAGCTAGCGATAGAGGAGCTTATCATAGACTAGTCCCTCCTATTATTCCTTTTGAGAAGAAAAGTTACCAGAAGGTGAAGACATCAAACTGTATGAAAGTGTCCCAGCAAGGCACGCCCTTATATGTTTCAACCTCACCAACAAAAGGACCTTGGGAAGAAATTACGAAATCCTCCATTTCTGGCAGCCCTGATACCATGCAGTAAAGTGCCAGAGTATGTAAGACAGCCCTGTGTGGGGCTGGCTGCCCTGCCTGGGGACACCACGCTCTGCCAGGGTAGGGAGCTGTGTACCACTGCACTCCCCACTTCTCTGCACTTCTGATCACATTATGAACTGTGGCAACCGGGTGATAAAGGATGATTACAGTAACAGATAGCCGAAACTTAGCCTGATTAACATCTGCCTAACGAAGCATTTAGAGCATGCATCTGACCTCTGTGGTAGCTAACGATGGTCTAAGTTGACCAGGCACCGCTCACATTTAATATTACTGTGATTCTAATTAGTATTATGAACTGTCATCTGGTCTCAAAATGCACAACCAGCAAAGGACTTCAGGTCTGTGTGAGAAGCAGTGCCTCTGTCAAGGCAGACAGATACGCACAAGAGAAACATATCACTGGATGCTTTTAGGACTGGCAACCTCAGGCAAAGGCTGATGATGCTGTGGCTAACCATTTCCATGGACCAGCTGAGGATGGATTAGACCTGATATGGGAAACAGTCCTTCAGGCACCATTCATACAACATGCCAAACGTCAAACACAAGGCATCCTGAATTCGTCTTGGGAAAGAGCCTTTGACTGCTCTTGCTTCATATTTGCTACTGCAGAGCTTGGCTGGCAACCCAGAAGTGTTCCCTTTGTATGTGACAGGGAGCTTGATGTAAGATCATTTTTTTCTATTCCAGAGATGATTTTCACTCATTCCTTACCTTGCATTGAACCAGTTCCTTAAATAAGCATTTCCCAGGCAGCCCTCTGAGCCCAACAGTGAGCACTGCCTATGCAGGCATAAGAAAACAGGAAAGGTTTCTCAGTTGGCAGACCAGAACCTTGGAAAAAAATAATCATGTACCGAGACAAAAAAGGTCAAAGATTAGAAAATGGGACAATGAGAAAACAAAAGCTTCTCAGCTGCACATCAGCCTGCTCATGGCAGCCCTGTGAGCTTGAAGGCACTAACGGGAAGGAAATTTTCTTCTGCTTGAACCTTCATTCCTCAATAGCCGCATTTACTCTATTTGTATCTGATCTGACAGAAATACATGAAGGTCTCTATCTATCAGAGCTGGTCTTACAGCCCATTTGAGTGGCACTGTGCTTCGTGAAGGACGGACATTACAGCCATGTGGGTTGTTCAGTGCGTCTCCAAGGAAAGAAAAATCTTCCCTGCTCTCTCCTGCCTTCTCTCCTGTCTACATAGCTGCTAAACTCCAAAAATGAGTTTTGCTTGCAGACCTTAATATACGGAGTTTGGAAATGTATTAGGCAATGCATTTAGAGATTTCAGACAGCTTTAGCCTTCAGGAAGAAATGCAAACAAAATTAAAGCTGCTTCATGAATCTTAAAATATTTAATACAAGATACATTTTTCCAATGAACCACTGGGATGTAGATGAGTCTGAGTTCCTCTCCTTCACAAAACTGATGAAATTGCTGGGTATAAAGAAACCTTCTCTGCATTTCTACCATAAAAAGACCTCAACATGCTCTGTACCTTGAAAGCTGCAGAATGATGATGTGTTCGGGTTTTATCGCTGTAGCAGGGGAAAGAGGCAGAACAGCACTTCACGAGTATGTCATCAATGAGAGCACAAAGATAAATATTAAAAAGAGTATTGAATCCTTGCTCATTAATACGAACAAATACTACTTTTAATCACCAGGTAAATGTTTATTTTGAATCTAGTTAAACCAAGGCTCTGAGCAATCTTACATATATGGTTACCTTTCCGTACCTAAATTCTGCTGCGACTTCTTTAGGCACAGAGGATTTACGACAGCTAAACCACTATATTTAGGGGTAGTTCCATGCCTGATTTCTTTCTTCAGAAAACCCCGAGCCTTTTGCAGCTAGGGCTAGATGTGATAGTAACTTTTCCGTTGCGGAAATAAACTGCATTGTCACAACAGTGAAAATGTGACAAGTTGCAAACATCTCCTTCCTCAGCATGGGATTCAACTGCTGACCAGTCTGACAGGCTGAAAGACTGATTAGCTTCATGGATCACGAATCCGTCAGGCAGAGGGCTCCAACTCCTTCCTAATTTATTCTCCTTCTCAATAGAAATTGGTAAGTGTATTATGCCATAACATTCTTTTTTTATTAAGGAAGGATTTTTCTGCCCTATCCAAAAGGAAAAGAACCACACAAACAGTAGATTTTTGAGTTCAAGGCTTACTCTTACTTTCTCCTCCTGTTTTGCAGCTCAAGGACAGTATTGACCAAGAATCATGTAATATAAATACTCACAACTGTGAACAACGGAGCAGTGGTACAGAACATTGATGCTCTACATATCTTGAGAGAAGCAGCCCATTGTATTTATAACTAAGGTAAAAAGCGAAGTAAGTTTTCAGAAGGAGCTTAGAAACTATGGTGATACCAGAAGACACCTTTTTACAATGGCCATTTCTTCACAATCTACGTTGCTTTACGGAACAGCCTCCACTTTGATTTATCATAGGGAAGAAAAATCAATACCTTCTCCTTTTTCCTGAATTTATCTGAGGACGTGCAGACACAAGATAGAGTGCCATTCTTACAGGTAGACTAGGCAGCCCCAAAACCACCACCAAAAGTGTTGAATAAAGGATTTGGTGGGTGAATTTCCTCCTGAGTGACAGCTAAAGAAATTGAGATGGTTTTCACCCCACCTCTGCAAGTACCAGAACACTCCTGTCAGTAGTTGGACAATGAGCATTAACAGAGACTGCCTGTATTCATCCATTTTTTGGTCCTCAGCAAAGAAAGTATTTGCCAAAGCAACGAAAGCCAATCAGACAGCTTTTCTGTCTGATTCTTCTTGAAAGAATAAACCGAATGAGGGTTTTTCAGGAACTAAATATAATGCCAAAGAAACAATTGCCCTTTCTGCTGCGCGACAGATCATCTTCTTAGCATGCATTATTTAAAACACACCTCTGCCAGGACTTGACAGTCTGTAAACGGTCAGCTTCCCTGAATAACTTCTACCTTACTTCAGTCTTGAAGTCAGGCCCTGGCCACACTTGGTCACACGGAGAAGGTCCTCAAAAGTAATTCCTGAAGAAGAAATTCATTGAAATAAAGACACCTCCTCAACTCTTCCTCAGTACAAACTGAGTCTGTTCCTCTTCCCACAGTGCTTCTTTGCTTCACATTAGAGGGTAGTCAGGGGAAGTATACTAAAATAATCTGTCATCCAGTTTGTCTGGTACACGGTGCTCTGTTTGGCTTAATTCCTCCCTTCTCTATGACAAATTATTTTATGTATACGGTAGAAATCCCTGAGAACTGTCAATCAGTGACTGATAATACAATATACGTGCATCGTTAACATAAGCAGTGTGAAGACGGCACCACCTGTAAAGAATAGGAACACTTAGGATTATTAGACTCTTCAAAAGTAGCTGCCACACACGTAAAATAAGAGGCCTTGTATTTCAGTGAGCTATTTCTGCCTTTCCTCAGGCAAACATTACCAGAAACATACCATCAAGTCTAATACTCACATTGATTTATACATACAAAAATGCTAAAACTAGTTGCAGTCACTTTTAAAACAAACCCCTTTATTAACATGAAAAATTGCTACAAGCTTAGATCCTTCTGTAGTAAGACGTATTTGCCTTTTTTTGGTAACTTAACTTGAGTCACTAATATGTTTTGAAATACCATCTGTAAGAGATTTCCACTGTATCTCCTAGTGTGCCCATTCAGATCTGCCTGTGGCTCTATTCATGCTGGGTCATAAAGCTTTAGACTGATTGGAAATTAATGGAGAAGCTTAAATCTGCTTTCAAATGCTTTCCAAAAACCCCCAAAGAAATTGTGTCCCCCATGCAACTTTAATGGTTCTGCACTTAAATTTAAGGAAGAGACCAACTAAATTCCAAGTGACATGTATTCTGCCTATTTTTAGGTGATTAAACAGTAATGGCTTATTTAGAATTGTCAAGAGATTCTCAAGATTTCTGGAAGATCCTGGTCCCTGTTCCATTTTGATTTTTAGCTTGCATCCTTTAACAGCAAAAACTAGACAAGAGTTGTTTTAAAAGAAAAAAAAAGGGTGGTCTTGCAAAATTCTGCTTTGAGACTGGAGATTTCTGAACTTGAAGTTAAGTGAAATATAAACACCAGTGTAACCAATGAGCCAATATTAAATAAAGGCAAATATAAAGGCATTTTGCCAATTCACAATAGCAGTGCTTTGCTTCAAAGTTCTCACTAGCAAAATACATTCAGAAAACACTGCCTTTTGTGCAACTTTTTGAAACCTTATTCTTGGAACTATGCTGTCTATGGAGAAGAGAGAATATTCTCTCATCTATCTCAGCGCTCTGTCAAAGCTAAGACCTCATATTTCAAATAGGGAAGGTTCACAAAGAGCTATTCAAGAAGCCAGTAAATGTTTTCTAGGGTGCAGTCAAAAAATTGGCTGCAACCCTGTGGCTCCACTTCTTGCTCCTGCCACCAAGGGTCAATACTCTCCAGCTAGCAATGTGAAGTCAGCTATTTAGCTGCATTTGCAGCAGGGATTTCTAGCAGATTTCCCATTAGGAAGTACTTTCCACTCAAGGTTATGCAATAAGTTTCCAAAAAAGGAACTTTATTGCAAAGGAAGAATTAATCCCAGCATGACTGCAGGGTAACAGTCCAGATATCCAAAAAGTGGATTACGTATCTTAAGATCCCAGCTCCTCTAAAATGTCTCTCCCATTGTACTCCAATTCCATGCCAAACATAAGGGAAAATAGTGGAGTGGATGAAATCAAAGGAATAGTTTTCAATAAATAATGTATAAGAGTTAACTCACCCTTTTCCGTTTGCACACAACACTTTGCTGTACCCTTGAAGCTATTTGTTATTCAGATAATAATACAGAAAGTTATCCTTGACTATTAAAAAATTTACTGCAAGTATTTAATATTAAAAATTCAACGTGCTTTTGTTTGACTTTGACTATCTCAATCCCTCAGCTGGTGCTGATGGTGATGGACAGAGGCTGAGTATCAGAGCGCTATCGAGAAATGTAGGGCAATAAAAAAGTTTTCAAGGTAACTGCTGCAGAGCTCTTCATGGATTTCATTACAGGTTTGCTGTCACATTGCAGTGTGGTGGCAGGAGGAGGAGGATAGAGGAATGCAATCATTTTCTACTGTTACTTCAATTAACAATGTGTTTTATGGTCTCGGGAGAGCATACAACAATGTTTGGCAAACAATTCTTTCTTTAATGCGCTCCGGTAGATTTCACAGGAGATCAGCTTTAATCTCTGGTCAAATCCAGTTATGCAGCAGAATGTTTCTTTCTACCTATGTACAAATACAGGACGGGTGGAGGAATAAACAACCAAACAGGTCAGTCATAAACTGAGTAAACCCCTCAGTGCCTTCCAAAACCGCAGTTAGAAGCTCTTAACGTTGCCCTGTCCCTGCAGTTGTAAGGGTGGTTGGAGCCCATAAAGGTAATGCTTCCCTGGCACTCACCTGGTGTGCTGAGCTGGTGCAGAAGCTGATTTGATAAACCAGCAATGGCCTTGAAATGTTTAAACACTAGTCACTGGGTTTTTCCTCCTGCTTTAAATTATCAATTTCTATCAGAGTGAAAACAGACCCAGTTTATGGTATGTGGGAAGAATTACGGTTCAAATATAGCGGTGTTCCAAGAACAAATGCATAAAGAACACTGATTTAGCACTGAAAATGGCAGTATTAAATCCATTATGTTTAGATGCTTTCTGTGGGATAGAGCAGAGAGCCTTGTGGTCATAGTAGCATGTTTATAAAAAGGCACGTCTCTGAGTCAAGCAGAGAGGACGTATGAAGGTGCATGTGCCACATGTACCTCCCTCAGGAGACAGGTGTAGGAAACTGCCCGACAAACTAAGCCTCTTTAACAAGAGATGGTAGAGTGCATCCAAAGATCTCAATAGACTGTGGATCAGGACCTTGCAGGATAAATCTCTGGGAAAAAACAGCTCCATGGAAATCTAAGAGCAGTCACATCCTTAAGTGCAGATGGGACTTTACTCCTCTTTATATCTTTGCCAGTGATACTTGCATGATTTTCTTTGTGTGTTATAACTACTTTATGAAATGTCCTATTCAAGTAAAGCAGTTAAGCATGTCTTAACTTCACCGAGGTTACTCATACACTTAAAACTAGGAAAATATTTAAGTGCTTCATTGGACTGGAGCCTAATTGCACTTTTATAGCTTTTATTTAAATTAAAGGCTAGCTAGAGGTGAACAGAACAGTATTCAGCTATTCCATGCATTTACAAGTTAAATGATAACAACAGTTTCTTACCTTCTAATTATTTTGGGCACTTCAGAGAACTCTTGCATTTTAATTTAATTTTGGTTACATTTAGAAACAAAAACATTTTTAAAAAAATCTAGCCACATTTGACTTCCTGTCTAGCACCAAGCCAATATCTAGGGCACACACTTCATAGCAGCAAAACACTTCAACGTATGGGGATTTTTTATATTTATGAGCTCTTATCCTAATTCAGAAAAACAGGTCAGCATATGCTTACTCTTCATTCAGGTTGACAGAAATTAGGCACACGTCCTAGACCAGGCAACATACTGAAGTATGACTGTGAATTTGAGCGAGCCAAGGGCACACGTCAGTCTTTTCCTGCCTCTCAGGAGCTATGGCCATTGTAGCCTTTCAATGCTTATGCACCACTCCTGCCCAAATCTGCCGGTTGAGAACCATTTTCTTTTCCCTCTGTGTTGTTCAGCGGTTTTTCCTACTTGCCCACAGACATTTTGAAGTTACATCCTCAGTGTTTGCAGGCTGAAATTAATTTGCCATCAGAAGGAAAGCTGGAAGCGAGTGCTCTGCACTGGGGGAACACATTACTCCCATTAACTATCTGCCCAGCAGACTGAAGCTGTGAACACAATCATGCCCTTCTTCTCTCATCTATAGACAGACATATTCAACTTGTTTCATCCAGACTAATTGCTCAAACCTACACTTAGAGAAATGTGTCCCCCCACTGCTTCCAGAGATTTCCAGATCTGTGAGGCAAAGGAGCCGACTGCTCCTCCATGAGCAAACAGATCACAAATTCCCCGCCTCCTGGTTACATGTGGGTTAATAACACCACCGCATCACGCCAATGAACTAGCTGTAGGTCATGCGTTTGTTTTCAGTCGGTGCAGAAAATACAGGAGCAAAGCTTCAATGTCATTTTTATCTTGAGTTTAATGTAAACTGCACCACGACCCCCTGGGAGAACTGTGTCCTAATGAAACATCCACAGAGGGGACGAAAGCTTATTGCAGGTGCTGAATGAGACAACTGTTCACTTTGTGGATGGAAATAACTAAAATTTATGCCTTTCCTCCGAAATTTTACGGGTACAGTCTAATTTACAACAGCACCCGAGGGTACTGTAGTGCACCTTTTTAATTATTATTGCTGCAATTAATATTCTACCATTAGTCAAGCCTGAACTACTGCCTCTGCCAGAGAGGTGTGTTTCATACTACCCCAGAGGCTAGCCCAACGCTAGGTCATTCTGAAGACAAAATACATAAATGCAGACTAACTAAAGACTGAGGGTGCAGAATAAATAGTATACTCATCCCTTGGAGCAAAGAAGAAAATAAACTAATTAAGAAACTATTCGACAACCAGAAGGCATCTCACACAGGTAAAATGCAACTCCAGAGGGCTTCGTTTCCAGGAGCTGAGAAACAGGGAGCTATGTGCCTAAGCAATACACAAAGCTGAAAACTCCTGTAATTTGAAGCTGCCTAATGAGTCACTGATAAATCTCACCACACCACCACCACCACCAAAAATTCTAGGTGCATTTCTCAGGCCAAGGGGATTTGGATTCTGCCTGGTGTCTGCTTAACAACATTCCTCATTTTCTCTGTTTAATTCAGTCGTACAAGGAGAGGTTAGTCTCTGTGCCGGGCAGCTAGCTCTGCTGCTCTCCTCCATTCAATGGCTTCTTGTCATTGCTTCAGTGATCCCTACTATTAGGGATATAATCTAAATCTCTACAGAAAACAAAAAATAACATTGCCTTCTTTTCTGTAACTACCATTAACCTTCTGCTGAGCAACGGCCTTCTAGTTTGCTCTCTGGGGAAGGAAGACAGGAAACACTGATTTGGAGTACTTTGCAGGTGTTATTTTCATATATATGCTAATCCACACACCAGAGGTGATCGCAATAATGTACAGAGGATTCTTACCCTAGGACATTGCAGCCCATACCAAGGTTCTTTGCAAAGAGCAACTTTGCCTCAAATGCTCATTAATTATAGACACAGGCTGCTCAACTTCCTAAGACAGGGCACATTGAATGAAAAAAAAGCCCTAGAAATCCAGAACATGCTGTGCATTTCCTCAGAGGCCCTGCCTTTACAGTATTTCAGCTAGTTAAAAGTCCCATGGCAAGTTTTGTGTGAAAAATGCAATTTCCCAGCTGATTTTTCCCAGCGCTCACAAGCGTGTTCCTCTCAATGCGCAGAATCATCAAGAACCACAGCGATGAAGAATCTGATTTTACACTGCATTTTAGACCCCGATCTCCTGGTACATGCAGAGTGGGCTTTTCACCACTTTGGAGTTCTGAGGTTTAGTGACGCATGGTGCGTGATGCTTGCATCACAAGGGTTATTTCAACGTGGCTGGACAGTCAAAAAATAAAGACAGAAATGATCATCCTGGGGCTGGCTTTACACAGGAGGCATCTAGGCACAGGCCTTGAGCTACTGCTCCTCAGAGCTCCCGTCATGACAGAAGTTGCCAGGTGGGAACATTCAGCTGCTGCAGAATTTCTTGTGGCCAAAAGGACACAGGACAAAATTGCACATACTCAGCTCTACAATGACTTCTTACTAAGACAGCTGGTTGGTTAGGTAGAAATTTAGGGAAAAGAGTGCACAGAGTGCACAGCAAACAACTGTTACCGGACCTCCATTGACTATGCTTTGATTTTGAGATCACAGCAGAAGAAATACAACAAAATCCAAGAAGCCTCCAGAAAGCTGGAGGAACAGAAAATAGAGACCCCACCACTTCAACATCATAAAACTATCAAACAACTGAACTGACAGATGCTGTTTCAGAGAAGCAAATCCTGGAAAGCATCTAGATCAGTTTAGCCAAGACAAGGAGCTTACATTTGCAAGCCCGCAACTGTCAGGTACTTCTGTTTCTGTCGACTTTTAAGAGTCTCTCTCTTTTATTATCACTAAATTTACTCAAAACAGGAGACATGGACAAAATAGGCAAGAACTGACACTACTAAAATGAAACACTGCATCAACTTGGAGTTCACAATTCTGTTTTATTTCAGACAGAAAAGTAAATTGTTGACATTTTGGCCTGTTCATGTTTTTATCACAAAGACACAAACAACAACAACTAAAACCCCTTAACGTTATTCGACCTGAAACCTTGATTCTTATACTATGAAACCTCTCCAAATAAAATAGGAAGCAAAATTAGCTGATTTTTAAACTTACACCACGAAGACATTTGGAGCTAAAACATATCTCACATTATTAGCAGAGTTAAATTTGCTTATACATTTAAAGAAAGGAAAAGGGAACATCACCTCAAACTATTAGAATAATTCCTTCAAAGGCATAAGAAGGATATCAGGTGTAGCGTAACAGAGATACATGCAAGGAAACATAAAAGGAAAAGAAAAACCGCTCTGAATTCATCACCTGACTTGTTCTGTTACTTCTTTTTATCCTGTAACGTGATATCATGGAGTATAACATAACATGACAGTTAGAAATGTACAGGAATACTCTTTTCTCCCTGGAAGTGATAGTGGGCAACAATCAGCCATAGGCCAAGAGGAGGGAAATGAGAAAAACTTTAAAAAGCCACTGCACAGCTTCAAGTCATGGCTAGATCTCAGCAGTACTTCCACACTACAGGTATATATTAACCTGTGAAAGAACAGCATATACAATTTGAAGACAGCATCCCACAGTTGCCTTTAAGGTGGAAATGCTTCTGCTATGAAAACATAGTGGCACTCTGTTTTCAAGTTCAGAAAATGACTACAGTCTCTAAAGCATACTTTTTTAATAACAGCAAAAATAAAGGCAACCAAGTCTAAGCCACCCAAAAATGTGCAGACCACACAAGACACATTTAGTCTTATGAATGACCTGAAAGAAAAATTGAGGGACGGAAACTAGTTTTTTGACCATCATTTGTTTTCTTCGCAGCGGAAAACTGTGCTACATCCACGATTTTTCCTCCACAGTTGCTTGGCGGGGACTTTACCCAGGCTGCCCATGGTGGCTGGTCATTCCTCAACATGTGTTGCTAATAGATAAATTCCCTCTTTTTTTTCTGTATGCTTTGGAGCATTTAGCATTTTGGATTGGATTCACCTGATATACTACTTAAGGTGGCTGCCATAGGTTCCTGAGGAACAGATCTCCAGAGGACATTACACACTATACATTTTAAGCAATGCTACCGTATCTTCTTCTTCTGTTGACTATAAAAGCAGTCAAGTTGATCATCTTAAATTAGATGTCTAATTTTCAGTCAGTGTTATGCAACCCACCTTAGGTAATCCATTCATTTACTCCAGAATTCGTTCTGGTGTAGACAAACTGCAGGGAATGGCTTCCAGTCTTACTGCATTTAAACACAACGTTGCAATCAGTTATTTTTCATGCTCCCTAGTTAATCAAAGTTAGCCTTCAAATTTAGTAGTGCTGACAGTCATGCAGAACTTGTCTTCAACAATTAATATACAAAAAGACACTGCAAAAATGTAAAAGAGGAAAATTACCGCACTTGAACATAAGGTGGGTTTTGGGGAAAGATTGTTCTTTTTTATGATTCTGTTTAATTTAGCCTTGCCGGTCCTCCTTTTATTACCCTATGAGCCAGTGTTAATAATCAAGATCTATGTTATGTGCTTTGTGGTATAATTAATGTCACTACTTAATTGGAAAGCCTAGCTATCACTAAACAAAAGTGAATCAATAACATATCTAATGGGAAAAGCCCGAGAAAACTATTGAATATCAGAAACATCTGCGAGATACTGCCACGTGTCCAGCACTGCTAATATGGACACAGCACAGAGAGTGGCTCACGGGGAGTCTCTTCTCAGGGACCATGTCCTGCAAAAAATTCTGTTACTATCTTCTCAAAGCCTGTGGGGTCACCAACTCCCAGGTACGACAGAGCGGGAGGCAGAGTATCACTGTAGCCCAACCTGGGCAGTCTCATGGTCCTACCTCATGGTCATACCCTACTGCTGTTGATCAAGCCAAACGAGTCTGAGAACCTTCCTGATGACCAGATGGCATTAAAAAATGGTTGGAAAGTTTCTCACTTTTTTTTTTTTTTAAATATTATTGGGAAACACGGGCACAGCGTTAATCTATTCCTCAGTCAGCCTTCTCGTTGAACAATTTAACATTGTAAAACAAATTAAATATTCAAAGACCTAATGGTGACCTGGAATTTTGGAGAAAAGGGTTTGAGCCCACATTCTCATTAATATTTCATTATTTAGGCAAAGCAATCAGAGCTCCAGAAGAGGCTGGGAGAAGACCTACAGTAACTTCATAAACATGGTCAAGTCACAGCTGCAGGTCCCAGTGACGACTCCAGAGGTACAGCGTATACACTGAGCACTGGGTGCAAAGCACAGGGGCTGGCTGGTGGTTCCTAGGATTCACAGGGATTTTCCCTTCCTAGCGATAGGGGCAGGTCATTTTCCGCCTCCATTTGCGGGTTTTACACAGTTCTAGTCTAAGAGCTCTAGAGCCAAATAGGAAACGCTTCCCAAAACGCAGTGATAAGCCTTTGGCACACATATGAATACACAAGTATGTGCAACTGGCCTAGAAGTATGAACAAATTTAGCTTGGCAACTGATATCCCAAATGAGCCGAGTCAGAATTACAACACTAAACCCCATGCAAGAGCTGGTCAGAACCTAGGTCTCCGCACAGGAAGCAGCACTGGAACTTGCCCAGTCCACACCAGTTCCTGCTACTCTGGGGCAAGTCAGAAAGTCAGCTCAAACTTGAGTAGGTCTCTCTGAAGCTCTGTTGCCCACTGTGCATATCCAGTGTATGTGCCAAGGCGCCCATGCCGGCTGTAGGGGACTGGCATGCTGAGGATGACGTCCAGCCTGTGTAACTTGGCAAGGCCAGCTGAGAATGGTTTAAAGTCCCAGAGCACATGTACATACATGCCCCCTTCGCACTGTGCAAAATCCACATCTGGATATTGATTTGGGATTTAATTAAAACACTTCAGTTAGTCTCATCTCTTACTCAGTCTCCCTCCAATAAGCAATCCCAATCTGTTGCCCAGAGGTAATTCTGTCTGCTCCATTTTCTGTCTCTGTTTTTCCTTCTCTCTGCTTTAACTTATACCATATACATACAGCAGCCAAAATTGTTTTTCCAGAATTTTAGCATGGATTTTTAGATTTATTGAAGGGGTGCAAAAAAATGTCAAAAAGTTTCCTGTTAAAAATAAACTCAATTGAAATCAAAATATTGTGTCTGTGCAGTGATTGTGAAACACTGTCACCTGAAAAAATGAAATGCCTAATTTCAACAGTTTCACTTTACTGTGACCTGACATTCATCTGAAAGTCTCAGTGGAAGGTAGTGACAGAAAATTGGTTATTTTAAAACTAAATTTTTCATAGGAAACTAAAATTTGTTACTATAAGAATTTAAAAAACTATTTCACAGATGTTCAGTCTGACACAAATATTTTTAGGTCTTGTTGTTTGGTTATTTTTTTAGTTACATTTTCTGCTCATCTGAAATTCTGGTTCCTGAGCAGCACTGAATCTGTTCCAGTTCCAATGTTCCTTGCAAAAGGGCCCATTACGTTGCACTCTGGTTAACCTGGGAAGAATCGTAAGGGTCTGCTTCAATTTGAAGACTATCATGTCTTTTTTCTAAGTGGTGCAAAGAACACCCAGACGACATGAAAACTTGGTCACGAGGCACAGCAAGCTGCAGAGGTGGAGAAAATCAAATAATCCCAGGGTCTAGCCCTCTTCAATCCAAAAACTGATGCTCTTTGAAAGCCATCTGCCTTCCTGCCCTGCTCCTGCAGGGACATCCAACAGAGACGGGCAGAGCAGCTGCCTGCTCCGACAGCCTCAGGCAGGGGCTTTTGCATCAGACCACTGACCCTCCTCTTAAGACAGAGAACTTGCAAACACATACTTGATTTGGCTCAAGAGAGCTGCTGCCTGATGCCTCAAAAAAATAGAATCACAGTCCACAGAGCTCTATCACAAAAAAAAAACAAAACCAAAAAAGGGTCAAAATTAAAGGTGAGCTCCCTGTATTGTTAGAAGGCTTGAGATCACTGGCCACTGAAGGACAGAAAGGCAGTTTTCTAACCTCATACTAGCTACTGTTATTAAACCCTTGAATGAACAAATCAGAGGTCTATTTACCGAGTCTGCCCCTTGATAGCACTATTTGATCAATTCCAGAATCCTTTCTGATAGCTAATTAAAAAAGCTTTTCCTTAAGTATAGAGTGGAGTGAACCGTTAATTACACTTCAGAGCCCTAGAGATGCAATTCCTTTGCTATTGTGAAATGTCTATAGCAAGCCTCTATAAAAGAACTGAATAAATGAAAGTAATTTCCTTGAGACCTTGATTCCTCTGCTTTTTATGGCTAAAGACTTGAGTTGCCTCAGCATTAATAAGTTTGTTCTTTAGGGCTGAATTTTCTCAATACAAACATCCACAACCATAACACAAAGAAATATCTTCTTTGGCTGAATTAATATATTAATATTATTGTTATCACTGAACTGCCACAATGCACTCAGCATCAAGTTGCACGGAAAAGATCAGTTAAATTAAAGATCTTCACCAAGCGGCGACAATTTCTTATAAAAGCCAATTTAGCCCTCATGGAAGCTCCACGACCGTATTAACTTTTCTCAAAAGTATGCATAATGCATCACAGCAAGTGGTTTTGAGAAGTGCATGTGTGCTTATGTGTGGATGTGTCCTGCATATAAAGAAACCCCAGAAGTTATTTAAGTTGCAAAGTCAAGTGATAGAAAGTTAGAAAATTCCAGATTTACAGGTGTTCAACCTGTTTAATTCAACCCCTTGTGATCCAGCTGGTGCACCAGAAAAAACAGGGGAATTGATGTTATCCTGAGAGACGATTCTTATGTTTGAAAGCATCTGGCTAGTTGACACTTCCTAATTTTCCATGATGGCACACTGTAAAAGAAGCAGCTTTTGTAAGTTTGGTCCTTTCCCCCACCTTTGAATGAAATTGTTTAAGGCTTTGACTTTTTCTGCATTCTTCGTCTTTGATAAAGACAAAATCTAGCCACATATGTGCATGTAACATCTCTGTCTTCGCGCGTGATTGGGAAGGATTGAGTCTAATCCTTTGTTACTGGAGCACAGACTTGTATGTTGTGCTACAGGAGCAAATGCTGTTATCCCCCAAATGGGCAGATGGAGAGCTGCTGCCATTCCTGAAGCCTATCGCAGCAATAGGCTTCAGGAGAGAAGAGCTAAACCTGTTCTCTTTCTCTACCCTCATTTACCCCAGACAAATTAAAACACTTGAAGACAAATGACTACACAAGGGTTTAGGTGGCTGACCCCGGGCACTTCTAACATGTGGGATCGCTATTAGACTCTCAGCTGTGTTGCTACAGATCTAATTTTGACTATTCTGTCAAATATTGGCCCCTTGACATTACAGTAAGAAAGGTTTGCACACAGCCCAGCAGATTTCACAGCCTGCCCATGGATGGGATTCAAGGCTATTCTACATCTACACGTATTGGTAGAGATAACTGATACAAATATACATGCTCATGCTTACCTGCACCTATACATAAGGCAAACACTGGATCTATCTCCACTAAGTACTCAGGTTCCTGTGATCACAACCCTCATTTTGAAAACAGAAGAATATAAATGGAAATTAATCCAATAACATTTCACCATTAAATACACTTTCCCCAGAGAATCACAGAGCAAGTTCTAGCTTAACCATGTGCCTCCAAGGGAGAAATAACCTACATGAGAAGCTTCTCTTTCTTCCATTGCACAGAAGAAATAGAGTATGTTAGTGGGGGCTAGCAA
The DNA here is from genome assembly GCA_013400375.1 of Thinocorus orbignyianus. Lineage (NCBI taxonomy): Eukaryota > Metazoa > Chordata > Aves > Ciconiiformes > Thinocoridae > Thinocorus > Thinocorus orbignyianus. The sequence goes on from VXBW01002145.1 coordinate 144,608, forward strand.
GTCCTGCTGATACTTTACTGCTGGGAAGAGAGATCAGGACACTAAACATCCCGAGCTCTCTGCAAAGTATTTCCCACGGTGGTGCAGCACTTGAAAACTTCAGCACACCAGGGAGCAAGGATGGGGCTGCAGCAGGGGCATGCAGAGACCTGAGCTACTTCCCTTGGGCCTTCTTCTTGAAGCTTGCCTTTAACTTCAGAAATGCTTTTCAAGCCCGGTATGTACCCGTATGTCAGGGGATGAAAATAATTCCATCACAAGCATTATGAATTGCCTTGTAACAGAAATAATCCTGTAAAATTATTTTGGTATTATTGTAGATTTCATACATACTGAAAAATTTACTCTAGTATTCAGATGATTAGTAACAGTCAATTCTAACCAGACCACTACTGTAGAATTATTTTTATGTATTTCTTCAGACAACAACATATTGATCACTTTCCACTGTGTACATGAAGGAAAATCTCAGGTCAGTGAAATACTAGGATGATTAGCTGAATATTTCTAAATACTCATCAATCAATCATACTCCATCATAATAGATCCTGCTTGACGTTGAAATCAAATATATTCCATTCCCATGAGTAGGTCTGTGCATCTTTTCGGAGCACTCAGAGACACCGTACTCAGCTGCTTCAAGGCAAAAGTCACCATTAAGACTTATAAAGTATATTATTTGAAGATCATCAGCACGATTTTAAAATCAGTCTGTTTGATCTAGGTGAAATCCAAAAAGAAATGAAAACACTGTTCAAGGTCACACTGAATAGTTACAAACTGTTGGGGAGGCTATGTATTGTTTTATAAAAAAAAATTGCAATTTCTCTATATTACATGTCTCTTGAAACTAAACATAGCTTGAAATACCAATTCACAGTATGGTTTTGAACTGTTTCCCCCGGGTTGTCTGCTTTCTACACAGAGGCAAGGCAAGCGTTCCAGCTGTGGGAGGTACAATATCAGAGAAGAAAAAGCTGAGACGTATTTATTACACCACTTCAGGATCAAACTATAATTACTTAATTATTGCGTGAATTGTAATCACAAGCAAGCTATTTACTGTCATCACTTCAATTTGGCACACAAACGCAACATGTACAAAATCTGCTGTTGTCTCCTGTACTGACTTACTGATTCTTTTCTTAAAGAAAAGCTTCTGAGTGAAAAGAACTATCTGCATTGGCAGCAGCAGGGAGGAAAGCAGAACACAACGCGAGTGTGTGGGAAACGTATCTCGAGAGCTGGACTAGCCAGTCAGGCTTGCACTTTATGTGAAGAGGACATGGAGGTGACTGCAATTTAGGAGCCTTCATGGTCACACTGTCTGACTACACCACTGCTGTGGAACATATTTTTTTAATTTGCTGGGTGGGGATGAAAATACCTCTGTAAAAGCAATTAAGTTGCTGAATGTTTACCGAAGCTTTGCTGGCGGATGGATTAACAGGCTTATTCTACCAGAATAAGACACTGGACAACAATAAGAGGGGAGTGTAAAGATAATTCTGTTCAAATTTTTTTAAAAGAAGAGTAATCCTAGAATATTACAAGTCCCACATTTACATAGTGAAATCATATTTACTTTCATAAATTTTGTCTGTGCAATGCAGACTTGAGTTCAAATTCTCCTGGTTCATATCTTTAATACCTATTGGTGTGTGCAAATATGTAGATCTGAACATTTAAAATGGAAGCCAGACTGGGAAGAAACTGGTTTAATACTTTGGGAATGCAAATCCAGGTAAGTGGTTTTATTCACAGACTGGCCACAGTCATTGTACATGGTCCTGGACATTAATTCTAATTTGCTTCTCAGTTTAAAAATGAAAAAGTCCTCCCTTTTTAAAAACAAAAGATGCTGGGAGTGACAGGAATATAAATCACAAACAGACTGAGAAGGGCTCAGCGATGAGTGCCATTATCAAGAGACAGAGAGTCAAGATCATTGGGTAAGTCAGTGAATAACGCTGGACAAAAGAGTGGTTTTCCCAAACCCTGTATCCAATATACAATTAGAGCAGATATAATTAGACATAAACCAGAAAGTCACGCTCAGCTTTGCCTTATGGTTAGGACACACAACTATTGCTTGTTAGGTGAGCATTGAGGTGTGGCATTGTGTGGTGGGTAAGAAGATGCTGACAGGATAGGGAGTGAAAACTGCCTCTCAGAGCTCCCAAGAGAGACTGTACATGAGTAGCAGTGCAGTTGAAGACGTCAGAGACAAAAACTACTGCTCATGAGGACAGCAGAAATTTCTGATAGAAAATGGCAACCAAATGGCAGCCCAAGGGTCCTTTGATTCAAGTGGCTAAATCTCTTCATATAATGGGAACTTCTACCTTCCCCAAACTTTCACTCATTTTTTCACAGGAAATTCAACCTGAAGAGTTTTGCTGTGACTCATAAGTATCTAGAGACAAGTGTTTCAATTCCAACATCTAGACCTAACTAGAACCACCTCAGAAGTGTGAAGACAGCCCAAGGAAGACAGTTCTCACAGTAATTCAGACAGTTAATCATGCAGCGTGGCATTATGAGATTCCCAAAATGAGCACGTCAAAAGGCTTATCTGAATGACTCATCAAAGCTTCTAAGTAAAACTGAAGGAGTTTAATCTGAAGTGAAGCATCACTGCATTGCAAATGCTCTCATGCTTCTGACAGATGCTGAGCTAGATTCAAGCTCAGCCATGTTTGCTTTTGTATTTCCTAGTAGAGGGTTCTCATTAATTATCCAGGTGACCAGAGCAGCTGGTAACTGGCCAGGTCAAACTTCCCTGAATTTTCCATTTGAAAAACTTTATGCTGATTTGAAGAGTCTTTGGACCAGATTTGATACACACCTCAAATATTGGCATAACTACAGACTACTTTTTCCCCAGAATAATTACACGATGAATTTTTATGACACATCAAGAGAGATGGAGGGATGAGACCACTGGATGAGTCAGTATACTCGCATTAAATGTGGTATCAAAACAGTAGATTCTTTTCTATTTCCCACTTCTTTTATCTAGATTTTCTTTTGTACAGCAAGCATGTGAGAAAACAAATGCTGAGTCAATACTTCTAAGATTAGACAAATATGTAACACAGATAATGAAATTTGTCCTTAAACTGAAGTTTTGTTTTGCTGTGTTTTTGTTTTGGCAGCTTTATCTGCCTAAAATCCTAATTCAATTGCAGTCTACTCACACAGCTGTTTTGCTTGGCTAAACTTTTCTCACCACTTAATAAGGTACTTTTTTTCATTTAACTTTCAGTTCTGCCTAGGAGCCCCAGTGGGTCTTTTAAAACAGAAGATTATTATTAGAAAATAATTATGTATTCTTTTCAATTCTGTCTCCCGAGAGTAACTAGGCATTGCTGATCTCCTCTGCATTAAGACATTACTGATTGTCATTTGAAGGATGACAGTGTGGATATCTCATCTGGAAGATACATAACCCCATAAATATGAAAGATTTGAAAGACATTTAATATAAAATACAATATATCAGTACAAACATTAAACATACAATTGCAATGTCACAAGTACCACAGGCATGTGAAGACTATAACACCAGAATAAAAATAAACAAGTATTCCAAAGACAAAAAAAAAAAAAAGTCTTTTTGTAATTATAGGACTCTGATGGATTACACTTAGTCCATGTTTTAGCACATTGTAAACCCCAACTAAACAATTCTAAGAACATTAAATGCAATTAAAGAAAAGGCAGATGATTTGACGGGAATTTTAAGTGACCAGTGTATACAAAGAGTTTTGTTGTCACTGTCCCCTCCTCCATTGCACACAATGTCGAGGAGCAGAGACTGAGGTTCCCACCTCTGATGGTGGGCTCAGCTGGCACTATCTGGCTTTTTCTTAGAGAACTAAACCCAAATGAACCATCTCCAATATCCTGATGTAATTTTTTATCTGAAGCCTTGAATGTGCATATCAATGCATTACTCACAGAATTAGCTAGGCATTTAACATGACACTTCATGCTTAAGATGGCATTTGGTCTTCTTAATTTTCACTAAACTCAGGGGTATATGTATGCCTAACCGCTGTCATACTCTAACCAGGAAGGGATGTGAAGAGCAGAACGCCACCATGCTTTAACAGAACAAAAATCAACCACTTATACTTAATAATCATGTAGAATTCAACTTACTTTTTTGGTCTGTAGTCAGGAATGGACCTGTCCAGTGATATCCTGTCACTGAGTTGGGCGTTGTAACCATATTCTTCGTACTTAGTCTCTGATTCATGGCTGTCATCTCTCAGGGTAGCAGCCATTCCTCCCTGGCCCAGGCCTCCTGGACCTTCAACTAATCCCATGGGCTTTGCCAGACCTAAATGAAAAAGACAACCCCCCCAAATTATTAATACGAAGCGAATGGATCTAACCTCTTCTGTGACCACAGAATGTTTTTAGATAAACAAGATCTGAACTCTCATGAAATTCAGCTCTGGAATCCTCATGGCTCTGTGAAAATTATCCTCAGTTTTGCAGACAGAGTCCCTATCAGCACATCTTCTAGTATCCATGTGTAATCATTAATAAGAAAATTAGAAAGAATCAATTTGCAGCTTTCACAATTTCTCCTTTATCCTGTGTAAATCCCGGGAAACAGGAAACTTGTTTCCATACATTCAAAAATGCTTAATTATCCTTAAGAGGTTTAATTTCATCTCAGTATATCTGCATTTGAAATGTACAAAATCAGAACATATTCAGATTAAGAGGTGTTAGGGAACTCTTACTAAAATTTACCACTTTCTGCAATAGTCTGTTGTTAGTTAGGTGCCCTCAGCTGCTAACAGTGTTCAAATGAAAGATATCATCACCAAACACTGCACCTACTAAATCTCTTAATGAAGTCCAGAAGAAATGCAAGTTTTCCTCATAGTTACTGGAAGCCAAGCCCTCTCCCAGTATAGCTCATTATAGTTCTGTTCATTTTAAGGGAGATAATGTTGAATTTCTACCACAAGGAGATCTGCCAGTTTAATCCTATATTAATGCGAGTTCTGGAATAAGTGTTGTAGCTGAGACATCTGCTCTGCGGCTCTAAGACCACCTGCAGCTCTTGAATGGTTCAGGTTTGGTTCCCATGCTGGGAACACAGCTATGTGACTGGTTACCAGCTGCTGCTGTGTGGAAAGTACAGGGTAGCTCTAATGTCACAATGTCAGTCAATAGATGGGTCATTTGGACTCAACTGTATACCTTGTCTAGCCTGTTCCCACCAAGACATGCCAAAACTATTAGGGAGCTGACACCATCTCTCAGCTGAGAATTACTTTGGATTTCTTCTGTCTTTCAAATCTCTGACGAAAGAAATATGCACATTATGTAAGATACTCAGCTCTATGTAGCTTATAGGATCAGAAAGATTGAAAACACTTGAGCTAAAATGATTGACCCAACATTGCTTAGTGACAGGATATTAGCCGGCCAGCAACGCACTTCATTGTTTTCATTCACAGGTATACTACTGCTCAACTCAAAAAATACACATAAAAGAAAAGTAAATCAACATTAAAAATGCCCATATGAGCACATCGCCAAGAACTTTTTCCATGGCAACAGGCATTTAACGTGCTGCAGAATTCTCATAAATAAGCTCCTCAAATATCCTGTGTTTAATGTCAAAGATTTCCTTTCCAAAAGGCTCGCTATCAACAAATCATTATAAGCCAAACAGTTATTTATTATAGTCTTGGGGATACCATACAGAAATGTGCGAATATCCTCCAAATCATTTATAAGAAAAAGCAAAACACTTAGAGTTTGACCTGCTCAACATTTTTCAAATTAAGAGTGTTCCAAGGTGAAAATCGTTACTTCAACTAAACAATTAAAGATAAAGGCAGAAAGAAACTGTCAACGCTTGCTACTAACAAACACACAAGGCAGCACAAAGCCAAGACTGGCTTCTCCAAGTCATGGTAAGGTCTGGGACAGTTTAGTCTGTCATGAAAGAACATTTCTTCCACCTCAGCACTCCTACCTCCATCATCATCATCTCTGCCTAATTACAGGACAGAACAGAGAGACAGTGGTTTACCAGCACTCTGAAAGAGTAAAGCTAGAATTTCTGTTGTAGGTGCTTATGAGAAAACCCGGTGCTAAGGGTAAGTGCAATATTACAAATTGTCCAAATATGAAAGAAGTGAGTACCTGCAGCAATCAGGAATTTTGGTACTTAATTTCAGACATTGCCTACAAAAATACATCCCTCATACTGTAATCAGTGATCCCAAGACAAGACAAAACTTGTTTGTGTTTGTGTCTTTGAAGCCTTCATGTTCTTTATCATCACGCACTGAAACATCCAACTGTTTCAGAGTGAATCAAGACTCTTAGCAGGGGGAAGGAGGGCAGAAGAAGAAAAAAAGGATGCCCTGCAGAAAAACATTCTTGGCACAGAAAGGCTTTTGAAAAATTCAGACAGTTCCAAGCATTCAAGCCTACTGAGTTGCTGAAACAAAGGGAAAATAAGGTGTTCATATGGCCATGGTCTCATTATAGATGTATGTGGGAGGTGAACTCCAGGTCTCGCTAGCAAGAGAGACTGACGAGAGGCACAAGCAGAAACCCCACATGCACCCACGAAGGGAAAGTAGAAAGATGAAGCTTCAAAACAGCATCCTTTCCTAGGGTATTGTATTACTGGTACACAGAGAGAAAAGAAGAAAGCAGCGAGTTACTGAGATGGATACTGATGCTTCATCAATAATGAACTTCGTCAAAGCTGTAAATGAAACAAATGCCAGGAAAAATGAAAGCTATGCTGAAGGCAACTGAACACGGTATCAGTACACAGCTCCCTTCTCCAGTCAGACACACTGCCAAACCAGGATCTTGGACCACCTTGGATGACTTATGCCCCATCATTTGGTAATGCCAAACAGAGTCCTCTCACTCTTCCTCCTAGGCCATCTATGTTGTCTTCCTCCCCCAAACATGTTTTCTTCTAGTAAGGTATGGAATTAATCCAGAAGATAAACAGGAAAGTGCTCTTGTCCTGTCTCAAAATGTACAAGAAGAACGCATGGAATCAGTTCAGCTGGACTGAGTTGAGCCCCAGCAGGATGGCACAGTCCCTATTCCTGCTCATCAATTTTCCACTAAAAAAAAAAGAAAAAAGCATCATACGGAGTTACCAGCACTAACCACTAAATCCCAGAGAATTTGGACCTAATGCAACAAGTGCAAAAAAAAGAAAGCTAACGTTTTCCAAAGATTCTTATAACTATTTCAAATATCTATGTCATTTTCATTCATGTCTTATGTTATTCTTGAATTCATGAAATTATCTTCAGGTACATGAAGAAGTACATGCCCCTCCTCTCTGCAGAAGTAGACAGGGTAAGAGTTTTTCATGTGATCTTTGGCTGGCCACATGAATCATCTGAAAACCTTTTTCAGCTAAGTGTCTCTGCTATCCAAACTTCTAGCTAGCTTATGAGTCAAAATTTCCTGCTGACTTACACCAATGGCAATTCACTTGGAAACAAATCCAAATCACAGCAACGGGTTCAATTGCTTCTTAGTAAGAATCACAACTGCGTGTGCTGAGTCTGGACAGAACTTATGACACTGGTTCCATCCTCCAGTGCAGTCCTGACAAGTTCTACTTTAATTACAAATATTATAATGCCTACAGTTTGTCATTAATGTACAAACTGATCTTCCTGCATGATGCAGTCTTAGACTTAAAAGACACTAAAAGCAAACTTTACCATAAACGGCATCTTTAAGGACAGCTCAGTTTCAGAGAACAGTCAGAAGTTCTCTCAAAAAAAAAAAGAAAAAGAAAAAAGAAAAAAGCACAAGCAGGCCTTATCAAAAGGGAGTCAAATTAGGCAATTAGGCACTTTAGAAGTTAAAGAACCCAGAAATCTAGATGTTTCATGAAGTTTATGTCCTTGAAAGACTGCAATGTGGAAATATATTTGCTGATGATCCGGAATCATCTGGGCTGGGTTCTGATGTCACATAAAAGCAAACTGAGGACAACCTTGGTAAAAGGTAACTTACCTGCTTTGATGAAAGGGACACCAAGGTGTGGCACGCTCATTTGACTTTAAGCAACAATTTAATTGCAGTACTTGCAAACTTTATACTACGTGTTCTTGTAGTTTACAGAACAAAACACTTACATCTTTAGGGCACAAGGAACATGAGAAGGACATTTTCAACTCACAGGTAGCATCAAGCACTTTATTTGCTACTTTTCTTGTGGGAGAATTAGTTTGATAGCTTTCCAAATCATGCATAGTGACAATTATTTCATATACTGTTTTTCTTAAATCTGATATTCTAGCTTGTCATGCTGGTATTCTTATCTTGTTCTAGGAAAGAGTCACCCTCTGTCTCACTCTCAGAACATACTGCTGTGAGGTTTTCTCCCCATTCATTACCCAACTCTAGCCTAGTCTGAGTGACAGTTATTATAGCAATGCAGTAGCATTGACCAATACAGAGCAGCAATTAAATATATGATATCACATTGCTTCATTCTGCAAGAAGAGCACTGAAGTGTTTCTAGAAGTTCTTAGGAATAATGAATATAGTATATTTTATAGATGTGTGTGCTAAATTCAGCAATTACAGGCGATGTTCTTCAACGCTTGGTTGGTTAGCTACACACAATATTTCTCACACAGGACAACATTTGCATAGCATTTTTCATCTCAAAGTGTTACCTTTTGCTCCAGCAAATGCCTCCTCAACTGAGTGCTTTGCCCCACCACTACTCAAAGTCAAGTTCGTAACTCGCTAACCCCCCAAATCCACAATTACCTGTGTCAGCTGTTTGTGAAAAACAACTAACAACCTGCAAAAGGGGTGCCAGTTCAGCAGTATCTTCTCAAAAAGGTAGGTCTTAAGAGATGCGACCCAGAGGGAGATGATGTCTCCAGGTTTGGCTGAGGCAGAGGCTGCTGGTGAACAAAACACATCTTCTAGCATGCCCTCCAGGCCCTCATCCAAGGGATGTCCCACAGTCTGGGACCACTTAGCAGAATCATCTCCTCAGAGGCCTTACAGCACACCAAACATGGGAACGACACCTGGGAGGACATGGAGGAGCAGAATAATCTACAGCTGTGCTCCCCCAGGATGCATAGGTGGGCTGTCAGAGAAAGAGAGTCAGCAAAGAATAAGTTACTTGTACCTTATTGCACAACAAACACTGGGTGTTTTCTACGCAACAAAACCCCAGGGACAGCCCATAGGAGCATCCATTCCCTACTGGATCAGGGAAAGGGATACATTTCTGGAAATACTGCTACTAGCCAGAGAGATAATTGCTATTGATTTTATATGCTGGGCGTTCAGGTCCTACAGTGACAAGGAACACTATAAAAACCTAAAAAAGACAGATGGAAAAGTGCTTCTGGTTCAACTTCCAGTATGTATCTGGGTTTTAACCAAAGCAGATCAGATGAGAGAGCTTATCCATTTTCTCTTAAAGCTTGCTGCAGAATTCCAGATCCTTGTCTTATACATGAGTTGCCAGCCGATGGTTCTAACTAGCACCCATTTCACCCCCTTTTCTACGGCTTGTTAAGCCCCTGTGGGCAGGGTGCAGCAGTGCTGCTGACAGTGAAATCCCATGGTTCATGTCAGAGAATTGAAATCTTGCTGCCAGCTCTGAAACGGGGATAGCCAGAAAGGGGAGAAAGGGAACAACAGTGACGATACCTGGTGAGCTGCTATTTTTAAAGCTGTCTTTTCTTCACATTTTTAGACTAAAAGGATGTGCAGTCCATATGCCAGGATCAGTTATACCCAGTTCAATGCTGCAGATGACAATGAGGTCACAAATAATTAGTGTCTGTCATTCATTTAAAATTTATCATTCTCACTGCAGAGATTTCTCTGTAAAACAGAATTGCTGGGAGAATGGAGAGCAGAATGAACCAGTCTTAGTTTCTTAACCCGACTAGTACAGGATGCATAATTTTCTAGGAAGAAAAGAAATCTTCTATTTTTCACCATAAACTCTGTCACAATAGGAAAATTACCAAATAGATTTATGTGAGAAACTTCGACAAAAGCAAGATCAAACTACATCTGTAATTATTTTAGTGATTTTTTTTTTTTTTTTTAAATCTGCAATGCAATTACAGGCAGCTGTAAATCAGGTTCGGCCAAGGTTCTCTGACATAATTAACCTTTTCGACAACTCAAAATAGAAATAAGCATTTGAGAATAATTTTACACCCACATTCACAACAGCACAGGTCTGTTGCTAGTCTTTTTCTGGCCTTTCTGCTACTTCTGGTAAGGCCACCCCCACCTCACCCCTCCTTCATCAAAAGTCTGCCCAGGTTGTCCCAGAGATGCTGGGCACAATAACAAGGGCAGTTCCACCACCAGTGCCCCCAGGCTTGGTAAGCACTGATAGAACTGCTAAGAAATCTCTGAAATGCCGTCACTGCCCTGTCTCAGTCTTAGGTTGGGAAGGGCTCCAAAGCCAAACTTCTGAGCCTGATCCACAATTAAACCACCTGCACTCTTGAATAACTACATGAAAGTATTCCAGTTCCTAACAGTTTAAAAGAAAGGAATAAAATATTTCCTTCTAAAAAAAAAAAAACCCTGGTGTAGTCACACAGCTGTTTCACCTGTGACCCCTGAAACAGGAAACATAAAACTCATCAGCAAAACTGTTATTTCCTTCCTTTTCCAATTCCAGTTTCTTAGTTTAAAACATCCCTGCATACCTTGTAAGGCAATAAAAGTCTTCGGATCCTAGTTTAACCAAGAAAAAATAAAAAGGAATTTAGGGGCAATAGCAGAACTACATAGATTGACAAAGCTGATTTTTAGCATTTCCAGTTATGTCTTTTGAAAGAAAAGAAAAAAAGGTTCACAGACTCTAGAACTGGCTAAAGTAACACAGCTAAAACAATAGATGGCTTACAATGTTTTTTTAAGGAAGTTTTATATAAAACCATCCTAATGTATCTAATGAATCAGCCCTAATGCTTCCATCTTCAATTACTGTATTCTGCTAATTTTGTCATCTCGTTCTGTTACAACTAGGAGCTTCAGATGAAGGTTACAGCCTTGCTGACTGGTTTATTTGCAGGCATGGAGTGAAAAACTGGTCTTCCTCCTTCAGGAGTTAAAAGTATGCGTTAGAGAAATGCAGATGCACAAGAAAAGCAGCTGGTTGGAAGAGGAGGAAGAAAGAGCAATATGAATGAGCTGTTCAACACTAAGCAAAAGGTCTCAGCTCTCCAGTTTTCTTGCTGTTTGTAACTTCTTTTTAGAGATCCCTAAAAATAACTAAGAGGAACAAGTTTTCCAAAATAACGTGTTTACAGCAAAGGAAGGCTCAATTGCATAAACAGTGCCTTGCCTCACACACACCCCTCACACAGTCCAGGGATGCATTGATCAGCTGCTCAGTTCAGTACTTGGAGCTCAACAACCACTGAAATATCACAGTGTCTCCCAAATACTAGTGAGGCTGGACTCCCAACGTCCCTTGAGTTCGGAAGAAGTCATCTTACCTTCTTTTGAGCAGAAAGGATCTGCTGGAAGGTTAAGGAACTCCCCAGGATTACACAAGATATGGTGTTGGAGCCAGAAATCAAAACCAGCGACTGCCCGAATTCTCGTCCTGTTGTGATTAAAAAGCAGCCTCCCACAGTGTCTAACACAGGCCCACTCAGGCAAAAGTTGAAGCACCTTTTGTGCAGTGATTCCCTGTGATGTCAGCAGGAACTAATGGTGTGGGGTAGTATCATATGGTATCATATGTAGAATGGTATTTTTCTCTTCTCCATCCTGTAATATCACCCTGATTCTGCCAAAGTGCTGAGCAAGTTTCAGAGCCACTGCTTTCTTTTTCCTCTCTCCCATGCTGTTTGCTTCATTTTTGCCAAAGGATCCCATGCAAAAATTTCGCCAAACCAGGTATTTGCCTCTTTCATTGACTCCTGTAAATACTGCAAAAACTATGGTTAAGAAGAAATTGCCATAGCTAAAGAATGGCTCTCCACAATTATTGCCTTGGAGAATATAAAAAAAATATTTTGTCCCACAGGCATAAATTTGCTGAATTTATTAGCAGCTCAGTGCACCAAAATTAAACGTAGAAAAGTAATAACATCTTGCTGATGCAAGCACAAGGATCAACAATATCCAGAGAAATGTCATATTTGAAACCATTTCACTATTTGACACTATTTCAGCTAACTTTGCAAACAGTAGTACAAAGCAAGAGGAGTCAGTCATATCTGGTTCATGATTCAATCTAAACATTAAACAGAGCCTGGCCCTTAATTTCTGCATATCCCAACTTCCCATATCTTAAAACATTTTCTCCTGCCACCACCCTGCAGTAAGCCTACATAATATATAAGATTTCCTGCCCAGGGAACTGGTCTGAGTTGTGTCCTTATCAAAGGCATTTACTTTCTGAGTCCGAAAGAATGCTGTAAGTGTATAAGATTTACATACAGAAACATTCACCAAACTGCACCCCCCAGAGACACAGGCTCCACCTCTCTGCAAAGAGTAGAGCAACAAACAAAATCCCATCCAATTTAAATGACTCCAGCGCTTCCACTTATCTGAAATCCGAAACACAGTCCTATTTTTTTATGGTTATAATCAAGTTTGCTACATCCTTGCTTGAAAGATTTATATCCCCTAGTATCCAGTATCAGCCTCAAGTATCTCAGGAATATATCAGGGAGAAGACAAACACTATTCTGTGGCTGATGGTTTGCAAAGGGAAAAAGTACAATAACTTGTAAAGCTGAAGCACTTAATGTGCAACCCCGCAGCTCTGGAAACAAGGTCGTGTAGCATTTTTTTACCTTGACCTCATCTCTAGACACTTCTCTCTGTTCAAGTGGGAGCCTGAGATAGCATTTCTCAACCTTCATCCACAGATGACTGACAGTCCTGTAAGACATTTATCCGTGAGAAGGCTGCTGAATGGTGGTGAAGAGACGAAGTGATTTGGCAGCTCTGCCTGTAGGAGGGCTGTTCCTTTTCTGCCTACAGAAGCTGGTCAGGCAGAGAGAGTGCAGCATCAGGAGCCTTGGAAATGATGCAGATGGGGACAAATTACCTGGCAGGAGGACTAATATTCAACTCCTTCTGTGCTTTGCCCCGTGTTTCTTCTTCTTTTTAAAAATGGAGACATTTCCTGGTCACAGAGAGCATTCCGAGGCACAGTCTATGAGTATCTGTCAAGTGCTCCAAGCATATTTGATGGAAAATGCCATAGAAACTCCCAGGGCTGTTACTGGCATCTGGACTAGAAGCCGACCCTTATTCGATATTACGCACTCTGCCCCTACCAAATTGATGTATTCATGCTTAAATCCTTTATAGTAAGCTGTGCTAGGTCAGGGTTTGGCTAGAACAGCTTTTTTTCTTAGTGTTTTTACAGCACATAGTCTAGAATCAGGACAACGTTGTAGTAGATGCTACACGAGCCCAGAAAGACAGTTCCTACGCTTGCTATCAATGTCAAATAGAAGAAACAGATGCAGAAAAATAATCAGGGAAGACAACAACACTACATGGATCAGTAAGAGAGGCAGAAATTGCAATGCAATAGTGGCCTGTGGATTCATCCTTGCCATAACACAGGGAAAACATGTCTCATAGCCCACTGGAGAATCTCCTTTTCTACCCCATTGAACGGATTCTATTCTAGTGTGCTCCTATACGCACATGGTTTCCTAGGGATGAAAAGGAGAGAATTCCTATGGGAAAGTAGCCTAGGGACAGGATCTATAGTCTTTTTCAAAATAACACGATCAAGATATTCCTGAAATTATTCCTTTTGTAGAAAAGCTTGTAATGAAAACTCCATACTCATTCAGAGCATGTCATTCACATATGAAAAAAATAACATTATGTCCTTGTCCAGCCATCTTCTCTCCCTGACCTGCTGTGCAAAGGTGTGGCACACACGCCACTGCTGGCTTCATCAGCACTTTCACAGGCGTAATTTTTTGTTCGTTGGCTTAGCTGAAACAGTAGCACTGCGTAGGCTACTCCCCCTCTAGACACAAAATTCATCAGTGCTTTTTAATTGGAAGAAATACTGTGTTTTTATGTACAGATATCTAATATCAAAAGTAATTGCTTTTATAGAATACTCATTTGGAGCTGGTTTCCCCTTGAGATGAGAAAATGTGTTCTAATTACAACAGATAATTCAGGAGGAGATAAACAGATTGATGACTGGAAGGACTAAGCTACACAGACCATTGGAGATAAAGATAAAAGCTCATTTGTGAGGTAGGACACTGATCCCAAGCCTATAGATAATAAGAGAAATGCCAGAGTTTTGTCTGAGCCATGATATAAACAAAATTAATGTCCTAAAGAACATAATTTTAAATTATAAGTGTGTGATTCTGATTTTTTTTTAAATCTTCATTTTAATGGTCAAAAAGATCATTCTCCAAGAAAGACCAGCTTGTTTCCTTTAAATTAATAGCAGATGCCAAGATCCTTCTAGAAGTTTGAAAATCCCAGATGACTTGTGGTTTGTGATGGTGCAACATATAAAATGGATTTTTCTCTTTGGGACTTTGGAGGAAAGCCAGAAAAGTCCTCCTCTGGTGATGGCATAAATCTGGAGTTGGCAGGGGGGAGCTGAAATGTTGGTGTAACTGCCCTGCAGCCGATTGATATTAAAAGGAGACAAAATCTGAGTGTCATCAGTTTGGTATCTGGCCTCTGGCAGTAGCAAATACCTGAGGCTTCAGAGGAAATGAAACAGAAGTCATAAAGCACTTGGCCAATTAAACTCTGAACAGTTCCTGGAAGCAGAGTTCCCTTCCGAACCCGTGGGTAGGAAACTAAAGCCCTGAAGCATAGTATTAGATTACCCTCATTATCTTAACTCAGACAGGTAGAAATAGGTCTTAAAACTACCCAGTGCCCTTTAGAAGCCCAGCCACTAATATTAGATTCAATGGTCTCCTGCAGCAATGAATTTTCTGGTACTGTCACTGTCAGTGTCACTGACTCAAATGAAATGGATCATCTGTATCAATATATTAGATTTTCTTTAATTTTTTCCAGGGAAACAGAGGTGAGAACTCCTGGGAAAGTGATCATTAAAATGATAACAGAGCCATTCTACGTAAAGGGAAAGGGAGGTGTCCGTGAAAAGCTCCAAGGTGCAAGAGCTAAATCTTTGGGGCTGTTTAATTAGATTCAGGAATAAGCTGCTCCAAGTCAAGTTAAAAGGCTTTCATTTCATAAATGAGGAAAAGATCTTTTGAAAAACAAGGCGTTTGCTTTTGTGAATCGGAGGTAGGGAAGAGAAGGGGCAGACCACTGTGGAAAGGGAGTCCTGATCCAAGGTCCAGCAGGACAGAGCCCACAGCTGAAAAGATGCTGCTGGATACAATGACATTTTCTGGCACCTACAGAGCTGACTACACACCTCTAACCACTAAAAATACCCCTTTGATTTCTGATGCAATTCTGGATGAGAAATCCCTGACCGGTCTATTCTCAGCCTAGTGCCACTATAGCAGCAAATACTCCAGAGTTACATTCCATTAGTAAGAAATTATCTTTAAATACAAGGAATCTAAAAAAAGCACATCTGTCTAAATTCAGGTCCCATGCAGGCTCGTACCACTCTGTTGTGCCGATATTAAAGTCTAAACTAACCAAAGGCTGTATGACACTTGACATTGCCAAGTCTGTTTAATTACTGCCTTTCAGCCCAGGTTTCAGTCAGGCATCGTTGGGACTCTGCTCTGTCTCAGAGGGATCGTGTCCAAGATTGAACAATACTCCTCTCCCAGCTCAAGGGTGAGCTCTCAACAAGGGCCAGACAAGCCCATCTTCTGCAGCATCATTTTGCAATCATGCTCCACATTATTTGCAGACATTCGTATGCCTCCCTGCTCATTAAACTAACATAATCACACAGGCAGCTTTCCTAATAACAAAGTCTCGTACAACACTTGCCATTTGTATGACTGAAAAGCTCCCGCTTGTTCAGCCCATTTTACACAGCAGAGGATGACAGCAGTAAACCCAGCTGTAGTGGCTGCTGGAACTCAAAATCACATCATACTTGAAAGCAGGATCTCAATTTTCTACAGCTGTGCAATTAGTCACCAAGTCCACCTCTGGCAATACAACTACAGTAGAGACAACATAACACCTATGGACCTGCTGGCTACATCCACTGTTCTCCCGTCTGTGCTCCAAGAGTCACTGTCCAGTGCTTTTGTTGGCCACCAGAGAATCAAATGATCTGAAAAGGTCCCCAGTTTTGTCACAGCAGTGCTGATTCTCTATTTGCTGTCTCTCAGTCTTACCATCAGGCATATCTCCTCGGCAGTAGATGATAGATAAGCCACCGCAACGGGCTTGAGATTTTGAATATTTCCATGGGATCTTTTCAAGGGCCCACACTTGAAAATTAATTAATTTGGATATCGGTTTTGACAGGAGCCAGAGAGTGCCTTGGTTCCTCCGTTTTTCCTTCACTATGATACTGTCTTATAGGCTCTTTAAAGGTGACATACTTTTCTTTTGCATCATTACACAGCAATATTGATGGCTGGCTTAAAAACATGCTAATTTTCCTGACAGACTGCCTATTTTACATCTGTAGATATGTGTATTTTTCTTGAACTGTGTTCGCGTACTTCTTTTTCAGGCACATCTTTGAAACCTCTCAAGGAGTTTGGCTCAAAAATTTGGTTTCAGATAGAGCTGGCATCCCTGCTTTTTCTCCCTTCACTTTATTTTCATATCTCGTGTCAACATACACTGCAGCTGTGCCTTGTCTGTCAATGCCAGGATGCAGTGCCTCCTTTCCATCAACCTCTTAATACACATATGATTTAATTTTCTAACGGCAGGACAAGTCAAAAACTATCTCAAAGCCAAATACAGGACACATTTGAAACCGCAAAAATACAGCCCAGAATCCAGCATCTGAATCTAAATGCTCACAAGTCAACAATTTATGGCAGTTTTCAAGTTACGTTGGTTGAAGAAAGTTAACGCTGCAGAGAGTTCTAGCTGGTGAGATAAATTGGCAGCCACATTTCTAGCAGATCTATTAGAGGAGGTCTGATTCTCTCCTGCTCACAGAGGAGGAGGAGGAGGGGTAGAAGGAGTCCACAGCTTGGAGAATCATACTTGGCTTTCAAGTGCCTTTCTATTGTTTAAGGAAACGTTGAGCCTGGATTTGATTTTGGCTCTAGAGAAGAAAGTGTTCCCTCTTGAAATTCTTAAAAGAAAACCTATTTAGAAATGAAAGACACAGTGTCGTGTGGGTAGCTTATAGCATACAATTAATCAGGGATTTATCAAGGAAAACCAAAAAGAATTAGGTACCATATTCTCCGGGGGATGTAAATCAAAGGATGAGATAGTTTTGCAAAAGAAAAGAGAAATAAGGATAAGTAGCAATTGTCAATAAATTCGAGAAAATAAAGATGTAATGTTAGGGAAAAGATATTGGCACAATGTTTTATCTAAAAGTGGTAATAAAAACATTGCTTACTTTGATTTCTGCCCTTTCTGGTTTATTGTTGATATAAAGATAAATTGACTCAGACTTCCAGGAGCGGGTAAGCTACGATTCACTGTTACAAGCACTTTAAAAACCAGCATGGCTATAATAACCAATTCATTATTAACAGGATTGGCTCCGTTGTGCATTGGTATTTTTACGAATTGACTGTGACCCAGGGCTAGCTTAGGCCCTGACAAACTCACTGCAAGACAAAGTGGGCTTTGTTTGATAAATAGGGGTGTGGAGGATGTGTGTGTGCATTTGGTAACAACATGCTACTTTGATCCACCTACAGAGCATGTTTAAAGCTATCAAACCATGCAGAATTCAGATCATATATAAAGGTAACAATCAAACTTTTGAAATTGTGGGTCAGACTTCTACGATTTACCTTCTCAAGGCCACTGACTGCAATAGCGCTTATCTGGTTTCTACCACGGCAACATAAAAAGAAATTCAAGTTTTCAGAGACCCAATTTTTCTTCACGCTTTCCTTTACTTTATGCAGAAATTCCATAAAAGAATGAATGCTCCTGTCCCCTGATGTGTCTCAGGTTTGTACTTATGACTACATTATGAGATGTTAAATTAAACAGTAAAGAGAGAAATTAAGACAGTGAAAGAAGGTGCCTTTATTCAGGAGAAGAAGACGCTTCAGTGAAGAGATAGGTATGAATCAGAATTTAAATTTCAGGAAACCAAGATCTGAGTTTACAGCTTGGACTCTTCAGGGACAGAAAGTAGACATGCCATCTGGTCATACACAAACTTCAGGTTAGACCCAAGCTTCCCATAAGCAAAAAGTGCCTTCCAGCATCAAATGGTCCCAGTGGAAGCCAATGCTGAGTCCCCTGGGCCATGAAAGGTATCTCCTGAGATGAGCAGCAGAGCATGCTTCACGCTGCCTAGCAAAGAGCAGCACAGGATCATTTATCTGCTCCTCACATATTTTAATTACTCAGTCACTACTGAAAAGCAATGAGACAAGCCAGTGGGAGCCAAGTCTGCCATTTTAGGAAGCTGAAAATAAAGGAGGCCCTCCTGCAGTCCTGGTGTAGTGTCAGGGAAATTTCACATTGTTCTAATTATTAACTGAAAAGAAGGAAAAGAAGACAAATACAACCCGCTTGTGCTAACATACTGCCAATTAACAGAGCAAGCAGAGGAATTCAATGAGAAGATCTGAGTCTGGGTCCCTTAGAAGCCAGGAATTTGATTTTCATGTTTGTGTTCAAATGAGTGAAAATCCCATTTGTCACTAAAATGATTTTTAGCCTTGTATGCTATGAAGAAATAGTTGCAGCATCATGCTGTCTGCATTTGTCTATTGGTTTACTTCCCTCTCTCATACCCTCCCCTCCCCTCCGCTCATTAGATTTTGAGGACCGTGTCTAATTTCAGTCAAAGCTTGGTAGACAGTCAGAGGTCTCCAAAAATTACATTTCTGCAAGTGTCACAAAAGTTGACATCTGGGAAGAAAGTGGTATTAAAATGTTCCTGCTGAGAGAAGAGGTTCAGTGAATGATCAAATACAAGAGACCTGTTTGAGCTATTAGAGACCACTCAAGAATTCACCTTTAGGATACCAAACCACAAGAAAGACATTATTCTTGCTTTTCCTGCTCAAAGATTTAAACACTTATTTTTAGAATTAGTTGTGGTAATTACTGGATGTCTAGGTCTGTTGGATGTCTGGCTGTTATTTATATAATTGATTAATAATATCACAAGGTAAGATGCTGCAGAGACTAGTCTGGTCTGAGACCTCCTCCGTTAAATAGAGGACACAGACAAGGGGAGGGGGTGAAAAGACCAGAGAGATGGGCTGACACCACAGCTGAAGAGGAAAGAAAAGGCACAGCACACCTGGAAATAAAGCCGGGTCTTGTATTTCAGCAGATCTAAGTATTTCCTGTAAAGGTAGTGTTGAAGCTGCTTCTTTAGCCCCTGGTTCCTGTTTCTGTGAGCTCACACACGCTTCTTGTCAGGTGCTAGCGGCAATGATGAGAACCAGGTTAGGTGATAAAACAGTATGGCTTTGGTCACAGATTACGGGATTCCTAATGAATTAATGAGGTATGTCTGCAATACCATTTAAAACTATTTTCCCTGTAAAGATACCAGGCTGAAGAAAATTCACTTGGAGATGCCTGGTGCGCTAAATCAGAATTTCATCCCTTAGGAAGGGAAAGAGACAGACTTAAGAGGTGAAGCACCATGACATCAGGACATACTACTCCGTGTAACTCTGTCTGCTTCCCCTAGCGTTTGTTAAGAAATTAATCCTTCTGACTGTTTATAGCAGGGCTACTTTTCCCTCCCTATCATTGAAAGAAATATAAAGCAAGGTATGAACCCAAATTCACACAGCCTAATTAGTAGAGTATCAAACAAAACCGTTTCGTAGTTTATTTTGGCTTGGTTGTTTGTTGTTTTTAAACAGGGAATTTTTCAGCTCAGTATCTGTCAAAACAGTTTTGAAAATAATCAACCTCTATTTTCACAACCATATGCTGAGACACTGATATCTAGCACAGAGGAAGCATAGGCATGCAATAGCACCCACCAAACAGATTAGAGGCATCTTCTCCCAGTTCAGGCTCAAAACCAAAAGATGACACACTGGTTTCTTTCTCTAAAATGAATTTCTATCCAGAAATACCTGGTTTTGTTTTCTGATAGTACAGTGTACAGAGGATATCTCAGCCTACCATCACACAGAGCATCACCTAGTCACATCTAACCGGTGCTGAGCGTGCCATTAGCTCTCCTGTCCTTTGCGCCCAATCCTGATCTTGCTACTACAGTGCCATAAGAAGGCCACATAAAAGTCAACTTTCGTCACTTGAAATTCTGGTCCAGAACAGTTGTCAACAATAAGCTTTAGCATGAATCGTCAAACTCTGTTGTGATCTTCACCAGCATAACCTGTTGTATGTTGTGCTGCAACAGGGAACTCCACCTCTCCTTAACGTTAGGGCAGTCCCAGTGTGACCCATGCACAGACCCTGACTCCAGTTCACTAATCCCATGCTCACTTCATCAACTATAATCAACTTTAATAAGAAGAATTTTACAAAGAATTTCACCAGTCTCATTATTCCACAACCTCTACTGTGTATTTTTTCTTTGGCTTCTTATTGGTATGATAAAAGGCTGAGAGATGCCTAAACAAGTAGTCCCAGAACATATGCAAAAATGCCCTCTGCGATCATCAATGCCTTCTCCGAGGGCTGCGTCACTGAGCCGATGTGTGCTAGCATGTCAGGCTGCGCCATCTCAGCTTCAAAGTTAGGCCATGTCTTTGTTCTCTCATTAATATTACTCCTCCATTTCTGCATATCTTCTGTTCACTCTTCTCACTGCGCAAGGAAGACTTAATAATCTCACTTCATGAGCTTTTTCATGTGTGACAGAAAGAGGGAGACAAAGAATCCAGTTATTAAGCAGATCAGGTTCAGAATGAATCAGAGACGAAATACTTAACTGCCTGACCTCATCTAAGAGGGCTTTCTGTGGCCTAGCTTAGGGTTTTGAAGGCCTGAAATGGGAACATGGCTGTGTATATGGGAACCCCACCAAGCTAGCTCTTTCAGAAAACAGAGGGTTTTACATATAACACCCCCAGATACTAGCACTGCAAAAGTCACTTCCATTTCAGAATTAGTCTTCTGTTGAATGAAAGTGCATTAAGCCATATGGATCTATTTCAGGACGACGACCAGGCTGGCACAGGTTTAAAATCAAAAACTATTGGTTTTGTGTACTCAAAGCTGGAATAGCTGAGAGCAAAGTGTCTAATGCAGGTACTGACATGTTTAGGTCTACTCCTGGAGGAGTATATCCCAGGAATGATATCGAGTGACTTTGCCAAATATTAAATTGAAGAAAGATGGAAGATTTCTAATTAATACTTGCAAACCTTTTCATCGCTCCCTACAGTACCAGCTGTGAATAAACAAGGGACATCCTTCAAGTGTTGAGAGAGCTGCAAACCCTAGCATATGCAAAAGATCATTAAAAAGTGGGAGAAAATACTGATCACCAGGAAGAAATACACATGCAGAGAGCATTTTGCTGCCCACATCCCTGCAACGGTGCTGGAAGTCAAGAGCCTAAATGTGACACGGAAATTACGCAACAGAACTACCAAAAAAATATAGTTTTCAAAGCCAAGATTAACACAGACTAACACCTAAACCACTCAACCACCCATTTTTCCAAACCAATCCCACTCATTACTTGCGTAAGCTGTAAGCACCAACTCTTTCAGCAACTAGGCAGCTTAGTATTAGGTTGCTTAATAACTTGAACATGATCAGCTTGCTCCTTACCTCATACTCCACTCCCATCTGTTACACAGAGCCACCTGCAATCTATCATCATGTTTTAGGAGTAACAGCTCTGTGTAGCCAGACCTGTTTTTCCTATTAGACGTGTGAACAGTACCCGGTCCTCGCTCGGCACCTCCAGCGCAGGGCCTGTAACACAAGCACTGCAGGAACACGTAAGCCCTACCGGCCAGCTGACACCAGCACAACGGGCATCGGCATCTTTCATCGGCAGGTTTGTGCTGATGAAAGGTTGGTAATCACCAACGGGACTGAGCTTTGGAGATGCAAAATTGTGCAGCTATCCCTAGCCTCATTTTACGCAGGGCTGGATGACTAGAACTCTGCCTTAAAAGGAATCTATAAAATGACTGTAAATTTTAATCCTGAGGAAGACTAACCTTTGGATTATACAATGCTATTTCAATTGGGGATATTTATAGTCTTATCACTGCCTTCAGTTCAGTATGCACAGGAAAGAATACCACCAATCTTTTCTATAAAATAAGGCTTGCTTGAAAATGGGTTAATATAACAAAAAATGCATTTTTATTTACAAAAGCTTCACATCCTAGAGGCATATGAGAGCTGTAGAAAAAATAAATTCAATTTCTAAAAGGGTAGTAAGGTCCCACTGCCAAATAAAATACAAAACCAGCGATAGGAATCCAAATGAAAAACATCCAATTATCACCCCACCAAAAATGCCACAGAGACAAAATAAGAAGCAGACTTCTCCAGTACTGCGGGACAGGGCTTTCCAGCTGTCACAGTGGATACCTTCCAAGAAAAATTAGCTCCTGCTCAATAAAGTCCCTTTTACTCTGTGATCGGTACAGCAGTGCCACGGCTGGGACGCTACTCTGGACTGCATGAAACAGGAATTGGAGATTCTGTGTGTCCTCACACACATTCCAGTTTTTTTTATGTACTCCAATGTGCTCTAATGCACTTAAGATAACTCATTCCCAGGTCCTACCATCTGGGGTCCACTCCTGGTGCTTGCAGTAAGGACCTGCTCTCCCTGCACGGAGAGATCAACCCTTTGACTGAGGTTTGGGATGGGGCCAGGCAACAGAGGATGCTGAAAAGGTGGAAATGAGAAGTCTGAAAACATCTGCCCACATAAGACCCACAGTTCTAAAGAATGACACAGTGGTCTCATTCTTCGCCTGAGGGAAAGGGAATGTTATACGATCCTGCTTTTGTTTTTATTTTTTAAACAACATGCTAGTGGTTGAAGCATTCAGCTAGGATGTTGATAACCCATGTGCATTTAATTGTGTATGCACACTAAAAATACTTATTCAATCAAATCTTGAGGAAAAGTCTAGTTTTAGATCCCAGTTCAACCCTCTCAGTTAGGCACCAATTTGCCCAGTGACGTCAAACTGAGATAAAAATTATCATAGGCAGAAACAGATCTCAAAGGTCAAAAGTGAAGGGCTCCTACCACACAGGCACTGGCTGAGGGATGTCCATGGGAGCACAGGCAGTACCTGGGGCATGGGGGCCTGTGTCCAGCAGTACATGTAACAGACAGGGTGTGAGAATAGGATGCAGGTTTGCTCCGTGGTAGGTAGAAAGTACTGTGAAGTGTTGTGGAAACAGATAAATCAATTTCTGAATAAAGCTTGCTCAGATACCAGAAGCAAGCAGCCATGATAAGGCTGCTAATCTGACCTCCTGGTCTGTGTACTTCTTTTTGCAAAATGCAAACTGGAGTCAAACAGTGCAAACACAGAAGCAATCAAAGACTCCAGTAGCGAGGGTCAGAGGCAGAAGCACAAAGCTCACCATATCTATACTAGAAAGGGGAATCACTACAAAACTCAAACCTTTAACGAGGCAAGATCCTATTTCCAGCTATACTAAAGTAGCGCAGGGACACAGCATGCATTTATCCTTTATATTACATACACATAATAACTAGCCAATATACTGTTTGTCCTGTGGCAGAAGTGTTTTAGTTTGGCCTGATTTACTTCTGGAATTATTGTGCTGATAACTACTGGCTGTGCTGATGCTTCTGGATCCGCAGCACAAATTAATTTACGCAACTGACTTCAACACAACTAAGTGCATGGGTGAACTGAGGAGAATTGGACTATTGCTGGAGGCATAAAAACCTATTTGAGCAAGCTGCCCCATCCGACCAGCCTGTCTGTCACTGTCCACACAGTGCACCACTGACAGCAGAACAGGGGGTGGCAGGATCTGCGATCTGCTTAGAAACCAGTGTTAGGTTTGTACCTGACTTAGACTCCCAATTAAACACGACCGCTGACTCTATCACAGACATGGTTTTTATCAGTTCTTCCAGGAACAAAAACAAGTACAGCACTGGTAATCCCACAGCAACCAGCTCTATGCTTCCTGAGTCTCTGAAGTCTATCACAAAGGATACTCCTCACAGATATCTCCATGTAGTCACAGTCCTATGAGAACCTCTGTAGGTAGGTAACTTGTGCTTCACAATATGTGAATATTTAAAGAACTTCACAGAAGAGAGAGACCTGACAGAATCTGTTTCCTTCCCTGATCAGTTTATCAGACATTAAAGCCTAGTTGGGAGATCTTTTATGCTATTTGTACCAATTGGTAATTCAAATGCAACTCTGGCAAACCTGGTCTGAGTCATGCCTTATAAAGTATGTAAGACCCTTACACTAGTGAACACTTACTCTCATGAGTACCCCTGTAAAAGCAACTGGATTGCTTGTATAAGTAGCTCTGAAATGTAAGTACAAGACAGGTAATTGAGTTCCATGGCTGCCTTTGGCCTACATGGGCTCAGATTTTCTCCTCTCCCTCCTGCCACAGCTAATTGCCTGAAGAGGGGAAAGCAGTGGTTTGTACAGCCAAGGAATCGTCCTCCTGGAGCAGGGTGTGGTGGCACATGGATAACAAAGGCCTTTATATCAGCAGCTTCTTTTCTCAGACACATTAGCCTTGCAGAGAGGAAGGAGGCATAGAGAATCTATTGGGGGCAGCGCAGCTTTTGCCACTGCTATACCATTTCACAATGGCTATTCAACCTAAGGCAGATACCGGCATTACAGCAACCTCTTAGGCATTTGCTTAAGCATTTAGCCCAGAAGGTTAAAATATAAGCAAATGCACTAAAGAACTCAGAGCCACACATGTTCCTTAATATTCCTTTTTCCAAGTATTAGGAGAGACTTTACTGAAAAGTAAAATTACTGAAAGATAAATTAGTCTTGTGCCACTCAAACCAGGAGAGTAACCCTCTCCCCGTAGCATTCTGACACCAAATATCTCTGTCTGACTAAGCCATTTTTAAGTAGCAGTGCTAGAGAAGTTGTTTCAAAAACCTTTTCCCTGGTTTAGTTTTCTCAATCATTGCTCATTCTCCGAGGATGACATGCAAATTACAGCTCAAGTATTAAAAGTATAAATCAGACTGTGGTGGCAAGTGAAAGGGCTTCTAAAGAGCGGCTCCTTAGGAGGTGGTGCAAGGCATAAAATATTCAGCAATCTGTATTCTCGTCTTTTTGAAAAACACTTTGTTCATTTCCTTAGACGACTCTTCAGCACGTGAGAAAGCTATATATCCACACTGCTCATGATGACAAAGCAGAATCAGTCTATTGTCTCCTCAGCTCTCCACCCTGCAGCTGCCCTCCAATTCTCCTCCAAAGCCAGTAAGCAAGGACATACTTAAAAAGAAAAACCCACAAACCTGCACTAGGCCTTTTGTCATTTGTCAGAGATGGTCCTTTTCTACTGCATTGTTTCACTAAGGACTCCCCTCACTGAGAATACAAGACAATTCAAGGTCCCAGGCTCACCCCTGGCTTGCAAGAGCCCTAAGAACAAGCCACCCAAGTGGAGCACAGGGAGAGGCAGGGCAGCCACATCTGCTTCTCAGGGCAGCTTTGCAAGACAGGGCAGGACGCATGGAGAGCTTACCCTAATGGCAACCAGCAAGTGGGTTTACTCTGTCCTGAGGACACGCATTTCTTTTTTTCTTACTATAAAGACCAACAAACTTGTCTAGAGACTTTGAAACAATTCCTCTGAACACAGATTTCAGCAAGATAACGTAAGAGATGTAAACAAATGAGCACTCACAATTATTCAGAAATGAAATGGCCTGACAAATGCCCTAGTAGGGGTAGGAAATGAGTGCGAGAGCTCCTCCGGATGTTCCACTGGATTTCCCACAAGAAAGTGGTGCTGTACAGTATTTCCATGCATAGCAATGAGTCCAAGTTAGCTAAACCACGTGAAATAAAAAGCTACTGCAAAGAACAGAGGGATAAGAAAGCAGAACTTAGCCCCAAAATAACACTTTCCTGGACGTCTCAGTCTTGCATATACACACACAACTCACTCCATTTGGATCTACACCAGATCACAGGAGTGACATCACTTCAGCAAGCCAGCTGGTGAAACTCAGTTTGAAGAAGGGACCATTTTGTCACATGTAGTAATCCCATCCTTAGTTCTCTGTTTTAGAGAACCTGCTGTAATGCAAATGAAGGCCCTTTCCTACTGCTCCAGAGTTCAAAACAACAAGGCCAGAGAAGTCACACAGATTACCCATGCCACACTCTTGTACTCTACCAGTGCAGATACTGTGGTCAATGAAAGAAGACAGAACAGAAATTAGAGGTAAATCAACACTGAAAAGAGGAAACCTACCAAGCTTTGAAGCTATCTTCACTAGGTGAAATTCCATACTTTTTGGTATACTGGAGATTTTGCAATTAGAACTCAAAACCCTAGCAGATTAGACTGAGAAATAAATTACAGAACCCAGATTGTCACCTTCCCCAGCGGTACTACCACGCCTTTAAACTCAAAGTAATCTCAGCTAAAGGAGAGGACCTGAGATCCAAGTTGCATCATGCTGCTTCCTGATTACTCCCTTCTGTTCCATAAGCCAAGCAAATCTTGGCTCAGGATGTAGCCTTGCTACCAGCAATTTTTATGCCCTTTTTACAGCCTACAGGACTTGCTGAGTAACCAGCAAGCATCAGTTGTGCTGTGGCTTGTCTCCAAAACTACATGGGAAACCTGAAAATTCCAGAACACCCAAAATGGTAAAAGCTATAGGGCAGAAAGACAATTTGTAATCTGTCTACATTTGCTGTGCCTCCATGAAATGGGTTCTGCCTCCACTTACAAGGCTTTCAGATACTGATAGCCATTTCCATGGCATCATAGTCATGAGTTTTAGGAAAAGAAGACACAAGTCATATGTACATCCAATTAGCACATGTCTGCTTTAGCTCTGTGCTCTCAGGAAAAGATGACTTTGGGTCAGTGGGAGTATCTCTATCTGGTTTTCCTTCTCAATAGCTAAAGTTCTCTTATTTCAGAGGACAGTTTTGATCAATAGGACTACAACAAGGTTGTAAGCTGCTCTGCTGTGAGTGGCTTGCTTTCTTCCTGTTATCCAGAACATCACAGGCTCTTTTCCCCTTCCAGTTTGTTAGTTTAAAATAAGTGATGGAAATGATTAGCAAGCGAAACCCCACAAATAATAACAATAATAAAAAAGTATGCCAAGTATATTGAGAGAGACTGAGTACCCATTAGTATGGTTAGAGAGGGACATTAATAAAAGGAGGATTTGTTAAACATGACTCATTTCTTTTCCTTCCTTTCATAAATCTTATTATTTCCTTGGAGAACAGCCATGCACTCAGTGGCTGGAACTGCATTCTTAAACGATGCTCTTGGTTTAACTACTACCCACCTGTATTTACTTAAAAAAATCAAATAAACAAAACAAACCACATTAAACTCCCACTATCAAGAGTATTAAGTTAAAGTCAGGTTTTCTAATCTTCTAAGTCTGTATGGTGGTTATAGATGTGCAATAACCACACTGCAGCTCTTCATTAGAAAGATGACAGACTCATATTTGCTCCTCCAACTCCAGCCACATTTACAAAGACATAGAAAGAAACTGAAATGGAATATCTCCTAAAAAGGCAACAAAACCAACATCAGTCAAAGATTTTCTTTCCACCTCTGTAAACATTGCTTTTAATCCTATATAGTACAAATGATTCAAGTTCTACACAAAAAATGAGTCAATGATAAAATTACAAAATGCCTTTTCTGTCAAAATAAGCTTTCTTCCCAGCTACAAAGACAAAAAGCAGAAACATTACATTAAAAAATAGTTACCAGTATATGAAACTCAGAGTACAGGGAGAGACTTTAAAACCACTGATGTGCTTCTGGAATGGAGATATATTTTTTGTATTTGCCAATATTTTGAAGAGTTGAATGCCATTTTGCCCATTTTACAAAAAAGATCTACCCTCTTTATTCTACCAAACCTTTAAACCTTTTCTTCTTTAAGTGCTTAAATAGAGTAATACTGTTTTGAATAATGTGTTATATTTTCATAGGGGTTATCCAAATATCGACTCATGATGTTTTCTTCCCCTATGTGGGGAAATAAAGTCTTGGCCTTCCTGAAATTATTGATTATGAGTTTCCTCAGTTCTATAAATCAAGACTAACATAGCTAAAGCCAATGTGAAGTGGAAATCAGTCTTTTGGACTTGACCATCTCTACACAATACAGAAGGTCATGCCTGTAACAGCATTCACTTACCTAAGCTTTAGTAACTGATTCAGACCCATGAGCAATAGTTACTATATGCTGTGTGGTAAACAGATAAACTGCAGCCTTTGTTTCTAATAAGAGAAAAAGGAAATGTAGTTGCTATGTTTTACTCCTGCCTTCACTAGGTCCAACCCTGAATTTCTTTAAAAAAATCCTCAAAATGAGACCATGTAAGGAAGCCTCTCACCAGCACAAGAGAAGCACAGGTCTGAGAGCAGTCCCCATAAATAAGTTGATATTTTTGGAAATAATTATGTGCTGATTTTTATCACATGCATGTTAGCATCAGATGGCAACCAAATTATATAGAAATAGCTACAACGTGAGAATCTGTATATGGGGATGAGAAGGTGCAGTTTCATTAATGTAAGGCTGGCAGCCACACTTAAGTCTTCCCCCATGCACATGGGGCTTTTCCTCTCTTCCCTGCAGAGGAATTACTCTTCAACTGAAAGTTGTCAGCTGTAAAATCTTCTTTTGACAAATCTGATGTGGAAACTTGTGTGATTCATTTGCAGCCCATTGCCAAGCCTTACTTTCGATATGGAAATTTGGGACCATTTTCAACCAGCTCCAAACCTATGAAGAATAAACTGTCCTTTTAAAAATACTACTGTACCTTTTCAGTATGCAGATTGGCAGGCTGAATTTTAAATGCAATCACTTTGCTTCTCGTGCACTCTAAAAATCAGGAGTCACAGTCTGCATGAATCAGTCCTCTGCAGCTAGGACCTGCTATTTCCATCATTTTAAGCCTGTGTGCTGCAATTACGTGAACTGTCCACTTTTTTCCCCCAGCCTCCTCCATGAAATACATATGCAATATAAAACCTATTTATCATACTGGAAATTGCTATTGTATTTAATCTTGCCAAAGAGAGCAAAATCAAATTATGATGTATAAAGAATGATAATCTGCCAAATTCAAGGGAATACTCCAAATTTATCTCTCCACATCTGCAATAGAACTGGTCGAAGAGGTCTACGTAGAAGACATGGGTAGGAAGACATGATGTGAGTTTTCATAATGAGAAGATGAAAACTCTCTTAATCTTTGCAGATTGAATGAAATCTAATTACATGCTGTACTGATTGTTGTGTATTACTGGAAAGAGACAGTGAAAAGGGAAAAAGGCAATTACAGTGAAATTGTAGTCTAACCCTTCAATTGCTGTTGGCATGAAAGGTTATGGTCTATTCAGGGCATCAAAAATTCTTCACCCTCCATGGTAAATCATTAGCAACAGACTCAGATGCAAAACTGATTAGGGGAAAAATTCAGTCAATAAAATCTTTTTTATTTTTTCCCCTTTACAAAAAGTAGATGCAAAAGAAGAAAATATCAAGTTATTACCATTTCATGAATTGCTACTAAGTCCATCTGACATTAGTTCTGTGTTGACTGACAATAAATCATATTCATCAACAGAAATGCCACAGTAACAATGGAAGAAGTATATAGATCAATGAACTATATCTAGTTTTTCAAAAATAAATGTCATACTCAAAGTCAAATATTAAGAGATAACTCAAAGTTTCATCACGGAAATTCCACAGATATATTTCATTGCTTTCCTTTCCCTTTGCTGCTCTATCCATTTACCTCCACCAAACCCAGCAGCACCTGAGCGTAAAGCTCTCAAAAATACTGTTTTTCTAAGCTGACAGAAAACCAAAGCACGAGCCAACTGAAAACTATTGTTTGAGTGTATGTGTGCACAGCTCTGCAGGGAATCATGGCAACTCTCATTCATTCTGTTCTAAAAATTCTTGTTCTGCCAAAGATAATTGCAAGGACCAGCTTTCTACTGACTTTCATGCACGGTCCTGTGTGTCCCAAATGCACTCCCACAGGCATTGAATGTCCAGGTTTTATTCAGACTGAAAAGTTGATGAATTCTCTAATGATCAGTTTTAGGTTGCCTCTTGATATACTTGCAAATTTACTGCTTGTGTTTATTTTTCCTTGCCGAATATATGCTTTCAAATAACATGTCTTTGATTGTACGAAAACAAGTAAGTGTGACAGAAACAAAATTCTGTACAGCTGCAGCTGCAGGGCTGGTCTCTCACTGAAGTGCCTTTCTATTATACTGGATCCTCAACAGAGTCCCCAGAAAATCCAGGTAAGGTCTTACCAGTTTAGGACTAGTTCAAATAGAAGAGAAAAATGAAATAAAAGAAAACTGAGACTTTTTTTTTTTTTTTTTTTTTTTTTTTACCAAAAATGTAAGACACTTAATAGGTGGCTCTAAGTTTGCTGATCTCAAAATAGAAAGAACCTAGAGTAGAAAATACTGATCTGGACAGACCTACCTTAACAGTAACACTGAGCTGGACTCAAACTCCTAGTGCTTGCAGAAGTTCTAGGGAGGCAAGAAATTCATATTCCTTCTGAATAAAATTTGTCTACCCATCTCTCTGTCTAAGAGTGACCTTGACCCACCTCATTAGAAAGTAATTTCCAAGACGGCCTCAGATGGCTCTCTAACCTTGTGATAAGGCAGTTCACAGGACAATGTCCGAGAAACCTTGCTCTGCATGAGGATGCAATGCACAGCTCCAGAGCAGACAGAGTACTGCTGTAACACCACTCTTTCCATGAGACACAGTAGAGCACTGTCAGAGGCAGCTCCCTTGAATCTCAACGCTGCCAGAGCAGCATTACGCCCATTAATGGCATAAGTAATGAATCATGATATTAAAACCGGAATACCAGTCAGCTAAACCCAAACAGGGGCGCTTGATCCTGATTTCACTAACAGCAATGCAACTGATGATATCAGTGGAACATCTCTTAATTTTTTAGGACTTTTCAGTTTTGTTGCTACATGATAGGGAAAAAAAGGAATAAAGGGACAAAGTATCTTTTCACAATGATGATGAACTCATTAATTTGTGTTGATGTACCATTGTATAATAAAATACACAACTGGATGAGAGAGAAACTGAAGGGAAATTAATCGAAAATTTGAATAGCTCAGTTTGAAAAACTTTCTGTGTATTCCTGTGTAAGAACTTTCAAGAAGCAGCAACTGCCTACAGTGTTTATTGTGACCTGAAGAAGCAACATAACATTTAAGTTCAAGTAATTTCACTGAGAGTTCCTTATCCAATAAACCAAATTAAACAAGAAGAAGGAAAAAGTCTCCAAAACAGAGAAGCAATTTACAATGAACTTCCTGTTTACTGTGAAGCCTCAGTCCTTACGTGCCATGGTGCCTGCCTAGCACATCAAGGACTCCTGATGATTCTCCAGAGGGTGCTACGCTGAGATGAACCCAGAGCAGGTAAATCCTACCCAAAGTCTCACCCATGAGCAACATCAAGAACAAATCAATTTGGGCCAAAAGACTCATTCAGTTGAGCTACGATGCACATAGCTCAGGGACTGATCTAATTCACTTTGGGAACTCTGTGGCTTTGTCTGAGAGAAGGGTTTCCCTCCTAAACCCAACACTCTTCAAAACTTCTCCAAAATATGGTTAGAAAACACAGCTGGTAACACTTTTCTTCTAATTCACAAAAGTATATTTTTGTGACTAACACCCACACTCCACATTCCCCTTCTCTCTTCCCCGTTCATACAGACGAGTGCATAAGGGGATGCCTGTGCTGTAACACTTGCTAGCATAGATTGCATTTACCATAACAGTCTAACCTACTTAGATTTATACCGTCATTCAGAAAGTAGTAATACGATATATGCTTTATCCTAAACCTCCTATTTGTCTGCATTTTGAGACTACAGCAGTCTTTGTTAAATCAATGTTATGAGTAAGATTTCCTCAAGCAGCCTTGAAGCACATTTATGTATACGTAAACACATTTACACTGGAAGGTTTATTTGGTGCTAGACGCTAAATGTTACATTTATATTATAATTTCATGTAAAAGTTCACTCCTTCAGCCTCGTCTTTTCCAAAGCACTGATGTATTTAATCATGTACTTATTTCTTTGATGTTCCACATTTAGAACTTTACAAGTTTATGCAAATACAAATACACTTGTTTTGAAGAACTAGTTTCTATGTGAAACATTGTCCTATAACAACTTCTAGGGCTTAGCCTGTTGTAACTACCGTGGCAGGGTTCTCTGCTTAGACCTACCTGGGCTGGTGAACTTTAAGGGAATGTCATAAAAAGAAGTGGCAGATGCTTCCCCTCCTCACCAAAGATAATATCAAATTTAAATGGCAGAATCATTAAGTAAACATGTAGGTGCTTTGTTTAAATAGACCCTCGAAAGCACACAGCATAAGAACCCAAAAGAATATTTTTAAAGTAATGCGACTCCCAGCTACAACCTAACAGTGCATTTGCTATACAAACACCTACTCATATAGAGTTAATACATCCAGGCAAATTGTAAAACCTGGTACAGTTTGTAGGACTTCCATCAATCCTTAAACCCATGAACTCTGCAGCCTCATCCTTAACTTCGCATCTACTGAGGAAGTCCTGACTTTGGACTGAGAGTTGGTGGGGAAGGGGCTCAACAAACCCCTCCAGCAAAACCCTGCAGCCACCTCTTTCCCTTTGTTTCCAGCACTTGGGCAGTGGGGTCAGTGCGTTGTTATGCCTGAGCTCCCCTCTCCATCGAAAAAGCACTCGGGGTGCTTTTTCCCAGTCCGCAGCACCCTCCCAGGACACAGGACACCAGGGGACTGGTGCTGCGTCCCCTCCCAGCTCTGCCTACCATTTAGCTGGTTGTAGACCACTTCTTCCAGGTGGTCCAGGCGCTGCAGGATGGACTCCCTGTCGGCCAGGCTGCCCACCTTGGCGCCGCGGCTCCTGGCCCGGCGGTCCGCGCTCCGGACGATCTGCACCAGCTCCTGGGAGCGGTCCTGGATCCTGCAGTAGACGGAGAAGAGGATGATGCCCACGAAGACCAAGATGTTCACCGTCAACAAAGTTTTGATTTTCCGTGCCACCGCCATGGGAGCCGCCGGCGCGGTGGCGGAGGGCACATCAAGGCGCGGCGGCCGGCGGCCTGCCGGCCACCCGGCCAGGGCGGCACG